>OZ007524.1:6382516-6714164 GCA_963931895.1 Eupithecia pulchellata | reverse complement strand
CACTCATTCTCATGCTCGAAGAATGACATTGTATTTTTCATTCTTGCCATGTCATCCCTTTACATTGTACACGGGCTAGGCTTTGCATTACCTACTCTTAGCTTCATTTCTTTCATCTCACTATGTATTATTTCTAGCAAATCATAATGTCACTTTCACATTCTCTTTTATTTTCATTTTTCATTTTCACCTCCCGTTCTGATTGTGACTTCCACGGCATCATGAACACTTAGTGCTTTAGCTTTTTGTGCTGCCGTGGGAGCCCGTCACCCTGCGAGGACCTGGCTGTAATGCCGTGCTTGTATGCGCATTCCAGGGTTCAAAGTCCACCCTAGGGCAGTCTTCGTCTCCGGCCGGACTTCTCACGAGCTGCCCCCCTTTTGAACTGGACATCCAGCACTTACTGCCTTCGCCGTCGGGTCGCTGCTACACTCGCGGCGCACTAAAAGGACAGTACTGGGGAAGAGGAAAAACAAGGAGAAGACTTTCTTAACCGCTAGAACCAGCCGTCTGTAGTTAATTTAACGAACTCATTTTAAGCCCCTCCGGCAATCCTAAGCTAGACATTAATTTATATTATAGCCCTTCTGGCTCCCTGAATAATAATTTAATTAAAATTTCTTATTCTGTGTTTTTTTATGTTCCGAATTTTCTAAAAAGCCGGACTTCCTAAAAGTCCGGACTTTTTGCTACCGGGACACTTGACGGGCTCCCACGGCAGCACAAAAAGCTAAAGCACTAAGTGTTCATGATGCCGTGGAAGTCACAATCAGAACGGGAGGTGAAAATGAAAAATGAAAATAAAAGAGAATGTGAAAGTGACATTATGATTTGCTAGAAATAATACATAGTGAGATGAAAGAAATGAAGCTAAGAGTAGGTAATGCAAAGCCTAGCCCGTGTACAATGTAAAGGGATGACATGGCAAGAATGAAAAATACAATGTCATTCTTCGAGCATGAGAATGAGTGTCTATGCACTGATTGGTAATGTAGGCTACATTACCAATCAGTGCAACACTTACCCAACAGGGGTTTAATATCACTCACTAGAAGTTAAAATAAAAATGTTCAATTGAGAAAATTATGCAGTGACGGCAGCGAACAGGGACCTCCCAGTAAGTAGAAAATGGCGGCGTCGCTGTGTCTGTCTAGTCCGTCTCCTGCGCAGTGGCGACTCGGCAAGTTTGCGAGACCATAAACAATCACTCGGAGCGTGGTGAAGTTAGGAGCGTGTTGACGAACTTATCTATGGCCGATAGCATCTTAGTCGATTAATCGAGTCGTAAACACCAATTAAATAAAGATTATAAATAATATTGAAATAGGTAACGAGTTACGTTACAACTTATTGATATTTTTATGAGTGTACAACAGATTTTCATAAATATATTGACATGTTACTGTCATTATGTTTATTTCTTTGAATTTTTCACGCAAGGATTCTCTGGGACCCATATTATAGATTGCACGAATAGCCCTCTTCTGCAGCACAAATATGGTGTTAATATCTGCAGCATTCCCCCACAGCAGTATGCCATAAGACATAATACTATGGAAGTAGCTGAAATAGACTAGTCTAGAAGTATCAACAATGCAAAGACTTGTTTGGTATAAAATCGAAAATAACTGCAAAAAGTGAAACTTCGACATAAAATTTAAGTTGGGCAATTTCAAAAGCAGCCCAATCATGCCATTAAAAAAGCATAAAGCGAACATGTTTACGATTAATAAACATTGTCTTGTAAATTTAAAAATACTAACACGGCGACAATGTTAATGCCATTTATGATAATTATTCGAGAGAGTTTCAGTATCGACCTTAGGTACCCTGACTATCTTAGTTGATTGTTTAAACCTTATAAAAATGTATGGCAGAAAATCTAAACTTAACTCATTAAGCAGTACTAAAATAATTCCTTCCTTTTTAATCCATCGGATTGGAAAGGATGGCGTAGGGTAGGTTAAAGTAAAAATACCTACTTCTTTTTTGCCAACTTGACCAGAATTGTTCGTTGTTTTTTTTAAATGATTGAATGAGACCCGTTCTATAAATGAGTACAAAACTGCGATAACGCGAACAAAATACCTATGTCACAGATAATATAATATTATACTAGTACCTATGTTCATCATCACATCACACACACCCGAGGCATTGTCTCTTGTTTGACGTTTAAATAAAATAAAATAATATTAATCGAAAATGTGTTTATTAGAACTATTAGAAGCTGCCTTTTTGGCTTACAGCCCTTACAGGATAAAATGGGACGAGTATCAAAATTACAAAAAAAAATAGTACAGAAAATAATTCACAATTCTCATAGAAAAAAACAATTGAAATTACTCGTCCTACAGCACGTTTGCATTTCAGCAATTGCAGTTGTAACCAACTTTACACTTTTGTGCGCCAGCGCATGGCAAGTTGCCTTCCCATTCTCCATGGCCTGATGCGGATCTGCCGGTAGTGCCGCCTCTAGGCTGATCTGTCACGGCACTGCCGCCCGGCCTCGGATCCCTTTGAGCACCTCCAGGACTATTCTTTCCGGGGTGGGCGTCAGCAAAGTGGCTCACGAATAGAACAGCCACGAGGAGAAGAGACAAAGTCACACTCAGTTTTGACATCGTAAGTTGTCGTACGGCGATACTTTGAGTCAGATATTATTTTGAGATTTTCTATTCACAGCAGAAAATAAACTGTGAATCTTCGTGTTGCGAGATACTTTTATACTACTGGATGGAATTTACTAGGCGATAACCTCATTCAAGGTCTTAAAACAGGATCAGAGTGCAAGTAGCATTTCCGTCATTCGAAGTATATATGATAAGTAAAATTTATCTTCTGGAAAATACAAAGTAAAATTCCAACGATTATGAGGTTAAGTTTGAGGATTGTTGGTATTTACTATCTGCTAGATATATATACAGGGTGAGATTTTTTCAGATTTGCGCCCTAGGGCCGTTAAAAACGTGCAATTTGTTTGTCCAATCAGTGGACATGGTACATAATGATATAGAGCAATCATGACAATGAAAGACCTCAAACATTGAGTTTGGTCACTCTATTTCGCACTACACTCTATATCAGAATTGTTCTCACATCAATAGGATATTATGGACATGATTTCAAAAACTAACAGATGTTATTTGTCTTTTCTTTGTGATGTAAAAACGATGTTTTTCAAAACATCGTTTTTAGGTTCAAATATCAATTCTTTCCAATTTAAAGCATGAAATATTTGTATAGGTACTAGGTAATATTTACTTACCTGTATTATGGACTCCTGCTATAATTTAATAAAACATCAAAGATTTAGACTGTGAAAATAGCTTAAAAAGGGTATTCACGATGTACCATGTAATTAAAAACAAGCCCAAAAAGATACCAATGATCACTATCAGAAAATGCAGGATATTATTAATAATGAGAGTATATAATGTAACTGCACTCAAACAGGTTCTGTGATGATGAGTACTGCACATTGTAACTCTTTAATTTACAAATGATTGCCGTGGAAGTGGTGCCTGCGTCAACGCTGGTGTCACCATCCGCATTACTGGCGCCGCCGCCATCACCTTTTTCGGGGTCTACTGTGATAGCTCTAGCAACATTACAGCAACTATTACATCCACTGGTGGTCCATCGGTTCAAGCAAATAATGGAGTTGTTTGTTTTGATCTACCCAATTCGCCTTAAAAAGGTTTATTGATCATATACTTATGATGATATCTTAAATAGGTAAAGGTTACGAGTCGTCCACCTTGTAGATATCTTAGCAAATCTCCTAGCCGAAAGATTGCTTATATTATTGAAATGCATAGGTTACTACAGCCGTGTGGTGCCGGCATAGAATTTCACCACCCCAACTCTTCCCGTGGGTGTCGTAAGAGGCGACTAAGGGAATCACACCGGGAACTCTCTGCAGAACAACTCCACCGAACTGCGATCCCCAACCCGCATGCCCAGCGTGGGGATTATGGGCAATAACCCCCTAAATGATAATGCCATCTATGGCGCTTATTAGGGGAGGCCTATGTCCAGCAGTGGACTATTATAGGCTGGTGATGCTGATGCTGATAGGTTACTAAGGTAACCCTACTAACACCTGCCACTTGTTTAAATAATATTTACTGCAGTCAATCTCCAATCAATAAAGCGTGATTTCTCATTCATTTCAAATTAGACCACTATATGGTCAGAGTGTTAGTTTTAGCTACAATTTGAAAATTTTAAAAGATAGTAACGTAATTTCATGATACCTACAGGCCTATGACAGTGAACCGTATTCAGGATTTTTAAAGTAAAGTTGAACTAATTGTAGCTTACACAAATAAGATAAAAATTAATAATTTAATTCTTAAACAATAATAGATATTGCCGATGCTTTTGATGCATTATTTACTGATGTCCCTAAAGTTGTTACCCGATCTCTAAACTCCTCACCTTCAATGGCAATTGTTAGAATCAACTGTTGTGAAGTAATGAAGTCTTTATTTTAGAAATGTAAATGCTAATTATGTAGTGAAAACCTTTAAATCAATTAATATAAAAAATACTGGGGATCTTCATCATCAAGAAAACAAAACAAACAAGTACGACAAGTGCGAGTGTAACTCGCGCGCCGAGGGTTTTGAACTTTTGTCGTTTAGGTAGGTACGTATATTGACGACCTGTTAGCGCGGTGGGCTTACAACGCAGGAGGTTGCGGTTTGATTCCCGCCTCGGGACTAATATTTGTAAGATCTGCAGATTATTTGTTCGAGTGTTCTAGTCCTTTTCTACGTACACAAAAATAAATCATCTAATTTGATACTTATATATACTTTATTAAGTATAACAGATATCGTAGTAGTACGAATTACACAAGCTTGCTTAGCTTGTCGCTAAATGATGTTGTGTGGATTATCCAGGATACATTACTCTTCTCATATTTTTTTGGACCACGGTGGAATTCATGAATTCAATAATCTTATTATCTAAATATTCTTCGAGCGCAGTGGAATACATTGGGTATGGACTTTAAAATTTTGAGAACAACGGTTTCGTGGCGCTGGCTGTGGAACCCTACTATTACAGTTACTACAGAGATTAGTGGGTAGGTAAGTGGGTTGGTACCTACAATTATTTTTTTGACTTTTTTCTACGTATTTCACTAAGTATGAAATTTAGACGATTTTTAAAACCTGTTTTGAATTGTCGAAATCCATACCTTTGATTTGATATTGCTCTCAATGAAATAGCCCCCATTGTATGAAAATTCGTTTTTTGACCATATTTCGAAAAGTATTGTTTTTACAGACTTCTGTATATTTTTCCTGTAAAATATAGACCTATATCTACAAACGCTTAGTTCATTTTATATAGATCACTCTGCTATCTTCGGAGATAGAGGGGGGGGAACGGTCAAATTTTCTACCTTTTTCAAAATATTTCGAAAAGTATAAAACCTATCGAAATTTCAAAAACTGCATTAAAATGTACAAACTGATACCTTTTATTTGATACCCAACTCGGTGGGGTAGTCACACCTTTAGAAATTTTTCCCGCCCTTTTTTGACCATATTTCAAAAAGTATTATTTTTACAGACTTCTCTATATTTTTCCTATAAAATATAGATCAATACCTACAAACACTTGGTACATATCACGTCGATCGCTCTGCAATCTTCGGAGATAGGGGGGGGGGAACGGTCATTTTTTTGACCATTTTCAAAATATTTTAAAAAGTATGAAATCTACCGAAATTTCAAAAACTATTTTGAAATATACAAACGAGTACCTTTCATTTGATACCACTTTCGACTTTGTACGTTCCATTTAAAATTTCGATTTCAAAATTTGTATGGAAAATCTTCATTTTGATTTTTCATTTATTTTCATTTATTTTTCTATAAATATGTGCGGGCGCACAAAATGTATTATTATTTCAAATTTCAAGTCAATAGCTGCAGTAGTTTCTGAGATATTAAGGATTCAAAACACAAAACAGACCCAAAGCGATTTCATAAGGGTTTTGCAACCGATGGCAAAACCCTAAAAACCAGCTTTTTGGCTATTCTTAAATGACGTTCGTAAAATTTAAATTCTTATCTAATGTATTTAGACACCTGAGATTGATATTTTTTTACCCAGTTGGAGCGTCCGGTTAGTGTGTGTAGTTCGTTTGGTTACTAAACCAATTATTAGTAATCATATTTATGTAGGTAGGTATAATAATTTATGATTTAAAGATATTTATTTATTAACTTTGATATAGTGCCACTTTTCCAGTATCTTTTGTTGCATTTCTATATAACACTGTTTCGGCAACATGTTATTATAATTTTAGGTACATAAAAATTATAAAAAACAATTGATGACAAAGTTAAGTTTTTTTTATATAATCCATCAGACTTTTATATTCAAACTAGCGGCCCGCCCCGGCTTCGCACGGGTATTAAACAAAAATTTCAGAAATTATACACACTAAAACGATGTGTTTCACAGTTTTCATACGGATCTTTACTTTTTTTAACAGCATTGGGGTTTTTGACATTGACTCGACATTCCAAAACTGACACTGGCCGTAAAGAAAAAGCAAGCACCGTGCGCTATACAACCTCTTTTTCTATTCTGACGCGCCATAATAGAAAAAGAGGTTGAATATACAGCCCACGGTTCAATTATTGAATTTTTCATGCGGATCCCTAACTTTTTTGAAAATATTATATAGCCTATGTTCATCGCGGAAAATTAAGGATTCTAATGGTGAAAGAATTTTTTAACTCGGTCCAGTAGTTTCGGAGCCTATTCAATTCAAACAAACAAACAAACAAACAAACAAACAAACATACAAACAAACAAACAATCAAATCTTTCCTCTTTATAATATTAGTATAGATTACTTATTATAAAGAAAATGCTGTGTGCCGTTGCTTGTTCCAGTAAAATACAAAGAGGATACTTTCAATTGAGCCTAAGGAAAAACGTTCTTATCTTAAAAATTACACTGTGATACTCAGATTTACTTCGAAAGTTGTCGAAATTCTCTTCATCGGCTCCTTTGATGACGGCTTACAGCAAATGCGCACCCCTCTAAAAGTCATAGTGACACTATCACCTTACAGCGAAACTGACCATGGGTGTTTTTGCACAGTATAGAGTGGTGACGCTATGTCTATCATCACTAATACCAACCCGTGGCACTCTCATTTGATTGGCGTAGGTATAAATGAAATATAATAATATTACTTAACATTTTATTTATTACAAGCAATCAATTTTGAGCCTACGATATAAAGGGACAAGTACCAAATTCCAAAAAAAAATGGCACAGAAAATAATTAACATGTCTCATAGCAAAACTGCAGCACGTTTGCATTTCAGCAATTGCAGTTGTAACCAACTTTACACTTTTGTGCGCCAGCGCATGGCAAGTTGCCTTCCCATTCTCCATGGCCTGATGCGGATCTGCCGGTAGTGCCGCCTCTAGGCTGATCTGTCACGGCACTGCCGCCCGGCCTCGGATCCCTTTGAGCACCTCCAGGACTATTCTTTCCGGGGTGGGCGTCAGCAAAGTGGCTCACGAATAGAACAGCCACGAGGAGAAGAGACAAAGTCACACTCAGTTTTGACATCGTAAGTTGTCGTACGGCGATACTTTGAGTCAGATATTATCTTGAGATTTTCTATTCACAGCAGAAAATAAACTGTGAATCTTCGTGTTGCGTGATCCTTTTATACTCCTGCATGAAGGATGGAATTTACTTGGCGATAACCTCATTCAAGGTCTTACAAAGTCGTTGGCAAGTCAGAACAGAATCAGAGTGCAACTAGCATTTCCGTCATTTGAAGTATAAGATAAGTTAAATTTATCAACAGGAAAATACGAACTAAAATCCCAACGATTATAAGGTTAATGTTGAGGTTGGTTGGTTTTTATCTGCTACATATATACAGGGTGAGATATTTTTCAGATTTGCGATCTGACATCACATAATGATTTAAAGCAATCATGACGAAGACCTCAATCATTGAGTTCGGTTCACTCTATTTCGTACCTACGTGAATAATAGTATCAATTGTTCTCACAAAAATATGACGGTAAGGATATGATTTTTAAAACTCATCACAACTTTCATCTGATAACTATCAGATTATTTGTCATTTATTTGTGATACTTTGTATTGATAAACTGCGTTTTTATGTTCAAATATCGATTGTTTGCAATTTATAGCGTGAAAGTTTTAGACCTGTATTTGTACAACGTTCGCAGTCATCTTTTTACTTTTTTAATTACTTGAGAATTAATCTTCTATGGGGATTGTTTATGGGGATTGTTTTCAACCCTATGGTTGCTGAGCAACATTTTTCCAAGTTATCTGTCTATTCCGATGCGCTGATAAGTTAAAAAAAACATCTAATCCCTCACTCCAGCCGCTTGAAAAATAGATAAGATTTTACTATTATTTTTCTATGTAAAGTCCGGTAACGCTGTCATGACCATCTGCGGTCAACAGCATTTAAGTCCATACGAAAAAAAATATTTTTATAGGTTTCCTTTAACTTAGCGATATATTTGATGCCATCCTATCCACACTATTCCCTTCGCATCCTAGCAATACATTTAATGGATCTTGGTGAGTTTTTCCCTTTATTTGTAAGTTGTGCGCATAATGGATCAGTAGGAACTCTTTATTTGAGAATGGACTCCTGAATACGTTGTTAGATAAAAGTAAACTTAATGGTTCTCAATTTCTCTCGTGTTGAGGATCTTGAGTATTTGGACGGGCTTGGTCTACAGCTGTTTTACATCTGATATAGAAGCTGACTTCTGTTTCCATCCATTGTACTGGTCCGACCGAGTATGCCTTAGATCTCTTTCGCTTTGCATTTTTCCATTGAACCGCCTTAATAAACATGCGAGGCTTCTAATAAGAATTAAGGACTCGTAATTATACGAACTAAAACTACAGTAAATACGAGAATTGGCTACGAAGATATCATCCCATACACACATCCCTCCATATTTTTATCAGCAGCATAATTACGTCTTGTTTACAATTATTGTACTTTAATTAATGATAAATTCCACATCAGTCCAGCTCATATCGGCATGTCATAACCCTAATAAAATTTATTTGATGTGAATGTATCATGCAGTTACCATGTAAAAAATCACCTCAAATAAAAAATAAAACCTCGCAGAGAGCTAAGTCACCAGCAGTATTAATCGAATAAGTCTATAGACAGGTCTATTCAAGGAAGGTTCCAATTTAATAACGTTTAAATAGGGCTTTATTTGTATATTGAAGAGATTTATATTTGTTTAATTTTAGAGTTTTACATAAAATTAACGTTTAAATTATCTTAGGTTAGGTATGTTAAAACAATTGTATGTGTTTGTTTTATGTGACAAATAAAGAATTTACTTGCTTACTTTCTTATTAGGCAAAATGAGATAAAGTCCCTTAGTAAATCAGTGAAATGTCGTCTACAGAGCGCTGCTGCTGGCTATGTCACATTCATGATACCGTCATTTGATGTATCATGAATGTGATCATTTTATTTAGTTATTAGTAGGTATATGTTGTTGATCCACACCGCGATAGCCCGAGTGAGTTAATTATCCCGCAGCGAGTAAGGCGACGCTCACGGCCTCTAATTGCACGATTATTCCTCCGACAACGCCTAGCTCCATGAAATTTAATTAAACTTTGTTGTTCAAATAGATTTAATTAAACTAATGGTGTAGAGCAGTACTCGTATAGGAGTCGACGTCTTCGCGGGCTTCAATCCGCGTGAGTGCTGCGCAACTTTTCTAATTCATTACTTCTGAAAGCGTTGCTGCGATGCCGAGCTCTCTTAATAATTTGTTCTGCTAGTTTTAGTGGCCGGAGCTTTTTGAATGACAAGTTATGCTTTATAGAAAAACATAAGTAAATTCAATTTTCGAAACACTTCGCTGCTTAAAAATGTCTTATACTTAAATTGTTTTCTATTATTAAAATAACAAAATCAACGTCCAGAATCAGTAAACGACTGTTTTAGATAATACCTATGTTGATGATTCACATAAGAAGACATAATCAATACATTGGTAATGCTTTGAAACATGAAAAAAAAGGTTAATGCAATATGTACCTAGATGTAGTAAATTTTTCAGCTAAGAATCTTTTGTTAAAGTCGGCTTATAAAGGGGGGTTGTACCTACACTAGATACAGTAAATTACTCCATTGACTTAAACGAATCTAAATGCACGAGACAATACGAAAATAACATAATTAATCCATAAGCGAATGCCGTTGCTGTCAGTTACAAGCAGTAACTGACTGCTAATGGATATTTTTTTGGTGTATTGTTTTTCAACCAACGAATATAATGTAATTACTGTTATTTCCATCCAAAATTCAATATACGATGATATTAAATAATATATTTTGGCATTTTACCCAAAAACTATAGTGGTATCATCCTACTTCAAAAATACTATATCCAACGGAACTACGATACGAGTATGTAGTACCTACTTTCCTACTCTATGTTGGTAGGTATCTGCTTTCATACCTAATAAAATAAAAAATACATTTCGAAGGAAGGAGGCTACGAATTTTTAGAGATAAGTTAAATAAAATCATCTAACTATAGGAAAAACTCCTCTTTAGGGGCGTCACGTTCAACCGTAGAGATATGAGTTCTGATAAGAAATTAACGGATTAGATTTAAGAGATCCTGGAAAATGGCACCTACAGTGTCATCTAGTAGAGCTCTGTGTGAAATGAGGGACCTATTTAGACAGGCAGGACCTACTTTCAAGTAGGTACCTATGAAAATGCTAGCTACCGTTCATGGTACTGCCAACTTGCTCGCTATCGTAAAAGCATGAGAGTAAGCGCTGTATAGCATTGCACTGGTAAAGCTAGCAGTCAATTTCCTTGATGAGTTGAAAATTACGGAAATTGGAAGTGCCACCGCGCCGCTTCTGAATGTGCAACATGGTGCGAGATCCATTCGACAGAAGAGACTTCGCGATTTATCGTGAGATTCATCAAGCTTTATGTAAGCATACAGGAGATGGGGCATCGATGAGCCAAATGTCAAAATATAGATTAGATTGTCAGTGACAGCCGAATAATTACAAAATCTGAAAAAGTTTCCGACAATATATGTACAAAATGGCGCTGATAACTATTCGTTATTGAAAAATCAGACTGACTGGAGCTAGAGTTTTAAAATTATGCGGACTGAAATTATTTTTCTGATTCATTACACCCAAATTTTATGATATTCGTGACTTCATTTCTACAAAGTCGTTAATCGTCATAATAACGTATGAATAAAAACTCACTCAGCGGGCGGGCGACTCAATGTCAATTAAAAACTCCTAAGACTTGGATCTCGTTTCAAAGTTAATGAGAACCACATGTAAGAAAGGAAACACATTGTTATTAGCTATGTTGGCTCAGTTGTTTCAATAATGAAGTTTTTAGCGTATGGGCTTTCATTAAATTGCTTGCATATTTGTGATACGGTTTATTTTCATCAAAATTAATTTTTAAAAAATTATTAAACCAGTATTTGTTCGTCCTAAACAGCTTTGATACATTTCGCCCCAAGGCCATCAGTGATCTCATTTTATTACTCCAAAGTTGGAATAGTGGGAGTAAAGCTGGTATCCTTATTGAAATCTTTACTGTTCATTGTTCCATTCTCAATTTGGGCGTCCTTGCAAGTTTACGCATCTCTTTCACGAGTAAATTGCTCCGCTACGTCGGAGGAGTCATAAAGAAAATTGCTATACAGTTGATAAATAATTTATCTGAAAGCTCGCCCCAGTCACCGAAACGCTACTCTTTTTGTAGTGAAAGCCGGTTTCCATCTTTATATCGGTAAAACGAACTCTACTACTGACTTTAGTTAGAGTAGAAGTAGAGTTTTGGAATTACAGAGAGAAGTTACAATACATAAAATACATGGTAAAAAGTAAAACTTAAATATGTAGATAGTTATCATCATCAATTTGATCTTGCCTTCTTTTCATTACCTATGCAAATCAAGTAGCATATCATATGAAGTAAAGGTCAAATATCAACCTAGATGATTTTACGCTACCCGTTTTCTGCGTAAATGTCACCCAACACTGTACTGTTTTCTTCCTAATATTACTTTCCTTTTGTACAATTTTGCAACAGGGCCTTTTGCACGTTCCCTGCTTTTATGGGCAATAAGTGGAACGCAATTATATTTATGGGGGAAGAATGGTTAGAAAACTAATTTTGTGGAGTATCATTTCCCTGATGGTATGTTTACTAATGAATTGCTTTTAGCCCGCATACTAGCGTATGTTATTAAAAATAATAATAATGCATGTAAAACTTTTTCTTCTACAATAAATTTTCTTTTAAAATCATCATCACGAGTTTTGTTTTACCCACAGATGGGCATTTTTTTTTAAGGATACTTAGGAGATAAGACTCGATTGCGCCTTATGTGATCTTTGTATAAATAAAATAACAAGCAGCGCTTTATCTAAAAAAGATTAGGATTATGATTATTAAGATTATACATTACTCACAATAAAAACTTAATTATTAACTATACGCAAAATGCAATCTTATATACAAACGGCCATATTTTCGCTAGCCATATCCATTAATGCCGAATGGACATGTGCACTTCTCTAGAACCATTGAATAAATGAAAAGAAAGTTGGGCAACGAAAGGAAAGGACGAATCTGTGTATTATATCTCATTAGGGGAGGCCTATGTCCAACAGTGGACTAACATAGGCTGATGATGATGATGATGATGAATCTGTGTATGCAGTGGAAATGCGAATGTTAAGATTGTGTGGTCACAAGGATGGATAAGAAACGAGAACTTACATCAGAGGAAGTTTGAATGTGGTACCAGGTACCAGTGACGGAAAAGATAAGGAGTAACAGGTTAGCGCTGTACGGGCATGTTATGCGTAGGGAAGAATGTCATGTTACGAAAAGAATATTAGATTTGAGTGAGGATGGATATAAAGGGCGTTGAAGACCGAAGAAAATATGCTTGGATTGGAAGGAAGAGGTGGGTAAGGTAGTTACAGGGAGACGGTTGAAGTAACACAAAAGTAAAAATTATATTAATGAAAGCACGAAACTAAGCGAATTTTAATTATTTCACCAGGAATCGGATTCGGATGGATTTGGACTTACAGCTAAATATCGAAATCAATCAGGATCATCAATTACGATAGCTGTAATAAATTTCGAACAGGTGTATAACATGTCAGCCGGTACACTAACAAAATCAATTAGGTAGTTTCCTTCATCCCCGGCTTAAATAAGGGGTTGCTTATGCCGGGGAGGGGGGGGGGGGTGGTTGGGTATAAGTATAGTTATTCTAGTATTTATTGAAGGTATTCTTTTATTATTATTATTTTATTTTACTTAAGTACCACCGTCTTTATTGTTTCGTGATGTGTCCATCTTAAAGGTTATCTGGAACAGATCGCTCATAGCGATTTACTTACTTTAAGCATGTCTGTTTGTAATGTTTTCTTTGTTTTTGTGGTATAATAAAGTATTTTCTATCTAAGATGTCATTTATACAGCCTATATTTGCCCGCTGCTGGTCGCAGGCCTCCCTCTGATAATAATGCACCTTTTTGGCTTCTAATCATACGTTTGGGGGGTGAGAGCATAATTCTCACGCTGGGCATACTGGTTGATCTCAGTTTGGTGGAAAAAATGTTCTGCCTGCCCTATATCCCTGAGTCTTAAGAACTTGGTCATTGTAAATTGTAAGCCACACCATTTGGGCCTTAAAAATGTAAACTTGCACAACTTTACAATACTCTCACACCACGCAAAACACGCTACATCGCTTCTAAGCTAGCAAAGTAAAGGTTTCTTGTTCGCTTATTTACTT
Organism: Eupithecia pulchellata; assembly: GCA_963931895.1. Taxonomy (NCBI): domain Eukaryota; kingdom Metazoa; phylum Arthropoda; class Insecta; order Lepidoptera; family Geometridae; genus Eupithecia; species Eupithecia pulchellata. The sequence continues at coordinate 6,700,267 of OZ007524.1, read as the reverse complement.
TTACTTACTTTTATTTACTTTTACCTTAAAAAAAATTAAGTCAACATAGAATTAAAGTGATCACATATTTTTTGTAAACTGTGCAATACTCATCCAAAGGCCTCCGTCCGTCGGATCCCATCCCTTAGCAACGTGAATATTCACTCTGGCTTGGTTAGTTTGCGAACTGCTCCAATAAATACTGCTATCGTTAATTAGAATCAATCGTGGGATTGCGTCGAGTCTATTCTGATATCAATTCGTGGGCGGACGGGACTCTGGTGACAGCTATTGGCTTATTGAGAACAAACAAAATGCATTATTCTATCAGAGATATTCTATTACTATTATAGAACAGAATTTCCGTTCATTTGCTGCGTGGATCTGTCGCATGAATACGTTAGCCTGCCTAATGTGCAGTTAACATTTAGATTTTTTTTTTATTTATTAATGATATCTTACGATCGAGATTTTTTTCCGGGTGTTCCGATCGTTTTCTATGGTCCTATGTATAATTATATCCATAATAATATTATAAAGAGGAAAGATTTGATTGTTTGTTTGTTTGTTTGTTCGAATTGAATAGGCTCCGAAACTACTGAACCGATTTGAAAAATTCTTTTACCATTAGAATCCTAAATTTTTCGTGATGAACATATGTAGGTTATATAATATTTTCAAAAAAAGTTAGGGATCCGCATGAAAAATTCAATAATTAAACCGTGCGCTATATATTCAACCTCTTTTTCTATTATCGCTCGGATCCATAATAGAAAAAGAGGTTGAATATACTAAAGCGAACGGTGCTTGCTTTTTCTCTACGGCCAGTGTCAGTATAGAGTGTCGAGTCAATGTCAAAAACCCCAATGCTGTTAAAAAAAAGTAAGGGATCCCTATGAAAACTGTGAAACCCATCGTGTTAGTGTGTATAATTTCTGAAATATTTGTTTAATACTGCGAAGCCGGGGCGGACCGCTAGTGTATTATATTAGGTACCTATGAAATTGCCGTTTTGTATGAAAAAATTTAAACGATTTTTTTTCATGTACTATTTTTTATTTATATTAATCGAAGTAATCACCCATGCAATGAATGCATCTTTGCCAACGCAGTGGCAGTTTATTGATGCCCTTCTTAAAGAAATCAGCAGGACGGGAGGAAACAAATTCTTCAAAGGCATTTTGTACTGCCTCTCGGGTATTGAATTTTTTTCCCGCCAAGAAGTTATCCAAATTCTGGAAAAAGTAGTATTTTGTAGGCGCAAGGTCTGGTGAGTAGGGCGGATGACGGAGAGCTTCCAACCCCAGTTCTTGTAACTTGGATACCGTCTGCTGTGCAGTATGAGGTCGCGCGTTGTCGTGCAGGAGCAGCGGAGAGGAGCGATTGACCAATGCTGGTTGGAGATGTGCCAGCTTCTCCATCATTGTGTTCAGTTCTTCACAGTACACATCTGCAGTAATGCTCATCCCGTTTGGTAAGAAGCTGTGATGAATCACACCGGCGCTAGACCACCAAACAGTGACCTTTTCTAGGGGTGAGTTTTCGTTTAGGGCATTGTTTAGGTGCTGAACCAGGATCCAACCAACTTGATGAGCGCTTGCGGTTATCAAACAGAATCCATTTTTCATCGCAGGTAACAATGTGGTTCAAAATTCCTTCATTTGTGTGTCTGTTGAGCAGTGCAAGGCACGTCTCGACGCGTACTTCGCGCTGGCGATCATTGAGTTCGTGGGGCACCCATTTGTCAAGCGTTTTTTCCTTGCCAATTTGATGCAAATGGGCCAATATTTTTTGACGCTAACGTCGAAAGCTGCTGCTAATTCAGCCGTAGATTGTGTAGCATCAGCTTCCACAATCGCCTTTAATTCGTCATTGTCAGAACGATGTCAGAACGGCAATTTCAAAGACCTATGTATTATTAAGGTATGTCAGTCATTTAGTACCCACCACGCAACCAAATTCATCATCTTTTCAAATAAAAGACAGTGGTTCCAAAGTTAAACATTTTACCTAAAAATGTTTTTTTAGAAATAAACAACTTACGAATAAAAAATACTGGGTACCTATCGGAACACCTAAGTAGGAAAACGACCGTTTAGTACAATTGATTATAATTATTATTATATTACGCAAGTGAAAGCCGTAAAATATTGAAACAATATTTTTAAGTGGCCAGTAAACAAAAGATTAGACTATACAAGAAATATGGTTTTGACGAAGAGGTATTAACCTATCAGTATCAGGCACCTATGTATATTATAAATAACCTAAAGCCATCAAATATGTACTAAACTACTATGCTGCCCGTGCGAAGACGGGGCGAGTCGCAAAATAATGTAGCTATAGTATACATCTGTCTAGTTCAGTGGGATTTATTTAGTCACTATGTGATTGATCTGTTTGTTTTGCCAACAATTTAGCGTGGACGTTTCATTATTTCGCAATGTCCTTCTGAAGAACTCGTTTCTAGTTTGGAAACGAGTAGAATATTTTTTGGTGTTGATTTAAGTTTTTTATGTATGGTAAAGTTCTTTTAATATGACTAGACAAGACTATCCACAATTTTTTTAACAACATCGTATATAATTTTAAATTACCTAGGTACTTAAGTACCTAGTTAGATATTTCATCTGAGTCATTTGTTACAAAATAATAAATATACCCCGTTTTAAATATAAAATTTTCATAGTAGAATAAATTCTAAGAGCCCTAAGACTTTGCCTAAGACTTACTAATAACTACATTCTACAGACACTAGCGATTTGCGAGCGATTTCAAAGCGATTAGCGAGGCCACTGCGCAGCAAGCTCTGTCTAGGAGCGATATACACTCGGCTCGCTTTGAAATCGCTCGCAAGTCGCCAGTATGAAAGTTCTAACGGACTTATCTCTTTCAGATTCTAGTAAACTGACTCTTTCAATCCCGTAGTATTTAAACAAAGCAAACACGTTCTCGTTATTGCAACATGGTGGGTGTAAGGGTGTTGGTAGAGCGCTGCTGGTGCAAACGTCGATTAATCTTTCGATTTGCATCGATTTGAATACTGATTGGAATTATATGGAGGAGTGTAATCGCACAGTCACGCAGGCCTGACGACGGCTTTGCAACATGTCCACTGGAACATTGTTGCCAGCCTCATCATCAGCATAATACAAGTAGGGGTTGCATTATCCGTTAAATTTTCGTATCTGGATAATTCGGATAGTAGTGAGCCTTACTATTCGGATATCCGGATATTACGGATAATTCGGATAATTGAAAAATATACATAAAAATTAAATTACAACAAGGGAAATGGGTTTTTAAGGTATAAGTATTAAATAATTTATACTTAAAAAACGTTAGGCATGATGACAGTAACTAAAAATCACTAAAATTATTTATTTCTTTAATAAAACTTAGGTCATGGAATACAAAACACGCATTTATCTGCCATGATAGGCTGATCACCAATCAGAGCAAATGACGTCATCTCTGAGTTGACTATACAAGCATCTTGTTTTGTTAGCAGCACTGGTTATCTGTATTATTTACGATTCAACTTTGTTTTCACCGAGTTAGTTCTAGTGGTTTTATTAAATCGAAAGTGAAATAACCATGTCACGATGGAACAAGGATTCACTAAGGTTTCATGCGGACTTGTGATACCGATCCCATCAAATGATATTCCATAAATTCTCCATATTATTTGGCAACTGAAATTTGAATAAAATACATAATAAGATCACAGTGATGCGAGACGAAACCTAACCTCAAAAACATTTATTTATTATTATTAAATTAAGACCTCAAACAAGATCATTATACCACATACTATTTTAAAATTCCTGCAAAACAAAATAAAAACTTACGTCAAAGTGATCTTCACAAAAATAAAGGTAGTACTAGGCAATATCGCTGTTGAATCCCACCTTGCAAGTTTAAGCCACTTGTCCCGTATGGTTTTCTTATGCGGAACGAACACAAGTAACTTATTAGGAGTTTTTATTGATGTATTCTTACACTGAGGGACCGCACACCACTTGTACACTTTCTAATTCATATTTAATAACACAAAATAACAAAATTATTCAATGAACGCCTAGTGTTTACGTTTAGTTTACACAGACGTGACGTCACAAGCGACGCCATGACACGGACAGGCGTTTTGGTGCGAATTTTAAATTATAAGACTAAATTGTTAGTGTTTTCCTATTAAACCTTTAATTTCTGCAGAAAAATGTTATTCGTTGTAAATAATATGTAGTTTCGAATATAATAGAACAAATAGTTTTTCAAAATCTGTCATCATGGCTATTCGCATAGAAACTGAACAACATAGAGATTATAATATATAAGAGTATCGATCATATGGGTTGAAAAACTAAAATATCTATGAAATAAAAACGGTTTACTTCTTTCCATCGAACTTATTTTTTAACATAAATAAAATACGAATCCTTCCTCCGTAACGTAACGTACTTCCTGTTTTATTAGATAGGTACTCTAAAATGATTTAAACAAAGAAACAACACAGTCATGAGATCAAACCTACAAGTGTACACACACAAGTTTATGTTATATATCAATCAAATTAAATAAACATCTCTTTCCATCGAACCTCGGTCTGTGTCGGTGTCGTCGATTCACTGACCAACCAGTGTCAACGATAGTGTTGCGATTGCACGCTACCGCTAGTGTAGGTCTTGCTTGTTAGCTTCAGATTCAGAAACACGCACGAATTAATATATGTTTATTTTAACAACACAAAGTATTGTATGCATTAAATATGTATAACATTTCTAAAATGCTGGATGCGTTGTAGTGTTGTGTCGTGAATAAGAAAAATCAACTGTAGGTAACTATCCGTATTATTCGTATTATCCGGATAAAGGAGCTCCCATTATCCGGATAATAAAATTAGCGGATATCCGGATAATTCGGATATCCGGATATCCGGATTGCAATCCCTAAATACAAGTCTAGTACTCAAAATTATAATCAATGAAAATCAAAGTGCTTTATTTCCTTTAGACTTTACAGGAATATCTGACACGTCAAAATACAAATTACATAAGTATTACTGAGAAATAATGTGATCAGTTTGATTCTTTGTCCACCTCAATCTTTTTAAGGTAAAGTAAAGAAGCGAACAAGGACTGCCTTATCTTGTTAGATGCTAAGTATAGGTTTCTTTAATGGACCACCATGATATATTCGGCTTGCCGCGTCCAACATATGCCAGCAATTTCTTAGATTGCCATCGTCATCTCTTTGCCATATAGGTTTCACTTAGTTTCATGAGTCTCAGTCTTCTCATAAAAACCGTCACCAACTTACCAGTCTGTCGGCTCGGATGTTTCCGTAATTTGTATCTATTATTGCCGAGTATTGGTTAATACAACGACGGACCAGCGGTGGACCGCTTGGTAAACTACGAAAACATCTGAAATGAATGACGTTCTTGAACCGGAATACTAGGTTTCTCGTATACATTACAATAAATTTGATACATTAGTAAATTATTTATAGAGATGATTGGCATTTGAACAAACGGCTGTTAATGAAGTGGCAGAAACAGGATCACTTCGCACTCTAATATAATGTCTAGCGCTATAGTATCGGAATCTAACAAGTTTCTACCTAGCTGATAAAAGATTGGAACAAAACATCTCTCAGTAGAGAGCTTTGTAACGACGGTATAATAAGGCAATGCATCGTCATTGGTTGGCGTAGACGGGATGAGACGAGATTGGCGACTCGCTATCTCTAATTAGGATCTCAGAAGGAAGTACGAGACACTGGCAGAGTATTACACCATCTGTGCCAGTATGTTTCACTTCAAAGTGAAGTACTAAACCTAAGTTTTTGCTTCTATTCAAAGTTATAGATACTATCAGCAAGTACTAATTTAAGCTAATAAACGAGGTGTGGTGGGAAAATTAGTTTTACGAAGATGCGTCCTTTTTATAAAGTAGAAAATTGTCTGAGCAATCATGTGAAAAATCTCTATTTGGAACAGAACACCACGTATTATATGGTACAATAATAGTGGGCCGACTACCCCAAAAGTTGAAAACAGTAGGTATAGTGGAGTCAGCGCCCTCCGTAAACAAAATAATTTGGGACCTATGTTCCATTTTTCGGTTCTATATCGGTTTCCGACGCTATAAACATTACTATCTGTCAAATATCGGTTGGTTTCCCACAAGGCAACCCCAACACGGCTCCTATTCTATTTACTAAAAATATTTTAAAGTGAAACTTATGTTAAATAGCACTGTGACACACTCTGTGAGGAGACACGGCCATAATTAGCTGTACGGCTTGTACGCGAATGAACACAAAAATGGTGCACATGTTGATTTAATTAAAACCTACTCCAGCGTTCTCAGAGTAAATCATGATCATAATGAGATTAACACAATTACATTTACGTCAACGGAAAGGCATGCGTTGATCGGCCTACAAGTTTTAAAATGTCAAGCTGTAATTGAGTTTGAGAATGCAATTTAAGGGTTTTCTTATAAGCCTAAGTCGTAAAAGTATCTCGGAATGGGAATATGTCCACGTCAGTTCTCTGTAAACGTCATCATTAAGGGCAAACCTTGGGCCGAACATTCGATCAAGCCTTAATCCAAGCTTGACGGCCAACTTTGTAAATTAAATTGCCTTTGGTGGTGTTGGGCCGGAACCACATTTTTAAGGCCCTCGTAATGAATGAAATGAATATAGCAAATGCTCTAAAATTACATCAAAGTACTTTCTACAAGAACTTCTCCTCAAGTGGATAAAAAATTCAAGTGAATAGACAATCAATAACACTTTATTTCTTTTTGAGAATCAATTATAAGGATGAAAATATTTAGTAACTTCATTAATAACAAAATGTAGTCCACATTTTGTTTGACCTTATCAACGAAGTTGCAAAGAAAAAACCACACCATAAAAAAAGTACACTGTGAATAAAATATATCCAATTAATTTTAAAAATTACTTTAATATTTTGTTTAATCTTATCAAGCAAAGGTTTTTCCCGGAATCGTTACTTATATATTTTCATCCATATATGTATTTGCAATGCATTTCCACAAAGTAATGCCTGAATCTAGTATACATATTTGATAGTAATAATTTATATTAAAAACTTGACTTGTCTGTCTATGTAAGCCTAAGGTAATCGAGTTATCGAAATCTCAAATCTGAAATCTGGGATCCTGGTCCATAATTTGATGATGATGACTTACACAATAATATAACAGATTCACAGCTGTCATAGCTGTAGTTGAAGAAAAAAGATTGTCACCTTTACTAATTTCGCTAAAAGTGGGGCTGTTACGGATGAAAATAAATTGTAGATAGCCGCTACCATGCCGCTACGTATCAAATCAAAATACATTAGGATTCAGCGAGATTCGCAGTGCTTACAAATTCCCGTTCACAATTAAAACTAACTATTGAAATTTACCGACCACCAAAATCCAAAGTCTAGACGAATAAAGTAACCTGAGTATAATTAAATTGCTATTCCTTTGTGTTTTAATTAGTGGATAACGATCTTTGACCCAGTAATGGCGCTCCGAAATGCAGACGCATGCAACCCGCATGACTTTGCCGACACTATAACTTTTCTCAAAACACTAATGAATAGCGTGCACCTTATTACTGGGCACGTTTTACCACTCGAGTACTGCAAGGGGTTACATGGAATGGGGAAACAGCTGGAGCAATATTGCGGCTGCTGGTAAAATTAGGAAAGGATACGGCTATGGTACCAAGATTCCATGCCTTCTCGTTTTTGAAGTAAGTATACGCACCTCCTGCCGTGTGGTGCCGGCATAGAATTTCACCACCCCAACTCTTCCCGTGGGTGTCGTACGAGGCGACTAAGGGAAACACACCGGGGGGCGGGCAGCAGCGCCTTCTGCAGAACAACTACATCGAACTGCGATCCCCAACCCGCATGCCCAGCGTGGGGATTATGGGCAATAACCCCCACATAATGATGCCATCTATGGCGCTCATTAGGGGAGGCCTATGTCGAGCAGTGGACTATTATAGGCTGGTGATGTTGATACGCACCTCATAATACACTCGAGAGCAATGAATCCGGGTCACTAAAAAAAAAAAAAATCTCGTAAAGTAAGAATGCTAGGTTAATGCAACTAAGGGTTACTTTCCGAGATTTTTTTTTATTGCTCTCGAGAGCAATGAATCCGGGTCACTCAAAAAAAAAAAATCTCGGAAAGTAAGAATGCTAGGTTAATGCAACTAAGGGTTACTTTCCGAGATTTTTTTTTTTTGAGTGACCCGGATTCATTGCTCTCGAGTGTATTATGTATGACTCGACATACGTCGTCATTTGTTCGTTGGGCAAAACGAGTATCTCAAAAAAAGAAGCTAGCCATTCCACCGTTCCCTGCTCTTAGGCTCGAAGCTTGCAAGAAAGGGGCCTCCGCCGCCGGCGCCAATCTTACAACTTACCATTAAGTAATTTCCATCAAGATTCATGTTTTACTTAATGAAGTTTTGCTTGTAGAAATGCATTTTCGAAACCCTTATCTTTCGCAGCGCTCATTATGCAGTTGTTGTTAGCACTGCATAATAACGCAGTAATTGTAGAGGCCAAATGAGGTTAAACCGTGGAATTACCCGGAGTAGCACGTTTTCCGACTCATTGGAACTCTTTCTTCATCCCTTGTTCGGTGTTTAGGCATTACTGAGCTTCTAATTCCACAATTCCACTTTCCTCACCCGACGTACCTTCATAGGATAATTTCTATAGTAAGCTCTTCCTCACCTATCAGAGTCCGGTTTGGTTTAGTTCTCGATAATGTCAAGGAGTCTTGGAGATGTTCCATGTATGCGTAGTTAAATGTCCGTTCAGTAGAGTCGACTTCCCAAGGTCTCTGAAGTGGAATTTGGTACCAGGCAGACTGCCTAATATTATAAGCTGTAAGTTATTTAAATGACGTCAACTTCAAAAATATCTACATAAGAACACTATTTTTCCGGGTGGGTGAAAGCAACATCCAATAGGAACTGAAATTGTATTTTTACTCTCTGTTTAAAGTGAAATAATGAATACTCGCGATAAATCCCAACCCTAAAAGGTTGGTCCTAGGCTACCGTAAGTAATACGTTGGCTGTAGTAAACTTTATAAGCGACTATAGCCTCTCAACCCACACTAAACTAGTTAATTGACAACGCGCTGGTACGACGTTAATAAGCGGGAGAAATTGCTGTTCCTGTAATGAGAGTTTTATGGCCAGTTACTTACGTACTAACTGTTTATAATACCGAGCCGTAGCGCGGGATTGTCCGTTCGAGCTCTTTTTCAGGACACGGTTTATTTGGTATGGTACGGCTAGAACGCCATGTACTTCTAGTACAATTCGAGCTTTTTAATGACACGGGAAATTCAACTGAAGAATCAACGGCATTTTTTCTCGAATTTTGAGTATGGCCAAATAACAACCAATTAGGCATATTCAAAGAAAGGCTGCTATGGAAAACGTGCGACGGTCGAGGGTAGGGGCGGCGTGGTGAGGAACAGTCTGCGCATACGCCGCCGTCATCGTCGTGCCGTACATTAGCTGCGGGAACAAGTTTCCATAGTGATGCATGCAATACCGACAGCCGTGCCTTTGAGGCAAAAAATGCAATGTCCGGATATATTATCCGGCTTTTAAAAAGACGTCTAATAAAATAATCTGTAAAGTTTCTTTTACTTAATATAATCTTTACTTCTTGATAGAAAACGCAACAATAGCATTCCTTGGAAAACTATAACAATCGTACTTAGGAAAAAAATATGAAAAGTGTTAGTTTTTAAAAAATCTGCGATCTGTTTTCCGTCTTTTGTTTTGTATCGGTATTTAGCTCTTCCTAGCTAGATAGTAGAGCAAGAGTCATAGCGCAATTTGCTCTACGTAAGCTTGGCTAATTAATTAATAACCCTATAGCAACCAACTGTGAACATTAATTGCCACTATATTCTTTTCTACGAACTAATTGGAATAAACATTTATGCCGGTAGGTACGTTAGGACCGTACATAAAGGACAAATAAAAAATTCTAGGTATATATACAAACAAACAGTAGTTCTTAGTAGTTCTTAGAGGTAGTTTTACACCTTAACTCGTGCTTGTATATTAAATGTAAAGGTTTTCTCAAAGATTTTAATTAGAGAGTAAACATAATGCCGCACCTGTAGATTCGCCTCGACTCGATCTAGAGTACCCTCTTAATTAGAAAACTCTTTTGCAATGAGTAATTAATTTTTACAAAGTTGGTAAATCTAAATTAAAATAACTTGAGCCATAGTTTGAGAAAAATCATTCAAACTCATTTTATGTCAATCAAGAAGTCCCAAGTCCCATTAAGGCAAGTTAAACGTTGGTTTTCTTCGAACATAAGGTTCGTAGTTAACCCACTCATATCCATAACAATCAGTACCTATTTGTTATTGTCTTTACTACATCATAGTTCATAAACTCCTTATTCATTATCTGCTAACCTAAAACAGTTTCCAAATAGTGTTAATTCTCATGGAAATAGAAAAAGGCAGAGTGAGAAATATTAATGCTTAAAGTACACAGACTATTATGAATAAGGGGGTAAGCTACCTTTGATAGAATTAGTAAAGTTGTAGCCTAAACTGGGCACAGGAAGATGCACCAAAGTTGTATACCTACTAAAGCAGTTGCCATAACCACACAAATGTTATTATAACCACACAAATAAATAAAATGTTTGACTGAGTATTAAAAGTGGTGTTTAGAACTACTATAGGTGAACGGAACTCTGAAACACACTAACCTTGCTTCCGACATGATTGGCGTCACCCGATCCTATTATTCGGCTAACGAAGCTGAGGGCATCCGTTGATTATTAAAACGGGCACCACCCACGGCGCCGGGTGTTAATTGAACCCCCGTAGACAATACTAATAAGGCCCGTCCGCGCCTCTATCTGTCTAATTAAACGCGAAACTTGAGAGTAGCACCCTCAACGAGAGGGCCTGTTTACTGAGCCTCCTGAATACACCACCAGTACTGGAACAAGGCTCTTACTAAGGGGGAAAGCCAAGAAGGCTTTTTCCAGATAAATTTAGTTTAATATATTTCATAGTTAAATACACCAGAACCGTTTATAAAACTCCGGCTATAAAGCTGCGCTTAAAGATTAGGCTATGAGTTAATCCACTTGTTTTATGCATCATTTCAGGTCCATTCACGTTCAGTCGTTTTGGCGTGACGAGATAACAAACATCCAAACTTTGGTATTTATAATATTAAAAATGCTGCGCTATGAATCGTATTCCAACGCTGCAACGTTAGAGTTACTTAGCATTGTTGTAGATCTATAGCTGTGATAAGCTGAGGAAGAATCTAATACTCTTTTCTTACGGTTATTCAAGATGGCGACTGTTTGTGGACAGTTTTCCTTCTATCTTATCTAGCACACTAGACTGTAGAGAGGTGAAGGGAAAGATGAACATAACTCTTGTAATGCTTACTCTTAAAAAACAACAATTTTTGGTACTGCCCCCGATTCCGTGCTTGCTCTACTACCCCCGGGTGACCCTGTCTCTGAATACATTGTAATAATACCGGCTAAGCGTGTTTGAGAGGCTCTTTTTCGGATCCCTGTAAACCAGCGTATAATTAGCAGTATTGTGCGTCTAGGTGTCGACTCTCGGCTTGTTTAATTAAGCCAAGTCAGTACGGTTACTCGTTAGAGGTATTGTTTGCAATGATTGTTGATGGCATTGAGCTCGGGCTTTGGGTGAAGTTCGAATTTGTATAACTACTGATTACTTAGACGTAGTGAAAGTTTTGATGTATTTAAGGCACACAATCTCTAAGTTAAATCTCTTGAACAAAAGTTCAAACACGTACTGTTGTTTGACAAATATATTCCATATTTATACAGAGGCTCCGACGAAACACTTACGAATGGTGCCTCTCTGACATATCCGATAATGCTCTCTCCATTTTTTGCCTTTCTAAAGAACACCTTTCAGCCTAAGCTCATATGCAACATTTTATGTTGAAAGACTGCTACCTAAAAACATGAAATAAGTTACTTAGTCACAAAATATTCATATCTAATTTAATGAAGGCACTTGGTTTTACCTCATTGTGCCAAATTCATAAAAAAAAATCCAAGTTCCTCCAAAAGCTCCATTAAGAAATGTGAAACCCTATCACTGTCTCAAAAGAACTGAACGAACAATGGTTCTACCAACATAATTAAGATTTCCAAGATTTATCTTAACTAAACCGCCGTAAAACTGTAAATACCTCCCGTATTACAAAAGTTTAAATAGGTTAGTTTGGTTTGAAGCGATGCAATCAGAGCTGTAATTTGCAATAAACCCGCCGCAAGTTGGGGTCCGCAGTCTGCTCATAAACGTGCACTCTTGTGATGGTCCCATCGCTGTTTTCATTTAATTTCATGACGGTTTCATGAACCTTGACTCTTACTTTTTGAGTGGCTTTTGAGGGTTAATATTTGGCGCAATATTCCGTTGACTCAATTTTTTCTATGTACAAAGAAAGGTCAATAAAAATATTTACTGATAATTAAATCCAGTAAATTACTCATGTAAACTGCAAACGATCAAATTACAAGTTAGTTTACCATGTAATAAAATAAAAATACTTGCGACTACCTGAACTTATTAATAAATTTATATAAATAATTATTATAATTCAGATTTTTTTATCGTTTATCCGCGACGGCCACCACATTATGTATAATATTATGTTGCCACGGGTTTGTTTAATCAATCTGCCTGGCTATAAGGTTACCATTACTAAAAGAATGCAAGTTGATTTGAAGCGATGCAATCAAAACTGTAATTCGCCAAACGCCGCCGCAAGAGGGGTGGTCCCCTGCAACCCTCGCTGCCCTTTTGATTGCGTATTATTCGAGTGTTTATACAGTTAGATCGCTTCCTAGATTGTTGCTATTGTGATGCCATTTTTTGTTTTCACGGTTCAAAGGGTACTTTAATTAAAATGCTTGTTCGTACTTTCTTTCTCGGGTGTACTGCAGGAAAATGTTGGTCCTATAATAATTATGCTCATAAAGGGCCGTACAAGAACTGTGGTAGGTCGTTGGTTATGTTAAAATTTTATTACCTACACATTTGGCAAACACAAAAGCTCGTTTAGAAAATTGAAAAACTTGTTGTCTGGTTTATCATTATACAATTTAGAAGTTCTGAAATTGTAATGTCCCGTTCGGAATTATTGTATCAAAGTTGCTTAATCTAAAAATTGAGAAGGCCCGCCTATCTCGTCCGGCCACCCACAGCGTTCATTCATCTCCCTGGCGCATTTATACATTACTCACGGCTCAAGTATCCGATTATATAACACGCAAAATTTCAATTACAACTTGTAATTAGTTTTTCGAGAGTTTTTCTTTCAGGAAGGGGGATTGTGGAGGCTTGAGCGAGCGAAAAGGCATACTCCCATCACTCTCTTACTCGTGCTTTGTATAGCCGCTATGAGTAATGTCCATACTGTTAGGTGTTTGATTATTTTTATGCAATCTGCAAGGGGAAATGAAATATTTTTTTACAGTGTTTCCGTTGGTTTGTTAATTAAGTCTGGACTGGAGAAAGCATTGAATGCGATGCAGGGAGGTTAATTATTTATTAGAAGAGTTCTATGTAGAATTGCAGTCAGAGAACGTGTATACCTAGATCCTCGTACATTATTTCATTGATTGACTAGGTGTCAATCAATTAAATCGTAATCTAAAATTATCTCTAGAAAGTACCTAGTACATTTAATTTTATGAGAGTAGGAGAACTTTTATTTAAATTACGAAGCATTTAAGAACGAAAGCAAAAACGAACATCTATGCTAAAAGCATTTGCCAGAAAGCATTTAGCACTCACCCCAGTGTAACTCGTGCTCTACATCCCTAGCACGGCCCCTCTTAAGCCGTCAACTATGATATCACATGCTCACTAAGTGCCAGTATTGTTGAGGATTGGCAGCTCCGTGGTCGCTAATGCACGGAAGCGAGGCCACGAATTAATGGCAAGAATAATGGCTATCCCATTATGGATTGCCGCCAACATACTTTAGCCATGAAAAGAACCGAAAGTTACATTTGCGATACTCTGAATACTGAACGTTCTGGACGTCTCCCCGCGTTTCCCCCTTTGACAGGAAAATCTGTAGAGTTCAGTTCCTACAGATAAAGTAATTCAGTTTAATTTATGAATTGAAAAGTCAATATTCTATGAAGCAGTCGTTTGACAACAAAATCAATTCGCTTTATAAAAGCAGCACTTTTTCATTCACAATTGAGGAAGTTTTATTACCATGACGAATCGCGTCGCGAATTTTTTTTATTTTTACTGAGAACGTCTTGCTCTAAAGACGATCCACTCCGTATTCAAATTAAATATGTTAGAGTATGTTGAACAAGGTTTTTTATAATGGTTATCCCCGGTACATAGTAGCTAAAGTTAGTCGAGCTGTCGCAGAGAGATGATGGAAGTAACTAGATTGTCTTTTGCACAAAACAGTTAGTTTTTAGTTATTGTCATTGTTAAGTTGTTGGAGTTTGTGGGAGTTAAGCTAACAAACATAATTGAGAGCGACTTTTTACAAAATAATGGATTTCAACTCTAACGTGCGCGTAAAAGCATACAAAAAGAAATAATGCTCCTGCACTAAAATAAAGTATTTATACATTTATATTATAATGCATAGTTTTTATATGTAGGTGAGTTAAAATGTAGTGGGGCGCCACAGCTTTCTCTGTTCCTTTGTCACCGTCTTTCACGTGAAAGTTTTTGAACGGAAAAGACTTTTAAAACTGCTTTCAAGAAAATTAAGGCATTAATGGTTGCAGTGCTTAAGAGCAATCTTAGTTCAACGTTATTGTTAGTCTGTCAGCGGCGACAGACTGACTAGAATTTGTAAGAAGGTGCCGTTTTCAATCCGTAGAGCTCAAAAATTGTGATGGTTTCTAATCAGTTTCACAGATACGCCTAAGATCAAGAAGCCTACGTTTTAGATAGCACCCGTTTGCATAGGAGTACAACAAGGACCCATACGAGGACCGATTTTGTTCAACCTATACTGCACATTTAGCGTAGATGATGTGCAAATATCTTTCAAATTATAAGATCCGATGTAATCGAAAATATATTGACTTTGTAACTTAAATAGGTTTATTATTAACACAGGTTTCAGGCTTCGTACATAATAAAGTACATTTAACTAGTAGACATTAGTAGTTTAAAGATAAAAAAAAATATTATTTTCTTCCTTTCTTTCCCTAGGAATAATAACCTGTTTGTTAAATGGCAGAAGGAACTGAATTGCAGCCAGAGCTTTGAAGGAGTTTAATTTTAGATAGGATTCATTTTGTTGTGGTTTTTGCTAGTAGGACAAGCCAAAGGTACTAATTGTACCTTTTCCTCTTCTTTCCTTCTTCCTTGGTTTCATATGTTATTCCTTTATTTTACAAAGGTACCTTCAATCGGTTATATCAAATGACTTTTAACAAAACTCTTGACCGTCGATTGTTAAAAATTTGGGATATGCATTTAACTGTATGACGCCTTTTATAATCTGCCTTGCCATTCTATAAACGGGCTGATTCCATGATCCATGACAGTTCTATTTTCACGATGTAAAGCAATTGCCTACACATGTGTAATTACCGCGTAATGGTTATAAAAACAAATATTATGTAGGTAGATGAAAGGAAGTATGCCCGTATGATGTATTATTACTTAAGTATGACCCGAAATTTCGCAAATTGCCATTAACAAGAAAGGAACGCTAATTGGCAATTACTTCGATTCTAGAACCTCCGTAATATCCTTTTGTATATCCTTTCTACGTGATCATTATCGACTAAATTAGGCCATGGAAGCTCGGAAACTTTAGTTCGACAAACATTTCTCACTATAATCTGATATTCTTGGTAACTAGATTTTCTTTGTTTAACACTTTCATTACCCATCATGGCACATGCACAAGCACATGTCTTCAGCGCCGACTGCCTCCCGCACGGGGCGGCGGAGACGCTCTCTGCAAAGGCTTAGCAGTGAAAACGACATACTAAAACCGCCGGCTGGGTACTTACCTACAAAAACATCCTCTTCAGCATCCAATCAGATTTCAATAACTTTAGGTTTACAAACGAAGCACTTAGTCAAGTAAAATTTAAATTCTTATAAAATAGGTGTTATTTATTTTCCCTTCACTTCAATGTTCTGTGCTGATTATTTATATTAAGGAGGAAGATCTGACTGCAAAACGGGCTTCACTTAAAGGTAGATAGCGCTCTCACGTATAGGATACTAAGAGGAACTAATTTTTATAGTATAATCTGTATAATATAGTGACACAATAGTTTTATACGAACTCGATAATACACTCGAGAGCAAAAAAAAATCTCGGAAAGTAACCCTTAGTTGCATTAACCTAGCATTCTTACTTTCCGAGATTTTTTTTTTCTTTGAGTGACCCGGATTCATTGCTCTCGAGTTTAGTTTCTGAATGGTTTAAGCGATTTATTGCTTTTTAAGTAGTAAACTATCACTTTCTCGAAAACTTTTTTCGTTGTGGTACCAAGCAAACTTATAATACCCACTCAGTATCGCCTTATCTAGGCAGTACTTATGCTGACTAGGTACTTGCCTAGTTTTCAGTGAGTCAGGCCCGCTAATGTGTTTGATCGAAACGAAGTAAAGGCACAAGTCTTTGTTTGCGTTTAATTAACGAAACGCTTTGCAGACGGCCATTAATCCAGCCAATGGATTATTCTGGAGCTTTCGATGCAAACTGGGCGTGATTTAAACTGATTTTAAGGAAAATCTTAATTATTTTAAGAACGATGTTACTTGTACATTTGGAAGAACGTTGGTATTCTTCAAATGATAATAAGGTACATAGCACTAGTTATGTAGTAAATCCGCTTACATCCATAAAGAATTCGCCAAACAATAATAGATCTACGTAAGTATCACGTTTGGGCTACTTTAAAAAAAATCACATTTTATATTCATATTTTACATTGTAGTCAGTGGACTATGATGTGGATTTCAGCAGTGGCTGCACCCATCTCTCTTCAGATGTTTGATATATTTAATACAATATATGTATTACATCGATATATTGTTTATTATAAATAGACAACGACCAGAACATTGTTCTGGTCGTTGTTCTGAGAACAACAAGAACAATTATCTGCAGATGGTACATACATTTGTCACAGAGTTCGTTAAAGGTGTCATACAAGCAAGATGTGACTCTAGGTTCCCGTAGTCGGCTCCTACGACATCCTCTTTTGTGTTTCACTCAAAAACTTGTAACTTCTCCTATTTTTGGAATTGCTATAAGAATTGTACCAATTAAAGCTACTAGCAGAGACTGAAGCCCACCTAGGCGGGGCGCCCAATTCATTATCGCTAAGAAATTGGAAGTTGACGGTGGTCAAATCCAACGCGCCGTAAAAGTCGATTACTGTGGTCATTAGTCTTCAGTGAGAACTAATTAATACGACGTTTTGAATAAAGCCGAGTCTCGGGACGGAAAAATCTGAAATTTAATTAAAAAAGTTTAAGTGAGTTTTCACGGGTGAGCGTTCTTTGCGGTTTCCAATAACTCAACGAATTCTATCCGCTTTTTCGGATACTTAACTACTTTCGCAAGAGTAATCAAGGTAATATGGCTCCTTTAAGTAGTATTACTACTACCAAGTTATTTTATTTTATTTTTATTTTATTTTATTGGTAATACAAAATCCACAGCCCTTAGATACTACTTATACTAATGTTAAGAACAAAACTTACAGCCAAAAAAAAGGATTTACATTATATAAACTATGATTTCTAAACAGACAGTCGAATGATACCACTATAAATAAAAACAAAATGAACACTCTACAACAATAATTTTAACACAAATACCTAGCTTTAAACGCTTATTACAAAAATAAAAATTAAGAACTTAAATTTAAAAAAAGAAAGTAATTTAATATTTT
The DNA here is from genome assembly GCA_963931895.1 of Eupithecia pulchellata. Lineage (NCBI taxonomy): Eukaryota > Metazoa > Arthropoda > Insecta > Lepidoptera > Geometridae > Eupithecia > Eupithecia pulchellata. Next base: position 6,682,275 of record OZ007524.1, on the reverse strand, counting down.
TAACAGTAATCACTTAGTTAAATGAGACATTAGCATCCTCCTCCTCCATTATTTTAATAATGTCGTTTCTGAAATTAATTTTATTACTGTGAAAGATATCAGTTTTATTGAACTCTTTGTTGTAATTTCTCTGTAACCTATTGACTACGGAATATCGTGCATAATTTGTAGAAGATTGTGACACAGCAAATAATTTAGCATGAGTATGCCTAGTTCGATATTTTGGAGTAGAAAAACTTAAAACTCTACTAGTAAGTTCAGGACAATCTATATACCCCTTGCACAGACCATGGAGAAATGTCATATCCAACAGGGATCGTCGCTTTTGGAGGCTCATTAGATTATGACAGATACAAGATTCAGTATAGTTTTTAGAGTAAAGATGATTTTTAAAATTAATATATTTGATAAATTTATGTTGTATTTTCTCTAAATTATTAATGTACATTATATAGTTAGGGTTCCAAATGGTACTACTATATTCCACAATACTTCTCACATAGGAAAAATAGAGTTGTTTAATACACTTAGTATCAGAAAAAGGTTTGGTAACGCGTCTAATGAAACCAAGACTTTTAAAAGATTTATTTATAATGGTTTCGATATGTTGTGAAAATGACAGCTTGACATCAAGTAAGATTCCTAGATCGCGTATGAGCTCTACTTTATCAATGTTTATGTCACACAATTTGTACTGAAACTTTATAGGTTGTCTTTTTCGTGTAAACGATAAAGTGTTACATTTGCTTATGTTAACGTCTATACGATTAGATTTATAATACTCTCCAAGTCGATCAAGGTCGGCTTGAAGTTTGTTACAGTCGGTGATATCATTGATTTTCACAAAAATTTTTGTGTCATCAGCATACATAAGAAATTTAGAGTAGTGGAAGCATTTACCGACATCATATAGGTAACAAGCATATAAAAGCGGGCCCAGAATAGACCCCTGTGGAACACCAGATGTTATAGGAATATAGTCAGAACAAGAGCCACCTACGACAACTGCCTGTGACCTATTAAATAAATAAGACTCTACCCATCTTAATAAATTACCCCGAATACCCAACTCAAATAATTTACGTAATAGTATTATATGATCTACACGGTCGAAAGCCTTCTCAAAATCTGTATATATCACATCCACCTGTGAGCCTCCATCCATGTTGGTAGCAACATAGTCAATAAAAACACCCAAATTAGTCGTGGTAGAGCGTCCCTTCATAAAACCATGCTGTTCAGATGGAATAGAAGATGATACAACGGGGTATATATATGTGTGTACTGTCCTTTCTATCAGTTTACTCAGTACATTAAGAATAGAAATTGGTCTATAATTTTCTATAGAAGTTTTTGCGCCTTTTTTGTGAACAGGAACTACATGGGCTTTTTTCCAGCATTTAGGAAAGTGACCATCAGAGAAAGATCTATTAAAAAGTAAAGCAATGGGAATAGCTAATGATTTTGCACAGCGGTGGAAAAAAATTGGAGGCAGTTTATCTTCACCGGATCCTTTGGTAACATCTAGATTTTGCATGAGTTTTAACGCTTCAGCTGGTGTTATGCATATATTGTTTATAATATTAAAATGAGAACAATTTTGTAATACTGAATCGGAATTGAGACTGGTAGAATTGGATATACTAAAATTACCCTTGAAAAATGTGTTAAACGCTGTACATATATCAAACGGGCTATTCAGCTGACTGTTCCCATGCGTCATTTGTTCCGGGTAACTAGTAGTACTTTTCCGCTTAGCTTTTACATAACTCCAAAACGCTTTAGGGTTTAATTTAATATTTTGCTCAGCAAATTGTATATAAGATCTGTAACATTCTTCTTGTAACACCTTCTGTCTTTTCCTGAGTTCTGAAAAGTCGAGATAATCCTGAGGATTTTTATATTTCTTCCAATTCGCGTGTATTTTACTTTTTTCTTTAATAAGATTAATAAGTGCCTTGCTGTACCAAACTGGGTAAGAGTATGTACCTCCACAACGAACTTTTGGTACATATAGCTCTATCAAACTGTTAATAATTGAATAAAATTTATTAGTCACATCATCCAAACTATTCGTGGCGGTAATAAAGGACCAGTCTTGCTCTAAAAGCGACTCGTTTATTTTGACAAAATCAGCACGCTTAAAAACATGCTTCATTCTGAGTCGTGGTTTTATAAGTGGAATTGATAAATCAGTTGCAGTAATTTGCAGAGCTGGATGATACAAATCCTCAGGTACAACAGCAAAATTAGATTTTTTTATGTGTATAGGAAAAGAACAACAAATCAAATCCAATGTATTGTTACTGGCATTTTTAAGTAAATTATATTGTGTTAGGCCTATATAGCTGAAAAATGATAGCAGATCCGATGCGACATCCTGCATATCTATACATCCCTTTTTAATAATCGTTGGTTCATCAGTTGCCCAATCTATACAAGATAAATTAAAATCTCCAGCAATTATAAATAAATCATCGGGGTGTTTTTCATACACATCATTAATTATTTCAATGAATGATGAGATCCTAGAGGGTAGTCTATTATTGGGGGGTATATAAGTTACTGCAATATGGATGTCATTATTACTACCAGTACCTCTGGCTGGTATAGTGACCCATATACATTCAGGATCATTAGATTCCCATTCCGGCCTGCGCCGTGCTTGCAGTTCAGGTCGACATAAGACCAATACACCACCACCCAATGACTTACGATCGTAACGAAACACATTATATTTACCATCACATAATTCCGCGTCAAAAATCCCGTCATGTAGCCAAGATTCTGTTATCATTATTATGTCCGAGTCACTAAGTAAAACATTACTATAAAATATATCTAATTTTGTCCGCAGGCCCCTAACATTCTGATAAAATATTTTAAGTTTTTTATTTTTGTTATCCATTGTTAAAGTAACAATCATAACAGAACTGGTAGCTTCGTTTTTGTAATAACATGTAACCGAGGTTAATGGAGTTGTGCGTATACTCGTGTAAATGTATTATTAGGTATTTATCAGTATAAAAACTAAAACAAAGAGAAACCAATACCTTTAAGATTAAAAATGCATAAAATAATATTAAACAAAAAAAGAGGATGAGGACACATTCGATAAACAAGAGTAATTTAAAAGATAAATAAGCAATGCCTATTAAAGAGTTTATGGAAAGGGTACAAACATGACACACATCTGAATTCATGATGTTTGAGTTAACACAAAGCCTAGTCAAAAACTCACTTATACTATCTTTGAGAGATCCGAAGTGCAAGTAATAAGAATAGGAGGAGACGCCTCGTTTCTTCTTACATATATGCGGCAGTTTTTTGTCCAGACATATTTGAAATTGGCATCCCTAGCTCTTTGCTTACTTGTACTTAGAAGCATTTTATTTTCTTTAGTGAGGTGCTCATTTATGTACACTCGATTGGGCTCTCCCCCGAGCCCCAAGTCCTTAGCACAAATATTGTGATGTTTACGACCAGCAGCCACAAGACGATCCTTGAGAACGCGTTGCCTCAGACGGACAATGATAGATCGAGGGGTTTGTAGAGCACTCACAGCGCGCCGTGGCTGCACGCGGTGCGCAAACTCTACATCCGATGCTGCAATGGACACACCAATATGATGAGCAATTTTAAGAACAATATCGGATGTAATTTCCTCCTTCCTCTCAGGGATTCCAGTAAGTTCAATATTTTGCATTCTTGACCATTGGGCTTGCTTGAGGTTCTCTTCTTCCAAAGATTTGATCCTAGCTGATTGAGAGGAAATGGTATCTCTAAGGATCTTATTTTCTTCCTTAGTGCTCTTTAGATCAGTGCTAGTAGAACCAAACAATTTCTTCAGGTCAGCCAATTCACTTCGCAGTTCATCATACTGCTTGCTCACAAAGGACAAGGACTCTTGGTAGCCTTTGCCTTGAACTTTTAGTTCGTTGATCTGGTCCGACAAGCCATTGACACACGATTCAATAACTAGTCTTAGGTCCTGTTTATCACCCTTCAGCATCTCTTTCATCTTTTCTTCTGTGATATAAATAGGACTAGGTGATGGTGATTGTTTCCTTCGCAACGTAACACTCGCAATGCTACCAGACATTAAACTGTCGCCTTCCGGTATGCTCTGTTCAATGGGCTGCAAATGACTTGATGAAGAGGCACGGACAGGTGTATCAGAATTGTCAGACTTTGGTAATTTACAGTTGCATTCCGAACATCTCCACCTACGCTTATTCTCATCATTCAGCGCTCTAAAGCGCTTCGGGGAGAGATTTGCACACTGTAAGTCGTACTTTTGACTACACCCTGTACATTTCATAAATTTTCTGTCGGTTATAGCCGCTTTACAGCCACCACATATTGATTTCTCCATCGTTTAATTATAGCCTTGGGAATAATATGAGCAAAATAGCCACCTGCACAAAAACGCACTGCAAAATTGTGAGCGCAATTAGTAGAAGCGCAATGAGGTTAGCTGCAAGCTGCGGCGGGCGATGGCAGTAGGAGCTACGTCACAGCGGGCGATTCGCGAGTTGTCGTAGGTCAGGGACACACCTCAAACGCATAGGTTATTATAAATGGTTTTGATCATTACTCACTGGTTTGCTATCGGATTAATGTGGAAGCTACACAATCACAAAGCCCACTTCACAAGCTTTAAATTTTTGTATAGTTATGGTAATAAACTATATTATCAACGCACTAATCGAATTATAATTGAGGAAAACAATGTAAACGTGGTGACACTCTGACTGTCGAGCAAGAGAGTTATTGTAGGAACTATATTTATTGAAGAAGCTCCTACTAGGAATTCCTACCTTGACATCTGAAAGAGATGTCAAGGTAGGAATTCCTTTATTAGGTATGTAAGTACATTTCAATTATGGATTTCTGTTGGGTGACAAAAGATAAGAGCGAGTACACATTAAACGTAAAGCGCGCGTTTTGATACTGTGCGAGCAAATCTAATTATTTTAATAATAATAATCGTTTACACATATAATGGTCTTACATAATACATAATATTAGTATACTAATATTGTGAGTAAATAAATTATCTGATTAGGACCTAGTTTACCAAATGGTTCAACTCCTTGCTCTATTGTACGTTTATTATATTTTATTGAATACTTAATAATACCTATAAATATATATATTTTTTGACATATTAATTATGATAAGCTTACACATTGTGTGTATTATACATATCTTAACTTGAACATTTAAGTATTAATAATATGAGGGAATAAATGTATTAAATTTTCAAACTCAGAATGTTGCAACGCCCTTACAGGGTTCATGTAATTTCTACCTATTAAAATGTAACACCTTGTAATGGACATGAATGCAATAAATAAATAAATAAACCTATGATGGAGACGCGAATTATCTGCTCACGTTACATCCGTAAGTACAAATCCAAGGACTTCGCGTTTCTAGGTATTCGTCGTTTGGGTGTGTACAGATTTAGAAGATTAAGTGGTTTTAAAGCGCATTACTAAAGCGCGCCCTCCATAACGCCGCCTTATGTGTACTTGCTCTAACAAAATGAAATACTCCCGAGGTCTCGTAAACGTAGCCCTCTGACATTTATTAGGATAAAACCTTGTAATCTGATCTAATATGGCCTGAGTGCTTTTACATCTTTCCATCACATCCTCTTTTTGGTCAATTTTATTTCAGCTTTTATTATACTTTCTTTGTATTTGAGAATATTTTTATATTCCGACAAGAAAGAGCACCTAACATTTTAAAAGTGTCAAACTGTGGAAAAATTATGACTGATTTTGTTTTTTTTTTAATATAAATAAATAAATATAAAGATGAACGCTGCCGCGAAAGCTGAAGGATGACTAATATTATTCTCAGCTGTGATTCGTAAAAATCGGTGCAGCTTTTTTAACGTTTTGATAGAATGGAAAAAAAGGAAAGATTTTAATTGACCGATTAAAATTTAATTAACTGATAGGTACTAACTATTTGACATAGCCTAATTGTACGAATTTCAAACGGATTAAATAAAACAGGTGTAATAATCATTAAATAAATATATTTATTTACACTATTTAACTAACAGTGAGTGAAATAATATTTAGAATTTTGTATATTTTTTCGGAGGATTTTCAATCAACCCTAACCTAATTGAATTTACAATCATATTATTTAAAACAATTGCACAAACAATATCACAACTAAAAAAAATTTCAATGACTTTTCAAATCGGTGTTATATAAAATAAAAATAAAAACATTTATGCGTACAATGTTCACTGAAGCCTTGTGAAAGAAATAATCCATCTTAGATATATTCATTTGCATGACAGTGAAAAGATTTATTTACAAAAGATACTTATCTAACCTTTGCACCACTTCAAGTACCAAAAATGTAGGTATCACTAATAAGAGTCACCACAAATTCAAAATCGGTATTTATTAGGTAAACTTGCTTTTCATGGTCCTCTTAAGTTTGTTTTTCCATTAGCTGGTTGGACAGTTAGCAAAGTGTTAAAACTTAGGTACCTAAAAATAGCTTTTAAGAATTTGTGGCCTATTTCCATTTATTTCTCTTCAATACCTTAACAAAATCAACGGAAGCTTATCTTTGGTACAAACATAACTGATCAAATAAAATGGCGTCTATAAATTTTATTAAGAACGAATAAGCTGTCAAACAAAGTTCCAAAACTCACCCTCCATACGAGTATAATTTTATTGTTCTTTATATAATTTATAGTCAACACATATTTCATAATTAATAAACTTAAATATACCACAAAACCATGTAGGTAGAGTATTCATACCTTGTATGATAACAACCTTTACGTTTACTAGTCGTAAATACGCTCTACAATTCCATAACAATGAGATCGATTTTTAATTATTTTTAATCTGAACTTGAATCGATGTCTGACCAGAAAAGACGATCTTTTTACTCGTACTAAAAATTACATTAATTTCTATTTACAATTTTATGCTACAATTTTATCTCAGCATCTATTCGCAAAAGGTACAAAAATCGATTAATCAACAATAAAATAAAGTAACAGTAAGATATATGTGACCGGGTGATGTGGGATGAAAGTAAAGTGATAAATTCCGTATTAATAAAATACACGATGTCTATGGCTAAATGCAAGTGGAGCAGAGTGGTCTGCCCACGCGGCTGCTATCTTACGTGTAAACAAGTGCTCAAATCGTATACATAATGGAAATACCGTGTTCTAACGTTATCGCGACTCATCCCGGACACTTTGTAAAGTGGTCGCACACCCGACGCCCGCCTTCCAGCCTAATGTACCAGCCGCTTATAAATTCCCCCCGATGTAATTCAGCACTTATCCGGTTTCGAACACTACTCGCCACTTTAGTGCTATGCTATTGCAGTCCTTATCGATATGAAAATAAAAACGAAGCTTTACCGACGATGATGTAAAGCCGATGGGTTTCGATGGCTTCGAGTGTAATATCATTGAAATGTGTCGGAGGTGTGAATTTCGCCGAACGCCGAAGTATCACGCCTCGCGCCTCGCAACGCTCAGTGAGGCTTTACCTGCCAACAAAATAAAGTTCGTTCAAACAGATATTTTCAATAACTTTCCAACTCTCCACAGACACGTTGTTGATGAACTTACCGAAGCGAGAAGTCGGCGTGGCACCGGCGGTCATCGCGCAGCGTCACAGACATCTGGGTCGGGGGGGCTGCCATATCCGCTGGAGGCGTCGTCGCCGCCAGCACCAGCGCCCTCTTTGTCCAACCCCGCAGGAGCGCCCACGTAGCCGCCACCTCCGCCACTTGGGGACTGCGTGAAAGACCATCGTAAATACAGACGATTCATCATCAGGTCCAACTTCAAAGGAAGGTTTATCATCATCATCACACATTGACTTATGCATTGCAAAAGCGATTGTTGAGCCGCGGGCAAAAGAACTTAAAGAAGAACTCTATATTACAACTATAAGCTGTATAGTTTTTGTTTAATCGTATTCAGGTTGCAGTTGGAGAAAAAAGTTATTATTAAATGTAAATTTTCTTGGAAACAGCAGATACATAACAAATCGTTTAGCTTCCCAAGTCACAACGAAGAAAGCAAACAAAGATTGTACTTTACATTATCCGATTAACTTATAAATTCTCTTGGAATCTGTTGCTGAGCCGGGACCGTGAACGCAATCAAAAAGTCGATTAGAAATGTCGCGTGGCTGAATGGGCTCCCACTCGCGCGGCTCATAAAATGAAATAGATTCCCCCACATTCGCATTCCGACAAGCGTTCGTACGAGAAAGATTAATGATCACAAAAGAAACATAATAAAGTGGAGATAGAATCTCCACTAACAGTGTCCTTGCGGAGTTATTTACTTGAGACTCGACTTTTTCACGTGCCCTTTATTTTGGATCGAAGACGTTGGAGGGCGATTTTTTCCTATTTATACCACAGTAGGTACTCCTTAATAGCCAGTGGAAACATGTGAAATATAAAAAATATGTATCAATCAGTAAATACTATTCACTGAACTCTATCATGACTAAAATGAACTGTCTTTCTTAGTTAGGGTGAGTGTGCTAGATTTTTCTTAGTCTTTTCAATTATGAATACCGCGTTAGGCAACGAAGAATAGGTACATATCCATTACCAACAAAACAATTAAACAAACAAAACTTCTGTATAAGTATTTACTTTTATTGGCGAACGCACTTAAGTAGGTGAGTAGAGTATCTACATAAAATAATAATGTCTACCACTTGTGCAAATGGCACTACGAGAACATGTCATATTGGTATGTACAAACAATATTTGATTAGTAATTTATGACCGCTTCAGTTAAAGCAGACGTGGCCCATGACGTGGCTTTACCACAACCCACCTTTACCACAACAACGTGGGAACTTGCATATGACTAAATGGGTCAAATACATTATTGTCATATGGCTATTAATGCACCTAGGTAATTATCAGTTCATTATTGTAAGAGTGATAAACGTTTATGGGACAAAGGATACATTTTGTATATCTATAAATATCGGTAGAATAAATACTATTCTGGGCTAGGTTTATAGTATTCTTAGATTTTTCAGATAACAGATTTTAATATCTTTATTTATTCATATGAAATAAGCACACACAAGTCAAGTTCTATAAACTATTTATTATTGTAAAATAAGGTGTTACTGATTTTCTCTTCACTTAATTTTTTTCCACTACTTAGTGAAAAGAATAATTTTGCCTTGTAACACAGAATAACTATATATTACCCTGTATTTACGTTAAGGCTATTAAACTAGATATACCTAGACTAGATAGAAATTCAACAAACAGATTTTTTCTAACTTAATCCCCAAATAAGTTCCTTAGCTTTCGTTTAACGATTTTAGCTATATTTCGGTGGAATTTATCTTCTTATAGTAGATTCATAGGTAACGTGTCTAATGACAGGCAAACTTTTTTTTGTAGCTGATAGACCTTCGCAGCACTAAACTAAGTTTAAGTACGTACCTGTAACCCGCTGACTTGTCTTCTGATATGGGCAAGTCCACTAGGATTGGCGGCCATGCTTGCAAACACTAGTCTCTCCTCATAGTCATACTCGCAGAGGATCTTGTTGTCACAGAGGTAGAACCGGTCACCAACGCAAAACCTGAGGAAAAAATAAACAAATAGATTACTTTCCGCACTAATTGCTTTCAGCATTTGAACGGCATCAATTTTCATGAAACGTAAATAAAAGAACACGAGTCTGAAATATTACTATACGACCAGTAGCGACGGTGTCGTGAAGCCAGTGATGGGAATATGGTGAATGTTAGGGTTATATCCGATACTAGAGAAAAGGATGCTGACAGTGGTCACGATGTGTCCAAGAGTCCTGTAAGATCTAAAGGAAATAAAGCACTGATTTTGATATTTGATTTTGATGATGGCAATAAAAACTATAGGTATGAACATCGCTTCTTCCATGAGTACGTAAACGCGTTTTTTTTTAATAATGCTGGACAATCCACACTGCATTATTTAAATCCAATTCAAATTCAGATTCAGATTCAATAACATTATTTCTTTAGGCTTACAAAATAAGCACTTAGACAAGTCAAATTTTATACAGTTAATTATTATAAAAAAGAAATAAATATGTTATTGATTTCTCTTCACTTCAATTTTTTGTCCACTAGTGGAAGAAGTGAAAAAGAAACCACTAGTACATTCATGTATAACTTATGTGTCTAATACAATGTTTGTTTTTGCCTATCTAAATCTAAGTTTAAAATGATTTAGATACATGTCAATAATTATTTAAATACATATACCTATGAAGCTAAGCACAACATTCAATTTCTTACATGCTATTGTCGGTGTGGAATGGAGCGACATCTGGCCAAGCATTATTATCGTTAACGTAATCATCTATCGAGTAAAATGCTTTCTTAATAAGATTTTGTTTTATGTATTGTTTAAATTTACGAATAGGGAGCTCAGTTGCTTCAGATGGAAGCTTATTATAGAAGCGCACGCAATTTCCCATAAATGACTTCCCTACCTTATGTAATCTGTACGATGGAATGACTAATTTGTTTTTATTTCTTGTATTTCTAGCGTGAATATCGCAGTTTCTCAAAAAGTTGTATTTGTTTTTATGCGTATACATTAAATTTTCATAGATGTATTGTGATATTACTGTCAAGATATTTATTTCTTTGAATAATTCTCTCAAAGAATCGCGTGGCTTTAATTTATAAATCGCACGGATCGCCCTTTTTTGAAGTACAAAGATAGTCTGTATGTCCGCCGCCTGTCCCCATAGCAAAATACTATAGGACATAATACTATGGAAGTAACTGAAATAAACTAACCTAGCTGTATCTTCATCGGTAATATATCTAATTGTTCGAACTGCATAGGCTGCTGAACTAAGTCTGCCTGCGAGAGCATGAATTTGCGGTCTCCATTGCTGAGAGGAATCAATATGTAGCCCTAGGAAAATGGTAGAGTCTACAAGAGGGTCTACAATCTAAGCAGAGCTGGTGTTACGGGTACTGGTGACGGATGTACTTCAATCAATCACACAACACAACCCTTTTACAATTGGACACATTCGGTTAGTAACAAGAACTTAATATTAACACACCATCTGGATCTATGGCTACTATTATCGCGAAATACATGCGAAGCCACGGGCAGACGCTATGTAAGTATATAAAACTATTTATATCGATAAGGCCGCCCCAATGGAGCTTCCCTTACAGACAAACATAATGATATCAGTACTATGTATAACTTATGTCATAATGTTTTGTCTGTTCGTTATGTTTTATTACGCACGTAGAATAAAAAATTCTTATAAACCTACCATCACTGGTTAAAAAGTTACAGGTCTAAATATACCTTGGTATCCTAAACCACTCAGGTAATAAAATCTGTACATACCTGTGGTTGCATTGTTGACAAGCGAAGCACTCTAAATGGTAAACGAAGCTCTTCGCTCGCATAACCATTTCGAAGGCGGGAATGACTTTGTTGCACGCCACACAATTGCCCGTCGCGCCGAATAACCTGTTAAAAATAACGGCAACATATTTAAAATACTTAAGATCAACGCTGTTATAACTACACGAATTAAAATGGCTATAAAACGTGCGTTTAAAAGCTTTCGTGTTTATGCGCTGTGCCAACGTGAAAATGTGGCATTTCAGTAACATTTTAGCTTGTCGCCTTGTTGCCAATGAGTCAAAGATCGTGGGTGAGATTCTTATCTGAGCTTTAGGTGCACACGAACTCTTAGCGGAAGTACAGAAAACTTTATTTATTTACAATTCTGAAGAAACACAACCGACAATTACTTTTGTTACACATAAAATTGGAATTATAAACTACGCTTGAAAAATTCTCGTTTTCTAATCATCTAGAAAAAAATAAGATTCTGGATGAGCATAATATCGATAATCGGTGCAGAAATAACCATGATGACATTACGTTCCTGTATGAGACCGTACTAAAAGCTTTAATGGTGTTTAGTCTTAAAAAAATTGAAATTGAATTAAATTTTACACGCATCTCAGTCTGCACTTCTCTTGCAAAATTATAGATGCTCACCTTAGATAATCCCTCTTGCAAAGCATAAGATCCGCTTTGTAGTATAACTTGGAGCCCACCTCGCCGAGCCGGCAGTCACAGCAACCGCACTTCAGGCAGTCTTCGTGCCAGAACCTCTCCATGGCTTTTAGGAGGAACCGTTCGGTGATCACCTTCCCACATTGTGCACACAGTCTAGTGCCACCGGTCGTTGCTGTTACGTTGCTGAGGCTGTATTTATTATCATCTTGTTGACCTGCAATAGGAATTAATGTTATAGGTACGTTAATCAACATCTATTTTTGGACCTATGTCCAAATCCTCCCCTATCGCTAAAACAGGACCTGCGGCAGCGCATCTTAGCTCCTGGTACAGGGCACTTCACTAAGTATATAACGTAAGTAAAGTATAATACGTCAGTACAATATTGACCTTATTAACCAGTAATCATAATTTTGTAAATGTGTAAGCCAGTATTAAATTCCGGTAAATTATTTTAATCTTTTCGAATGTAAGTGGTGCGTAAATTCCAAAAACGATAACTTTAACGGTTGGTTTTAAAGTCGCTAAAGACAGTTTATTAAAATTACCGGTTGCACGGCATAAAATATATTTCGCGTTCATTTTAATTGCTTTACCTTATTTCTTGTACATTGGTGCCAATTATGTCCAAATCAGCCATTCATCATGCAATAAACAGATTTACATTTACTGCTAATTAATGTAGTGCACTTACAAATTACCCGCACAAGAAATAGATAAACGTAACGTACTTATGTCGGTGTGCATTAACGTTTCTTGCTAACCCCTGCACAAAGCATCGTAAAAATGAAAAGCGAATTTAAATGAAAGCTTCGGTATAAGTAATGGTAGTCAATAATTTTCCTTGCAACTGGATAATTACATAATATCGAGTCATTACCCGGCCGCGTGAGCTTGTTAGTATTGTTTTCTTTCTGGGCAGAAACCTACCGATTTAATTGGCACAATTAATTCTAACATAGTTGCGCCTCCTGACACGCACGCCCGCCATTTACTGACGTCATTAAGATGCGCAAACGCATTTTATAACAAAAACGCCAACTTTGTATTTTATGGATTCATTATGAGCTACCGATAAAACTTTATGGTGCATTCACGCTCTAAATGGCAAAACTACATGTTTCCAATCGTACATATTCATGCGTTTCGCGAAAAGCAATTCGTGTCAGACGCGATTAAATCGTAGTGGCTAATGAAGTGGATGGTGGTTTGGAAAATATTCAATCGCTTCAATCAGTCCAATGTGTTGTGGACTTCGAAGCAATCAAGGAGCCAATTGAGGGGGTAACTAGTCTGACATAACTCATAGCCATCGATCACTTGCGGCGGCGATGCGCGTTATTGAAGCAATCTCAAGATGTCAACGGGACAATAAACATAATTGGTAAAGTGATGATTACAAGTGTAATCTTCACATTAATAGAAACAGAGTGATTGATTAATGATTATTCTCTAATCACTTTATAGTGAAATGCTAGTCTAAAATCGAACCACAGATGAATTATTAAACCTACCTGTAAATACAGGTTTATAATAGGTAACAAAAGTTTAAGGGTAATTGCCCAGTATTTAGGTGATAGGTAGATATAACATACAGGGTAAGTAGGGCTTGATCCTTTAATTAAAAATAAAGCAGAGCAAAATAAGGCTTAAATTCAGTTGCTCTGCTGTAATTTAGATTTTGTTTCAGATTTTATAACGCTTAGAGTAGAACTGGTGACACGTAAATCAGGTTCCTGTGAACCTAAAGAGCAATGTTAGCTATAACATTTGTGCTTATATACTTGCTCTAACGTATTTTAGCTAAGCTTCTATTGTGAGAGAAATCTAAACATTTAATTTGTATGGGATACAAGAAGAATCAACATCAGAATAGGACCTGCTCCTTGATTGGAAGATAAAAACGACATTCCGTAACAGAAACTACTTCAATAGATTATTCAGCTTGCAAACTTCACACAATCACACTAATATTATATATGTGAAAATTTGGAAGTAAAGAAGGATATTTGTTTCTTCTTTACGACAAAACGGATCGGGCTGAAATTTATCATACATGTAACTATGAGCCTGGAATCAAATATTTTTTTTATACCAATATACAGTTTTCAGTGAGATAAAGAACATAGAATAGATAGAAATAGCATTTGAACTTTTCCATACAAGTAATACAAGCAAAACCGTAATACTAGTAAATCATAATTAGCCGTTGCCACAGGATAAGACGATAGGCACCCACACACGATATTAATACTTAAGATGCGACCTACGCACTAATGAACACTGACTAATATTTATAGGGATTAATAATAGCTGGGCATATTCCTAGGGGCTACCATTTTGTATGAATCCAACAGAATTTTCAAACACGATCTGACCTTTTTACATCTTCCTAGCGGTCCGCCCCGGCTTCGCACGGGTATTGAACGAAAATTATTTTTTTCATACGGAACCCTTACTTTTATGAAAATATTCTGGAGCCTACGTGCATCACAGAAAATTTAGGATTCTAATGGTGAAAGAATTTTCCAAATCAGTCCAGTAGTTTCGGAGCCTATTCAATTCAAACAAACAATAAAAAATTTCCTCTTTATAAGTATAGAATAAAGATAAGACTGACTTATATATCTCACACTGTACGATATGTTTTGTTTTTTGTTGTTACACATTGCTGGACAAATTCACACAGCATCGTCTAGCCCCAAGCAAGACAGAGCTTTATTTGGGTACAAGATAACTTATAATAACTACAATTATGTTGCATACTCATAGTGGTTTCTTTGTAGTTAAGTGAAGAGAAATCAATAACACCCTATTTCTATTTGCTATAATAACTAACTGTATGAAATTTTACTTGTCTAAGTGCTTATTTTGTAAGCCTAAAGAAATAAAGTTATTGAATCTGAATCTGAATCTGAATCTATAGAAACTAATAGGCTCTGTGATCTTGCTTTCCTTTGCTTACCCATAATTGAGTATTTATAGCATCTAATTAAAGTGAAATCAAGCAGAACTCTTGGAGAGAAACTGATTAATCATTCGAATTATTCACAAGTACTGTTTCCTACTAAGGCAACCGCGAGTTACTGGGGTATGTGGCTCGTTTAGTCCTTTTCTGGCTCAACTGCGTTGTCAGTTGATTACCCGCATCCTATCATAATAATTATCTCATGTCTTTCAATCAATAAATTTACATAACAGCGGGTATCATTACCCCCATTTATATAATGGCATATTGAAAATTATAAGTGATGATATTATGACCTAAAATAAATAAAAAATATATAGAAAATTGTTTATTGCACACATAACAAATAAAATTTACAATATATGTGACAATTGGAGGTATTATCGCTCAAGAGCGATGTCTACCACATTCATATAGTGCGTACTGGGGGATTGGACAATAATAAAACATATATCTTTACGAATACTGCTACGTGGTTAGAATTCAGTTCTGTATGCTACAGAACTGAATTCTAACCACGTTTTGCTCCGCTCGTCTGTTTATAAGTGAAGAAACATCTACCTATCACCAAAATACTGGGCAATCACACTTAAAAGTAAAGGCCGGTGTTTGTTACATGTGCCAAAACCAGTGAATGGACCAGACTGGATTTTTTTAAGTTCAATATCTGGAAGAACTTTTAGCCTGATTTTCAACTATGAAAATTATATATACTATGAGCACTTCATCTTTACAACGTTTACAAACTTACAAACCTACATAAAAATAATAAATTAGCCAATATTTGCACATGAAACCTTTTAAAAACGAATTTCCTCCATCGCACAAATAATTATTTAATAAGTAAACACCATTTAAAGAAGCTGGGTTTCATTACAAAAGCAAATAAAGTAAAGTGCGATACTAATGGAGTACTGTGGTGGTACTAAAAGGCTGTGTGAATTCCGAGAGTCGATTTGTAGGTACTTACAATTTCTGGGTTCAATTCACTCAGATGTAGGGTATAGACAGCATTGACGTAATCCCAATCAAGTTTTGATAGGCTAAGTGCTGGCATGTGTTCTTCAAAAAGACAACCGGACGATTGCCTACATTTTAATTGGCGGTTTAAATAAATAATGCTCGACAATCCACACAGTATCATCTAGCCCCGAGGTAAGCAGAGCTTGTGTTTTGTGTTCTAGCTAGATGACTGATATACATAATACAATATTATTACATAGATAGATATTTTTTTTATTATACATAGAAAACGACCAGAACACCCTGAACAAATATCTGCAGATCGTAGAAATATTTGTCCAAGGCGGGAATCGAACCCGCAACCCCTTGCATCGCAGGCGGACCTTCGTCCACCGCGCCACAGAGGTCGTCGACAGAATTATCCTAATTTTACGACAAATATAACGGGCTAAAGCTGAAAGTTGTCCGATTACTTATATGCAATATTGATTGTGATTTTTAAGAGTTGGGATTTTTTACAGTGAGAGGAGAGCACGAATCAAGAGTGATTAGTGTGTAGCAGAGATTACCTCCTGTGTAGAGACACAGGAGGTAATCTCTGCTACACACTAATTAGAAACAGGAGCAAAGCAAGAAGAATAATCAATACACCTATAGATACGCCTACAGCTGCACTTATCTTTTAATTAGCCACCATGTAATAAACAATCACCCCCGTTTTAAATACACTAACAACATCGTGCGGATAGTAATTAGATTAGATTTAACGTGGAATTAACCGATGCGGGTTTTACATTAGCTGTGATTTATAAGCAAAACTGGGCTTATTTTGTGATTGTAACTTCATTTTGATGATGGATTTTAAACTTTTGAGCACTCAAAAGTGTATAATAAGGGCAATATAGGTATGTATGTCGCCATATTTGGTTCTGTATTGGGTTTTTTTTATGAAAGAAACTAATAGGTTTTTTATTATTTCGGTTTAGTGTCCAATACTTTAGTTAGAGTAAATATAAAATTAATCAAAAAGTTCTGGATAGAGCGTAGTAACTCGTATCATATAAAACCTATTTGCATAACCGCGGAACCGTCAGATATTTGATATTGCTGTTATTAAAAAGTACGAGTCTTTGTCATCAAGCGAAGTTAGTTATTTTAATTAAAATGATGAAATTGATATTGCTTTTGCGTCGGTACCCGGCGACCTTGTGAAAGTTTTAAATTAATTTTTGCATTAAGCCTAATGGCGGGCAAGCGTTTTCTTTTGAAAGAGTCTTTATATAATTTTTTTGGTTCTGGATAAAGTTTATTATTTTTTTAAATAAATTAATTAGCTCATTTGAGATTTTATCCATGACATACATCAATGCACTCTTTACAAATTAAATATAAGTTTACACCAGATTTTTATCAGCCGGCATTCAACGCAGAGCCATGTCTCTAAACTATGATCAGGCGTAAGTACACAAGACAATCTACGTCGTAAATTATTTTCTCTCAGAAAGGCTCCCGGCGAAACTTAAGCCTGACATAAGTGGGCAATAAACTTCAGCCAATTTGGAGATTCGCATCTGGAGGCTCTTATTAAAGCCCGAAAGTTAGTCCTTTTCATCCATCACTCGTAATACGTGTGTGAGTTATTGTATGAAAAATTGAAGAATAAATTGAGTCGCTGCAGCAGCGGCGAGACATAAATCCCAACTGAGCCCTCAATATTGTTTTAAAGGGGAAGTGGCCATAAATTTTATCAGGGTGGGCCAGAGCCGGCGAGCTCTCGCCGCGCCGCGCCCGCCACGCAACGCCGCGCCTCCCGCAATGTGTCGCCGCAATTTTCCGCCTTTGCTCTCGCTGCATGCTATGCTCCGGCGAAACGATTTTCATAAACAAATATTTTAAAACGAGAAAATGTTAAAAAGTAGAAGTTCACGATTTTTCGATGCCATCCTGAGGGCAAACAGCGAATTGATCGCTGTTTTGCCATATTTTTGTCAGAATATTTTTATGAGTGGCGGATACGTATCTTATAGCGTAATCTTTGCCATAACCTTTATTGGATGTATCCGGAGACCACCTGATATAGGCAAATTACCCTATATGGAAACAAATAACGTATATTTTATTTAGCAATTTTAAAAATGACTGTGACCTCTTACCATGTCTTTCAATCCTTTCTCCATAAGTAGCTTTAAGTTAGACCGAGCTTTTGAAAGCGTTTCAAATTCCGAACAGAAGCAATAAACGTTGGTACTAAATCGAAAGCATCGACGTATAAAGGATATTCGATTTTCCGTCGCGTCGAATAGCTTAATAGCCGTAACAACGTAAAATACGATTTTGATTACGATAAAGGCTTATGAAATGTAGCGCAGAAGACGGGGGAGGCCGCCGATTGTAATTCAACGGTCCCGCAACTCAGCAGTGTTTAAACTCTCTGCTTTATTTGCCTGTAGCCTTCTGAATCTTAAACAAGGGAATCGAGCACAATAAAAAATCGCTTATTTTTATCAATACGATCTGGGTGTCGGACATTTCGCATAAATGTGATATTGCAATATCGTTCGTCCCCTTTTTAATATCGCGACGGACGCTGGCGGGCGGTTTATGGCACAACCCTTCTAGCGTTTTATTCGCGACCTGTTTGTCCTAATATTATGAAAAAATTGACGTCAGCAGAACGAATATGCTGCTTACATTTTTGGGCAATAAAGTTGCGCTTTGATTTAATATCCAACTACAGCCAGAAGTCCCGGACATAAAATAAAATGAGTTTTCCAATTGGGTTTATATTGTGTCCGGGTTATGATTGTTGGCTCGATGATGGAATGGATAAAATGCAATCGGCGGAGCTCCGTTAGGTAGGTACTATCTCCACTACAGTGTCGGAAAATTTATCACTTACTAACCTATGTCACACGGAATTAAAAACTGCTTGGTGGTAAGTATTATTTTAAATTCAAAACCTATAAACCATTTTTGTAAAGTGTCTTAATTAGATTATATAGTGGACGCCATATGGCTCTCGTCATGATGTCAGGCTGTGTAAGCATAATACAAAGTCTGTATACGCTGTTCAGTTCATAGTAAACACTTCAGTCCACACAGCCGTATGACGTCATACCTACATAGCATGACGGCTACTTTCATGATGTTAAAAACAGATTAAATACTTTGATTTGAATATTAATATTTCTTTTGTTATTTTATGAAGTAAAATAACATTTTCCTACTGCTTTTTACCTAAGCTATCTCAATAATACATTGTAAAATACAAAGTAAAATACTCCATGCTTAGTACAAATATTTTTTGTATTATTTGGTACTAAGGTACCAATTTCGTAAATATTTGTTTTTTTTTTCTAAGTAAATTAATATGAGTAACGCATCTACTCTGCCCCAACCTTCACAAACTTTAAATGGTGCTTAGCTACCTACAGTTTTTGTGCAAGTACTTACTCGTCACTGGGTCAGGTTTGTGCATGGCAGGTGGATCCCGAATCATGGTGACGTCACTGTCAGGCTGTCATCACACTATTACTGAAACAAGAGGAGATAATGCTTTTCAGAATTTCGAATTTCGAGTTATTTTGGGTACTCGTTTTAGTGTTTTGTCTTGGCACCAACCGAAGAAAAAAGTTATTTTAAAATAGATCCAAATTCAGATGAAAACAAGTGACGATCAGCTGCTGCGTTACCGGTTTATTTATATACTAGCGGTCCGCCCCGGCTTCGCGCGGGTATTTAAAAAATATGAATTTTTCATGCGGATCACTATTTTTGAATATTTTATAGCCTATATTCATCACAAAAAATCTAATTTTGAAAGAATTTTATAAAACGTTTTAGTAATTTTGGGCTTCGAAACTACTGGATCGATTTGAAAATTATTCAATATTCAATTCAAATAAACAAACATCAAATCTTTCCTCTTTATGACATTATATAGGGTGGAATTTTGTAATGCCACCTGGAGGGAAAGTACTCTTAATACTGTAGATAGAAAATTGTAGTCAAAGAAAACATTCCTTTAATTTTGAAAAGAAAGAAAACTGCATTCAAAGATTTTTCAAAATTCGCTTGCCACACCCGGGAATCGAACCGACTAAAATCTGTAAAAATTACACCCTGTACTTTAATTGCATAGATCGTTAGGGTCAATATTAAGGATGAAATCTCTCTAACAAACTTTATAAATTAAATGAAAGGAAAACCATGAATTCTTAAATTATAAATTGAATGGGTCAAGTTAAGCACTTTAACTTAAAGATTCATCTGTTTACTTGTGTCAGTAGTAGCAGAATCACTACTGCCTACATTAATAACCATTTTAATACCTGGATTGGTACCAACGGCACAATCAGATGGCCTGCGAGATCACCAGATCTCACCCCTTTAGATTTTTTTTTGTGGGGATATGTAAAAAATCTAATTTACATGAAATCTTATGCGAATGTTATCGAGTTGAGAGTTGAAGTTCAGAATACGTTTTATAATATTCACTACAACACGTTATTAAAAGCTACTAGAAATGAATTCGTTAGAAGAATAAATTTGTGTATCCAAGAAAATGGAGCCCATTGCAAGCAACTAATTATGTAGTTAGTTGACTTTTTATTGTAAATAATTTAGGATTTCATGGTTTTCCTTTCATTTAATTTATTAAGTTTGTTAGAAAGATTTCATCCTTATTATTGACCCTAACGATCTATGCAATAAAAGTACAGGGTGTAATTTTTACAGATTTTAGTCGGTTCGATTCCCGGGTGTGGCAAGCGAATTTTCGAAAATCTTTGAATGCAGTTTTCTTTCTTTTCAAAATTAAAGGAATGTTTTCTTTAAGTACTATTTTCTAACTACAGTATTAAGAGTACTCTCCCTCCAGGTGGCATTACAAAATTCCACCCTGTATATATAGTATACATAAAGATATAGATAAATGGAGTAAGATATGCAAAGTGATAAAACTTCCAATGGTCATGATTACCATAACATAATAGCTGTAGAGGTAATTTAGCAAAGTAGTAGGTTACGTGGGCTATTTTAAAATAAAGTTACGAAAGTTGAGCGTATTTGAATAAAACAACTTCAAACAGATAGCTAAATTAGCAATGCATTATGCATGAGCTTTCAAAAGATTGTCAGCACATTAAAGTAATTTATTATTAATATGTACTAAACAAGTATAATTGAGTCAGACATATGAATCGTAAAAAAAACATTTTGTTATGGCACTGGCGACACAAATGAATTTCCCATACAAAAGTAATACCTATATAATGATTTGTATTTTGAGCATATTTTCACCATGATCTGTTATTATATATATTAAAACTGTATTTATACTATTTTTTTTTTAAATACTTTACTGACATGAACATAAACGAAAGCGGATTTTTGTTCTATTCTCTATCTAATTTCTTATTATTTGTGTAGAACCACCAACCAACAATGTGGCAGGAACCTAGATTAATACTTCTTTTATACATTTAGACCACCTACAGGTTTGCTGTAGGTGGTCTAAATATATAAAATAAGTCTTCCATATAAGTGTCTGGCTCCGTTTCTCAGTCCAAAGCCAATTTATTCGTGGCGGAAAATCCCTGAAGGTATGGCGGACACACCACGCGTCTACGAACCTCATTAGAATAAACGATATCCTCTCTTTGCGTCCACTCTGTGAGACCTTATTACTCCGACAAACTGCCGTCAAACGGCTAACCAGCTCCGATACAAGCCAAACTAACCTTTGCTCCAACCACACAAGTTCACTTTTCTGTTTGCTTGGGCATGCCAGCTTTTCAACTAATACCATTCCGTGTTACAAATGCGATATAAGGTTCAATTTCAGAGGAAACTTTATGGTTTTTCCTTATTGCATTTGATTTTAAATCGGATGATAAACTTATCTAAGTTCAAAATCAGTTGTCATCTAATAAGATAAAATGTTTTAGTACCGATAATGATAAAGAGTTATTATTTTAAACATTTTGTAATCTTGTCTCCAACGATTTCAAATTGAATTCAAATACAAATCAATTCAGAAATTACGACTCTACAAACGCATCCAAATAGGTAAATTGTTGACTCAAGTTCTCCGACTCGAAAGGAAGGGGAACGAACAAGAAATAAAAGCATTTACAATATTTATCCATCGAGCCCATAAAAAATGGGAAGGTACTAGACTAGCAATCACCAAACCGAAACGAATTTTTTTACAACCGCATCGAAATGCTCATCAGCACCTGTTACAAAGGCGCTATCAAATCACCGCGACATCCGCGCCTCGCCATAAATACGCTATTCGTTATGCATTTCTCATATTCATGAATCTGTTTTATTGGCCCTAATAAAATATGAACATCTCCGAATGGGTATGAGAGAACGAGCGCATCTAATATGGATTGCTGTGCGCCGGATTCGGTCAGATTGGCTAGCAGCTGTGAATCTCCCTAAATATGATTCGACTCTACTGGAATTAATTTTGTACGGAATCTTTACAACATTTCATATGAAATTCATTTACATCATATCCGTTAAGAATATGCGTCAAATTATTTATTACATGCAGATTTTTACAACCCCACGGCACCAATCTGAAGACTCCAAAAACCATAAAAACGCTTAGAATATAGTTACGTACTTTACAATAACTAAGAGTAAGTATTATATCTCAGCATAGCAGAGTAAATCTATCGACGCGAATAAGTCCTTGTGACGGACGAGCGCAGAGGATAATGCGAATTTAAAGGGCAGAGCCACACTTACCCTCAAAAAGGACAGTAAAGTCGTGTCAAAAATTCAACGGAGCATGGGGATAAGTGGAATGGATGGCGCCCGACGGCTGCTAAAATATCGCACGTCACGTCGTACGTCAGCGACTCTTGTTCTCGCCTCGCGAAAGTGCTGCAGGAAGTCCCTTATTTATTCGCTTTTATGTCAGCTGATGTCGGCTTGCACGGCTCCTTTGTCTGCTTTCCGATAGAAGCCATTTTAAAAATTTTAAACCCCGGTGTCAAGCTAGTTCATTCATGAGTAGTTCATTCAGTAATGTAATGAGCCCTTGTAGGACTTTACAGAAATAGATTTACATCGCCAGCTCAAAAATGCGGTTTACTTACCTACACGTTACACTCACGGATTACCACTAATGGAACGAGAGTGGTCCATTAAATGGGGCAGATACCTGTGTGCAATTTAGGGGCGCTGCTGAAATCCATTTGAGCACTATCGCAACGGCTAGGTCTATCGTACTCATCTCCATTATTACCACGTTATCAACTCGATCAATTAGACTAAAATTCATCCTCCATCAATTATGTACCAGCCAACCCTAGCTTTTAGCTGGCGACGAAAGACGGAGTATGGACATGACCATGAGTGATTAAAAAATATAAATATCACGCGGCCAGTGAATTAATTACTACGTTACTTACTGTGTTATTTATTAACTGCAAGGTTGCCCTTTTAAAAGGTTTAAATTCGCTCTCAATCATACTGTGATGGGTAATCGAACAGCTGACGCTCAAGGCAACGCTAACCCCCTGATCCCCTTATTCGCTTATCGCATTCATTACTCACCGTCCGACCTTAACTAAGAAACTCATCCACTAATCAATCTAAAACTTCAGCCAAACTGAACTCCAATCAAGAAAACTCCCGTGAAAGCTTTCGGAACAGAATTTGAGTTAATTAAAAATGTAAATTAAATTCCTAGACGCTTCCACAAGCATCAGTCGCCGCGCCGCCCGCTCCGGCCCGCGCCCGTCCCGCGCCCGTCCCGCGCTCTGGGCTTTTGATTGCAGCTAAAAGGTTTGGGATTAGTGCGAAAGAGCTTTCAGTGCATTTATGTAGGTTTTAAGTGGGAAGCTTTTGCTTTAGGAACTTACACAATCTTCTGATGTACCTAAGTTAATTTTATGAACATCGCAATACTTCTACTTAACTGGTATTTTTTCCTTAATCTATACAATATCGAGTAGAAGTGATTATGTGGACAGAAACAAGTTGGTTCCATAGCTGTAGTGCAAATAGATAGCGGCAAATGAAGATTTTTGTGAGGCGACGGCCAGGGCTAGGGGTGCGCTTGACCGAGGATGTTCGGTGTCCGAAAGTAAACCGCCCGTAAAATTGACAATTTCGATAGCCGGACCTGTGCCCGACAATTTCGGATCGGCCCGCACCACTCACACCACTCAGCAAGTCAGCACTTGATTACAAGTTCCACGTTTCTACGTCATATAGCTTTTAAAACAAACAAATAAATACAAGGCTTATTCAAATAAAACGAGCACGCTCTATGTATAGCGTCAGCAATAAGCGCATGCCATCTGGGCTGGCGCCAAAACAATCACTGTTATTCACTACTTATTTGTGCTATACTGTAAATTACTAGGCAATAAACCTATGCTGCCGAAACAAGAAGCAAATTGAAAAGGAGCTAAGCATACGGAATCATGTAAAAGAAAATTGCGTTAGATATTATCGGTACGGCGCGCGTAGATAACACACGCATAACCCATCCAATCACAAGGAGCACCGAGCAGAAAGCTTATTATCAGGAGGCGGTGTAGCGTCGCCGTAATGAGACGGACTGTCTGATCCGGCGTAGCTTCGGACCGGACGCTAGCGCCGATCCCTCGCGCTTTTTGAGCTGAGATCATCGCAACACTCATCCGTGAAATTGATTCTCGAAAGGAAATACTAAAAGAAAGATAAATAAAAAGGAAATAGGAAAACACAAGCTAAAGATTTGGCGTGAAATTGTTTTTCAGCACCCGCCCGACGACGCGACTATGGCGGCGGCGGAGGCGGGCGGCGGGCCGGGAATTTCCCAATTACTGGGTGTGAATGTATCTACTTGATTATGTAATGGATACTTTAACAGCTTAAAGTGTTTAAACTGCTTTTGTATAATTACCGAGCTGGTTTAATGCTGCTTTTATCATTTATTTCTCAAAATGATTAAGTTTCGTTACAATATGAGATAACTATCTTGGAAATCTACGAAATTGGGATCTTAAAACACTGTGACATCTCATCTAGTACGTGATCCATTTGGCGAAGTAAGAAGCAATCTCATTCAATACCCTGCCCGCCCAGGGCTGCCGCGCTAACAATGCTATACTTTGTACCGGGGCGTATCACGAAATGCAATAAAACTTTACATTCTCCTTTAACTACTTTTCCGTTGTTATCAGTCGGAGTCTCAATGGGAAATAGTGTAGAATTTAACGAACTCCACGTTTCAGTACCTACGTGAATAGGGCATTATTTTGCAGTTTTAAAACCAGGATTCGTATTCCGGAATTTGGTAAATAATATTTTGGTTTAGTCCGATCAACTTTGTAAAATGTCAAGCAATTCTTGTTATTTCTTGAAAATGGAGATGCAACCCTATACGAGAGAGTATCGTTTTCCCGATTGTATTAGATTCAGCTGCCCTTTTCATCTACATGTCGCGGGTCGTGAAGGGTAAAGAGAAGTGGATACGCCTTCGTAAATAATAGATCCTTAGAGATTTACAAATCAGAAAGTGCGAAATACCTCGTTCACTATTTTTAAATTTAAATTGACAGGTCTATATCAATCTTCAGTCGTCTTTTTCGCCGTCGTCATGATCTTCAAAGTACTGTATTACAAAGAGTTTAAAAGCACTATGCCTACTGGCACTTCCACTTTTACTGTGTGTTAGATGGGATACCTACCTATGATTTGAGAATCGGTACGTTACCTACCATTTTATCCGCAGTAGGAATTCACTGGCTCAATGCAGAAATCCAAGTATAAAATTATAAGAATAGGTACTATACCATTCTAAACCCGCTGACAAAATTTCCATAAAGAAAAAGGGAAAACAAAATGGATAACATATTACGGTAAAAACTTTATCAAAACCTTTGTCAAAAAACCTCGTTAGGATTTAGATAGAAGTGTGGTCACCAAAGCCGCATAAAATCATTTTTGCGAAAAAACTCGTCTATATTTTGTGGAAAAACTATGAATATGATTATCCACACGATTCCAAAGGCTATCATCCAATAAACCTGTAGGTACCAGAGGTATCAAATCTTTTTCGTCCGAAGTGAAATTGAATATTTATCCGGGTAGTATCTCTATCCCGGAACAATTTTTATGTTCGGGGAATACAATCTGCAGATATTTGCGAGGGCCACTCCTCGGATATTGGCAAATACCTTGCCTACATTACCTTTATTGCCTTGCGACATTGCGTGCGATGTGATCGTATCATATCAGCACGTTATTCATTGTTTCATTTTGATTGTGGCTCTTCTTTCGGACAACAGATTTTCGCTGAACATTCTCAGTACTCACCTTATGATAATACCTCCATCCTTTCTGAAAAGAAGCTACCTTATGGCCTTGGTTGTAAGCAAAATGGCTTAGATGGTGAGAGAACAAACATAAAACAACATTAACATAAGATTATATGAAAACCGAAATACAAATTTAAAAAATTGGCGCGATTGTATTTTTTTTTTGTCACAAATCCTGGCTTCCGGTAGGTATATCGTACCAATATTGCAGAAATATTATTTTTTTATTTAAAAAGAGAAAATTACTGGGTAGATTTGAAAAATTTCAAAAAAGTTTAGGGATCCACAGATACACATGAAAACTTAAAAAACGCGCATGGAAAAATTCCGAACTTATAAAATTTTTGGGCGGATCGCTAATGAAAAATAAAATGGGATAGCTTTAGCTTGAAAAATTACCTAAACACACCATAATCCTATAGCTTAGCTGGATAAACTACAGCGCAATGGCGATGTCAGTTTGCGGATTTTGATCTCCTAGCTACCACCACCACCCAACCAAGATTGCTACTTACAATCCTGCATAATCAATTAATCATAAGCAAAAATGCAGTTGTTTATAACTTATAAATAAAATTTAAAGACTACATATTTAGATTAAGGCGTTTCCCCGACGCCAAAAAAATAAGATACGAAGGTGGCCACTAAACATTATTTTCGCATATATGCCTAAACTTTACTATATAAAGCGTTTTATTTTTATGTACAAAAAATCTTTATTCGGAACAGAACATCTATACTAATATTATAAAGAGGAAAGATTTGATTGTTTGTTTGTTTGTATGTTTGTTTGTTTGTTTGTTTGTTTGTTTGTTTGTTTGTTTGTTTGTTTGTTTGAATTGAATAGGCTCCGAAACTACTGGATCGATTTGAAAAATTCTTTCACCATTAGAATCCAAAATTTTCCGTGATGAACATAGGCTATATAATATTTTCAAAAAAGTTAGAGATCCGCATGAAAAATTCAATAATTGAACCGTGCGCTGTATATTCAACCTCTTTTTCTATTATGGCGCGTCAGAATAGAAAAGGAGGTTGAATAGGTGCTTGCTTTTTCTCTACGGCCAGTGTCAGTTATGGAGTGTCAAGTCAATGTCAAAAACCCCAATGTTGTTAAAAAAAGTAAGGGATCCGTATGAAAACTTTGAAACCCATCGTTTTAGTGCGTAAAATTTCTGAAATTGTTGTTTAATACCCGTGCGAAGCCGGGGCGGACCGCTAGTAATACATATAATGGTATAGGGAACACAATTGTGGGCTGACTACCGCAAAAGTTTAAAACAGTGTATCGGAGCCAGCATCGTCATCAGCATCTCATCTAAAAACACATTATTCATAGATAAGAACTGATCTATATTATACATGATAACGTAAAAAAATATATCAAAAAACTAACAAAACCCATATTACAAAGCGATACCTTTAAGTATCACAAATTGACCAATGCAATTTTTTATATTACCTTTATTTAACATACTACCTAATAATAAGATAAAATAGGTGATCGCGCTACTTTGCGTCGGAGTAAGTAAGTTAAGGGTGATCGAAAAAATTGCAATCTCGCGCCAACCTAGGACTTTGAGCCTTGACGTTCAAATTACACTCACAATAACTTCAACAGGTCGTGAGGTTGGCCTTAGATAATTCTACATCTACATATTGAGCCATAGAGTTATATTTTATTTGTACATTAATTACCTGGTACTAAGACAATGGCCAATTAGCTGGAAACAATTACGCGTACCCAATTGTTAGAAGCTATATGTATAGGTAGATATGTTTTGTTTAATACTAACATTTCTCTGACGGTTCTCTGATTCAAATTAATGTTATTTATGTTTATCGTTGTGTTCATTTGTTATTTAGCTTTGATTATGTTCGGATCTTTTTTCAAATTTATTCTTAATACTTTCTACCCATATATTCAAAAAAGTCGTAATAATAGAAGAAATGAAATTTGAATTAATCATAAATTAAATTCAAAAAAAGAAATTTAAAAATAAAGAAATATAACAAAACAGCTTTTACCATAAAAGCTTTCTTTTTTAACGTCACACGTCACAAACAAACTCTTTTTAGAAAGCTTTTTTTTTGTTATATTTCTCTATTCAATAAATTCTTAATCGATTCAATAACCGTTAAGAATAATTTAGATTTTTCCGAACGAATTAATGCAATATTGATCCAATCCGAATTTAACCGCCTACTCGGTCTTAAAGGTATCAAAAATATTCGCTTTGATCCGTTAAAATTTAAAATATAATATACAAGCTGTACTGCAAGAGTTGTACTAAAATAACAATATCCGCTTTGATCCGGTAAAACTGGTAATATATAAAAGCTGTACTGCAAGAGTTGTACTGTGGCAAAGCCTCACACGGAACGCTTGTGAAAACGAGAAGCACGTTGATATTGTGCCGTGAATTAGCATTGTAAATGCAATCACAGCTGTCGGCCCGCCACTCGCTCATCGAATTTATGCGCTTTCCGCTCCAGCACTATGAATACAACAATTTATTATCTATAAATAACGATTAACATCACCTCAAATCTAATGAAGCTATTAAATTGCACGCTCACATCTCAGAATTTCAGCTGACACAATTGTTATGTACAGTACTCGTCAGAATTAAGTACCCTCCTTGTCTACAAAATATTTTCGACTACTTCTAATTCCCTTGTAACTTTTCACAAAATTTAATATGCAACAATTGATCATGCCGCCGCTCAGGATCGACCCATAATACTCAAAGTCTGAAATTCCCAACAATAACAACTATTGTGTCCCAGATACATTGAGATAGGGGGAGGTACTTATATGTATGTAACGCGGTCTGTACATACCGAGGGCAATCATGTCTTCAGAACGAATGTAAATTGAACTTAACAAAGTATTCTACATATATTTTTTCGAAACATTACATCTATATCTAAACTAATATTATAAAGAGGAAAGATTTGATTGTTTGTTTGTTTGATAGGCTCCGAAACTACTGGACCTATTTAAAAAATTCTTTCACTATTAGAATCCTAAATTTTCGCTGGTGAACATAGATTATAGAATATTTTCAAAAAAGTTAGGGATACGCATGATAAATTCAACTTTTGTTAAATACCTATGCAGAGCCGGGGCGGACCGCAAATCTATAATTATAATAAAGCCATAACCATACAAGGAATCGTAAACTTAATTAAGCAAAAAGCAATCGAATGACAAGCGCAAACCTCTCCAGATCAATCGGAAACCGACTTGACCGGTTGTTGACAACGAAGCGGATTAAACATGTAAAGAACCAATTAAGGTCTAGAGGTATTGCGTGTGGGGTACGGCAATGGCGGACAGACTATTAACTCTCATTAAAATACCTAGCTGCCTATCACATGCACTTATTTACGGCACTCGAAGCGAGTTATTGCAGTAAATTCAACGTAATAACTAGAGTCAGAAGGTCAAAGAAGCCAAGCGCAAGTAACGTCGCACGTCAGACAATTAAGCTTACAAGCCGGAATTTTAATAATTTTTACAAGGACTTTATGATCGATAATGAGTATGTTTTTGAACAAATTTGATCCATATCGATGATACAGTAAATTACCCCTGAGTTATTATAATAACATTTCAAATCTTTATATAAACTAATATATAAAGAGGAAAGATTTGATTATTTGTTTTTTTGAATTGTATTGTTACACACATGTGTGCCGAGGCGTCTTCGCCCACCGCACCTCAGTAAGTGTATTTTATAAATTTATCAAATAAGTACTTATCAATCACATAAAATTAGCAAACATAAGTAATTGAAATTAATAATTTTCGTAGTGTAACGGATTACGGGCTCGTTTACTGATGACGCCCAATGCATCGTTATTGAAAGATTAAACAGAGTACGGTGGAGATAAGCCGCGGATAAGCGGCCGCAATCAATTACCAGCCGGTTAATTGATAATTACTTGCCTGGAGTACCCACGGGTGAATAAAGTGGCGAAGTGCGTGACGAAAGCCGTATCAGAAAGTTCCGTGCGTAAACGAGTTCTAACGAATATTGCCGGTAAAAATATTGTTTCATTCGTTGGCGCAGATTAGATAAATGCGATGTGAGCAAGTTCTGAGGAACCCTAAAACACGACGGTTAACGCAGGATCGCTTTATTGAATAAATGAGTGGTTTAATTAAAAAAGACCCTTATCGAACGTGCGTTGTTTCTAAAATAATTCTAGTAATAATTTAAATAATACCAGATAATACACAAATATGTCGGTTATATACCTACACCTATATAAAAAAAATATCCTCCCTGAACTAGAAAGAAAAAAAGGTTAAATTTTTTTGGAAAAAACCTAAATCTAAACACTAAACACCCAAAAGATTTATTTATATGATTCTTAATGCTACTTGCAAATATTTCCTAAGTAAATCTTCCATCAGGTTTTGAAAGTAACTCCCAAAGTTATTTTAATAAAATTGTTAAATAATCTCTTTCGCCGCTGGAGTGCTCTACCGTCGGCACTCGCGAATAATGTCATTCGATAAGTGGAGAATTTACCTCTGGACACAACTTCAAACAAAAATTCTGACAGACGCTACGGCAATTCTTACAAAAATTTTGACTAAGTACGTAAAATAGAATGGCACGGTATTTCTATTAACTCTACCTTGAAGGTTCAAGATTAATTCAA
This sequence comes from Eupithecia pulchellata, assembly GCA_963931895.1. Classification (NCBI taxonomy): domain Eukaryota; kingdom Metazoa; phylum Arthropoda; class Insecta; order Lepidoptera; family Geometridae; genus Eupithecia; species Eupithecia pulchellata. Next base: position 6,651,228 of record OZ007524.1, on the reverse strand, counting down.
GTACTTATCATAGTGAATTCATTTTGCTTTTATTTTTGAAAACGAAAAGTATAAAAATTGGTATAAAGTTAAGTTATATAGAAGTTTTCACAAAGACTTAATACTGAATACTTTAGTGTATGTGAAACTAAACCATAAAATATGCAATTCATGGTATAGCTTCATCTTGATATTCCTTGCTGTTTTAATTCAGATTTTGTACAAAAAACAAAAGCACACGGTTACGTCAGTAATCCCAAAATTTATATTCCAAGGGTTGGTCCGTCCACGACTATACCGCACTTCAACGTAATTTAAATGCATGCACATTACTCTGGTAGAGTAGCGCACAATAGGTACCTTAATTTATTATAAATACCTTTATTACCTTGACACTAACGGCTTGTTTCCTACTAATAATACTAACTTGAACGTGTCTTTAATATTCAGTAATCACATGATATATTTTAGTCGTAAAACTGGTGAATTTATTATGCAATTGTCTCTTGCGGTAATAAAACACAAGGTGTGCTTTTTTATAAATTCGCTATTTCATGAATTTAGGTTTTCCTTATGAGAGTGCAATATGCAATTTAGTATTTCGAAATCGTTATTTATGTCAAAATCTGCAAAAGCCTTCTTAACGAACCTAACGATAAGTAATATCGTAACTTTTAACGAAATGATACTTTGAACTTTTATCAAATCCTATTTTAAAACACGTAATGCCAAGATAATGTTTTAAAAACAGGATTGGTGAACATTTTCAGGATAATATACCTATATAAAAAACATATATGCAGGTAATTAGGTAAATAAAGTTTTGACGCAAGAAAATACGCGGCGCATTTATCGCTCTGTACTTCTCACTCACGAGAAAACCATATCTTGTCACTCCGCTCTAAATCCATCTCGGAGCGGCGTTACTGCATTAATAACAAAAGTTTTATTTTCCATATCCTTTATTAACTATAATCACTTGTTTGTCTGAGAAAGCTCGACTAAAACCAACCCTTCCCCGTTTCAAAGACCAGTAAATTATATTTCCTATTAACAGAACCGGCCGCGATAAGATATAAATTTAATAAAAGTTTCTCAAAGTAGTTCAATAAACGTCTGAGTTATCTCTGTGTCATCCCCAAACGACCCCTCTGGTAATCTCCTGGACGTCTAATTTTGCCGTTTTAAATGAATCGAGTATCGGAGACCGAACCTTACGAATTTTGTGTAGAACTTGCATGTTCGGGTATCCGGGTAAAAAATAATAATTCATAGAGCATCATCTATTCCCAAGCTAAGCAGAGCTTGTGTTATGAGTAAGCTAGTTAAATACAAGGGTTCCCTTAGTATTGCATCGTATTTGAGTAGTAAGCTCAGCTATTTTACATAAATCGAATTGTACCTACTTACCCACTTCTTTTTTTAACTATATATAGGTAGGTAGCAATGATGACATTTTGAGATTAAATTAGTCGGTGGATAACCTTTTTGAGGGGTTAGGATTTTAAAATCCAACTCGTTAGCTGTAACTAAAAGTAAATCTGTAAGAATTTAAATTGCACTACTACTTTGAACCAGATGATTGTGACACTTTAAGACAGTATAAAACATCAATATCACCGGGTGTCTTGCAAAATATTCTAATATTATCTGTGAAATTCCAATTCCAAAATGCTGATGTCCAAATCCATGATATATCGAGGCGGGAACGGATGCGCGCATGTTTATGAGAAATTTCCAAACTCATAACTTCATCGTTTATCTTCAATATGAACTAGATTAGATACTATGTCAATGCCATAAAGCAAGTTTAAAACATAGAGAGTCAAATTGACTATGGCGACAAACATTTCGATGTCGTTTTAGTCAGCTACGAATCAGTCAAACGTATAATAATGTTGTGTTTTCTGATTAGTTAGACAGTGTGTTGGATTTAGCAGGCCTGACGTAAAAAAGGACAGTCAACTATTAGCCTATTGAAAACATTAACACGTCAGGTGCTAATGGCCGGCACAATAACAAAGTTGCGCCGCTAATTAAACAAATTCGGCAACCAACGCGTTAAACGTCGGCTTTTGACAGATAAGTGAAAATTGCTAAAGTGCTACAGGTAATGGACGTCAAGCAAATATTGTAATGTAAAAAGGTTTCTAAATTGTTTTAAACTTTTTTTCTTTTGTTGGGCCAAACATGGCTTAGGAAGTAAGTTATCTTTTGAAGATCATTTTGAGCTGATGTTAGTGTCCTCGACAATCAACTACACGTGAAATGATAGCCGTCTTCCTGTAGGACCCTCCCTACCAATCTGCAATTGCAGACCTATTAAATGTATGTATTCAAAAATAATGTCACTTAAATTATATCTACCGCAGAATTGCCACTATGGTTTCCGGTTAATAATGCGTTAGACTTGGTGAGACCCAACAATATTAACCATAAATCTTATTTTATTGTATACTTGATAGAATAAATTCACAGGACAAATAAATACAAAGGTTGTTATATAAAAGGTGAGGTTTTATAATTGTATTCAAAAGTTAATATTCAATTGAAATAAATAATTAGTTCCTCGGGCTAATAGTTTGTGATATAACTGTCTTAGGAAGAGCGAGATGCCTTCCCTTGAGCTCCGTCCGTGAGAGTGGCTGCCTCGCTCACTTACTCCATAAACAGGGTACCGTATTTTTCAATCAGAGAGCTGTCAAAGCGTTCTGACACCCCCATCCCATCGGCTCGCACTCGCCGAGCACCGAAATTGGTTTCCTACATTCAATCCATACAAAGTTTAATGTTATTCGTTCGCGATATCACGGGGATGCTGGCGATGTTTACCGACGCGCCAAATCATATTGGATTTGTAAACTTTTGTTTGCGGACTTTATTTCATTTCTGTTAGTTCAGGCTGGAAGAATGTAATTTTAGATATTGTCTCTCTTCCTTTATGATAATATCGGTTAAACGTCAAAAGAATAAGCCGCTACTCAACAGGTTAGAAACACACGAAAAACTTTTTATAACCATTGCTAAGCAAAGATTTAATCTTCAGACAAGCAACACCATTACAATGACGGATATCACGGATCACGTTACCCAGACATTGTTATTAAAGCTGAGGCGCTGCATTCGTTTCACTTACAAGTGCAAGTTACAAATTACCCGGGTCGGATATTCGAGCCGCGACTCGATGCGCGTCGGGTATGAGTGCACCCGCAAGCGTTTATAAATTGAAGGACTAGTACCTACCTGCGGCTTAATACACCGCCGTTTCCGGTTCATTTCCGGAGACGCGCGCGCCGTCCGGATATTGCTTTTAAGGTTGCGCTTCACGCCACGCCACAACAACGGCGTGCGCTTACAGTTTTCAGAAACAGACATTCATTGAACTTATTTTGAGGTCACATTGAATCTTAAGCAAACATAAAGAGTTTTCAACAGGAAAAAATATAGTTTAAATTAAAAAATACAAGCTAAAAAGAGCATAGATGTAGGGTATCCTAAATATGTCCATTAGTTTTGTTAACATGCACGTACTTAGACGTGCATATTATCAAAACTAATGGACATATCTAGGATACCCTACATCTATGCTCTTTTTAGCTTGTATTTTTTAATTTTAAATTTAAATGGTAACAAAAGAACAAACATCTTTCGCTTTTCAGTAGAGCAAAATAGGTAAGCTGTTTTGGTAACCCTTCCTCGTCCTTGTGTTTTTTGTATTTATAGGAATTGTACAACCAGAGGACATAATTCAATACTATTACAATTATTTATTTATTTACTATACCAAAAATTATTTCCGGTTCTCATGAATCCGGAAATTATCCGCCAACAGTTTGTTTTAAGCCCTTTCTTTCTTTAATTTTTAATTGAGATACAGACGTCAAAACTCATTATTTACCAAAACGAAGAAAACCTACCTAAATAGTAGGAACAGGAACAGGAATCAGGAACTTTCTTCAGGAATTACAAGTAAATAAATGGCTAATATCACAAATTCACAAAGCATTCGTGTCCTACTCACGATAGTAATAAATAATAAAATGTATGAATAAAATGACGTGACTAATATGTTCCGTGTCGTTATTTTTTCCCACTCCTAAAATAAATAATAACCAACCATGTGTTTGTTATGGCGTCAATTAACGACCAAGGAACCTTTAAATAAAGCTTTTCTGAAGACAAAAGTCCATAAAACACTACAAATACTATTATTTGATTAACGACCTTCGAAATAGGTTAGGTTTAGGTCTTCCTATTCCTTAATCTCTGATTTATACCTAGATAATCAATAAATGATTGATATTTATTCATAAAACCAATAAAATAATATAAATGTATTGGATAATATAATTTACATAAAGTTAAACGTGTAGGTATTTTAATAGTTAATAAATTTTCTGATTAGCGTAATTTATTCGTTTGGATATTAATACCTTCGTACCTACGTACAGGTTAAAATTAATTAAAACTTAATTATGTTGAAGATAATCAAATCCGTTCAGTTTGAACAGGTGCCTAGAGTTCATTATTATTTAAAACTCATATATTCTTCAAAAACCCAGGAGATTTTTTTATATTTCAAATGTTTGTTTGAACTGACCTTATAGGTATGTACGTACCTATATATTTTATTTTTAGTTGTCGCCGTTGTCCTTGTATTTTATGTTACTATGTACTTGTGTTCTATGTTCTGTGATGTTACGAAACGGCTCTGGAACAAAACCTGCGGGCCAATTATTATGCCTCTAGCATACGATATCATTTCCACGCAAATGAAACAGAAATTGTGATTTTCGTATACCTACGTTCCCGACATAGGTTGTAAGCAATCACAACCAACTCATGCTGAGAGCTGCTCAGCTAAGCCGCAAATAGAAAAAAACGCCAGAACGTAACGTTTTTCTATGAAAAGTATGAATGAAATCCTACGAGAACGAGTTCACCGTTAACACCTAGTCTGAAATAATCAATCGAAGCCCAGTTGATGGGTTCCTACTTCAAATACCTAGTTTATCATAATAAAGTTCTAGGAGGACCCATCAAAAATAATAAGAGTAATCTTGACACTGAACAGCAGTAAAACCGTGAGGTTGATACTTCCCTACAATCTTTATCGAACGAGTTATCGAAGGTCTTGATAATTAGCACTTGAATTATTTGTTTACTTCATTATAATTTGAAATGTCTTAACAGCACTTTATTAATATAATTAATAAAAACTTGATATCGATAGGAGCACGTCATGTTCCCGTTAAAAACATGGTTTAAAATCTTTTTCATGACTTATAGGATTGCAAAATGCATGCTATGCATTATATGAACGATTTTAGATACCTATTGGCTTACAAACTAGCCTTCCCTCTGTCCCCTAAAGCAATTTTGAAAAGATATGATAGCGACAACCCTTTTTAATACGATATTATGCCTCTATCTTTCGTCTGCAGTCACACACGACCCTCGTGCTAATTGAATTTAAGGAATAAAATCCAATCGCCCCGATTCTTTATTATTCAAGATCCAATTTGGATAAGGTCTGATCGGTACGGGACGGGCTGCGGGGGGACAGTCGGGAATAAAATTGGTTTGTCACTCAAAACATAAGGTTGAATCTAGATATTTCGAACTCGTTACTGTTCAGCTATTCTAATATTAAAACGTTTACGTTCACAAATTTAAAACAATTCGTAAACTGTAATTTCAATAGAATATTTTAAACTCCTTTACCAACTAGATTTGCATTTAACGTTGCATTTAAATCTAAAATGATACCTAATCAATGTTTTAGTGGTGATACCAAAATCATAATTATAAAACCGAGGAAGAAGTCCTTACATGCGTGTGTAATGCTTAGAAGTAATAAAGTTTATTACCGATTCGGGATATTGGTTGTGGAGGTAAAATTCAAGAGATGTGATGTGAATTTTAATGTTATGAGCTATTTCCCCTGCAGCGGCCCACCCTCCTGTCTGATATGAACAAACTGTGTAATAAATATTGCTTGTATCTTTACACAACCCTTGAATCTATCTTGGAGCTATTTTTCTAAGTTTTAATGCAAATAAATTATCCGTTCAGTCTGTAGAATAACCAAGAAAAGTAAAAGAGCAAATTGGCAACGAAATTCGAAGAAAGTAATATAAAAAAGAAACAAAATACACCATGATAAAGATGGGTTTTGCGATGCTGAAGCAGATCGAGATGACCAACTTATTTGTTTTAGCAGGTGTAGTTTTATAGGCTGAATGTAAAAATAAATAAATTCAAAATATCAGTTGTTTTTTTCTTCCCAATAAACTTATGAGTTCCTAAGAAAAGAAACGAGCTTAAATTTCACCGCACCCTGTAGGTACTGTTTTGCTGTCGAAATACTGAATACTTACTTTTACATAGTTTCCTTTTTGGTAGGTAATAAGCAAATTATAAATGCAAATGAAACTTTCCTTACTCTTTCATATTCAGATTTCTATCATTCATAATTAAACACAATGCAATCTGCGCTAATGAAACACCTGTTTCACAAACCACGGCTCGTATTGGAATGTACCCATATAATTGCTTAATTAAGTTGGATTTAATCAGGTTTGATAGGTAAAGGTATATATGTATGTGGGAGTTTGTTTGATTTTAATCAAAAATAATAGGTTAAGATAATAATAATAGCAATATCAACTGTTTGTTTCCTCTAGAGATTTAAAAGATCTAATTTAATTTAATTTTGCAAGTACTTCCGTTTTATGAAACTAGTACTTCCGTTTTTGCCAAGTAGAGAATTTGACTTCAGTACTACGCTCCCCACTACCACTGACGTTCGAGACGTGGCATAAAAAGGCTGTGTAGCCCTCTCAACGGCTCAGAAGTTGCTCTACCACGGGCACGGCACGATCTTAGTGCTCTGAACCGTTCCACCGGAATCACCAGGTTCGAAACCCCTTTAATTAATAATTAATTGTTCTGTCGATTAAATGCATAAGATACTATTAAGTTAATGATACCTTTATTTTTAACTTGTTTTGATTTTCTTACTTATTAATCAGTAAATGTTTAATATCGTCAATAAAGCTATGTATATAAAGTTATAATAAAGTTTTTGCATTAATATAATATTTAGATTGTTTTCTTTCGGCTTTCCTCCCACATCAGAAGTGGGATAGGATTTTGATAACTTAAACTACGCCCATAAAATTTATGATTCCAGGTGATTTATCATGAACGGCGACGGGGACGAAGACGAGTTGGCTGCTTCACAGGCTCAAGGGTTGCAGAGCGATCTTCCAACCAGCCTGAATTCACCAGTCCTCGGGAAACCAACCTCTGGCCACCTCCAATTTACCTCCGCGAGCGGCCACGTGGACAGTGATGCCAGCGCTGCGGCCAATGCGGTGACACGCAACCCTACGGGCACCAATGGTTCCACAGCCTCGAGTGAGGCCTACTCCGCACCGGGAAATTCAAGGGCAGTAGACTTTATTCCTATTGGTTTTATGCAAAATATGATGCAAGAAATGATGACTAAGCTGATACACACTACCGCTCAAGCTTTCAATCCACCTCAAAGTAAACCCATTCCACGAATGCGAAGTCTTGAACATATCTATATCCCTGCTTTTGACCCTGATGATCGGTCTGATACTATTCAAATTTGGTGCAAAAATATCGAAGACATTAAGGCCGAATATGAACTTACTGACAGGGAAATTCTAAATTTGACAAGAAAAAATCTTAAAGGACGGGCAGCAGAATGGGCACGTCGTAATTACTCTAGCTTAACTACATGGTCTGAACTTAAGCTGGGGCTTGTTGAAACTTTTGCAGACGAAGCACGCTACTACGACGACTTAACACACTTCATGGACTACACCAGCGATCAAGCCAGCAGTCTCGCAGAATATGCTACTCGAAAGTGGGAGTTGGCGAAAAAGGCGATTGGTGTGGTGGTGACTGAGCAGCATCTCGTGGAAGCAGTAATCTCTGGTATGTCTGATTTTCGCATTCGTTCTGACTTGTTACGGCTTACACCAAAAACTTTGCCCCAGTTGATTCAAAGTCTTAATTCATACAATAGAAAGAGACCCGGTAAGGAACCTGATCACAACGCTTCAGCTAAACGATTTAGGTCCAACCCACCTCAAGATAATAAATCAAAGCGCTGCCATAAATGCCATAAAGTAGGTCATCTTCAAAAAGAATGTCGTTCTCGGACTTTTAAAAATTCTGATCAAAATTCTCCTTCTACTGCTACCCCCACTAACTCAAAATCAACAGACACGCCCAAGCCCTCAGTACCACCCTGTAGTTTTTGCCATCGAAAAGGACACACCTATGAGAACTGTTTCAAGCGTCTAAACAAGGTATCCCAAGAAGAAAAATCCACTAATGTCAATGCTCTCTTTGTGACCCCAAAAAAACATAACTCTATCCGGATTGATAGCAATGAATATACCTGTCTAATAGATAGTGGTGCTGAATGTTCCCTTATGCGAGAAAGTGTAGGAAATTCTGTCAAAGGAAAGATCGCCTACGAAATCACACACCTACGCGGTGTTGGTGATCATTCGTTTAGTGCATCACGTAAAAAGCTTTGTATGATATGTGTTGACGGTCTCAACATTGAGCTAGACTTTGTTTTGGTCCCGGATAAATACATTCAATATGATGTATTGCTTGGTCAAAACCTTCTAGAAATACCGGGAATTAAAGTTACATTTACGAAAGAATCCACTAAAATATCACGCGATTCGTATCAAATCAACTTTTTTGAAAAAAATGACCTTGATTCAGTTAATATTAACCCAGATGTTAGTTCCGAAAATAGAAAACTGCTTTGTGATTTGCTTCACTCACATTTTGACATGTTTACGTCTGGCAATGCTGTTTCTCGAGTCACAACTGGCGAACTTACCATTCGTCTGAAAAATCCAGATAAAATCGTCCAAAGGCGGCCATACCGCCTCGCTCAAGCTGAACGTGAACATGTCAAAGATTTGATTAAAGATTTAAAGGAAAATAATATAATTCGAGACAGTAATTCGCCTTTTGCTAGTCCGATTCTTCTCGTCAAAAAAAAGGACGGCAGTGACCGAATGTGTGTTGACTACAGAGAACTAAATAGTAACACCGTTCGTGATCATTTTCCACTGCCAATCATTGATGACCATATCAGCAAGCTCTCAAAAGCAAAATATTTTACCATTTTAGACATGGCAGCAGGTTTCCACCAAATTCCCATCGCCCAGGATTCGATAGAAAAAACTGCTTTTGTTACCCCTGACGGTCAATTTGAATTCTTACGTATGCCATTTGGACTTTGCAATGCACCATCCGTCTTCCAACGTGCAATCAGCACCGTACTCAAACCATACATCGATAAGTTCGTTTTGATATATATCGATGACGTAGTTGTCTATTCAGAGACTGCTGAACAAGGCATTGAAAATCTAAAAACCGTTCTTGACGCTCTACAAAAGGCAGGGTTTGCTCTCAATGTAAAAAAATGTAAGTTTTTACAAACTGAAATCGAGTATTTAGGCAGAATTGTCTCCAACGGCCAAGTGAAACCTAGCCCGGGTAAAGTTAAAGCTTTGCTAAACTCTCCAATACCAACCAATGTAAAGCAAGTCCGACAATTTTGCGGCTTGGCTGGGTATTTCCGAAAATTTATTCCGAATTTCTCTTTGTTGATGATTCCCTTATATAATTTAACGCGTAACAATACTAAATGGCATTGGACACAGGATCACGAAGTTGCTAGGAATACTGTAATCGAACATCTCTCTTCCGCGCCAGTACTCACCCTATTTGACCCCGTGAGGCCAGTAGAACTCCACACCGATGCCAGTTCGGCAGGTTTAGGTGGGATTCTTTTTCAAAAACATGAAGGGCAAATGAAAGTTGTGGAATATTTCAGTATGCGTACCACAGAAGTTGAAAGTCGGTATCACTCTTATGAGTTGGAGACATTGGCAGTTGTTAGGGCAATCAAACATTTTCGACATTACTTGCTTGGGAAACCGTTTAAAGTAGTAACTGACTGCAATTCCCTTAAAGCTTCCCGCAATAAAAAAAGAATTGCTTCCCAGGGTACATCGGTGGTGGTCATATTTACAATCATTTGACTTTGAAATTGAATATCGAAAGGGAGAACGTATTCCTCATGTTGACTATCTCAGTCGTAATCCAATGACAACTTTAAATATCAATAATGTTCAAAATTATAGTCAATGGTTAGCAGTCGAGCAAAATAATGATCCAGAAACAAAAGACCTTATTGAGTCCATTACAAATGGTAGCATTGACAAGAACTTGGCCCCTTCCTATGAAATACGCGAGGGATTACTGTACCGAGTATTTAGCACAAAAAATAACAAAATTAAGAAATGTCTATTTGTCCCCAAAAGCTACCGTTGGAATATCATACAGATTTATCATGATTCTCTAAAACACTTCGGCTGGGAAAAAACTTTGGAAAAAATTAGAGAGCAATTTTGGTTTCCAAATATGTCTAAATTCACCCGCAAGTTTGTTCAAAATTGCCTTATATGCAAGGTAAATAAAAGCCAATCTGGTTCACGCCAAATATCCCTTCATCCCATAGATAAACCACCAGTTCCCTTTCACACTATTCATATGGACACAACCGGTAAACTGAGTGGCAACAAACCTACTAAGCAATATGCAGTAGTTTTCATTGACGCATTTACTAAATATTGTTTTATGAAACCTGTTAGTAATCTAACAGCAACAGCAGCAGTTAATTGTTTAAAAGAATTAATTTATGTCTTTGGCACGCCTAAACGAATCGTTTGTGATCAGGCTTCTTCCTATACGGGTAAAGAACTAAGGCAATTTTGCGATAGTTGGTCGATCGAAATACATTTCATAGCTAGCGGTGTAAGCCGTGCAAACGGGCAGGTTGAGCGAATGATGAAGGTTCTGACAAACTGCTTTACTATTGTAGAAAACACCACCAAAAGGACTTGGAAAGATGCAGTAGGCGAAGTGCAACTAGCAATTAACAGTACTTTCAGTAAAAGCACGGGCCATACACCTTTCCAGCTCCTTATGGGATGCAATCAGTCATCTCCCGCTATATCCAAGCTAATAAATGATATTGAACGTTTTGATCTCGAGGCTTGTCGCGAAGAATCTAAACAAAACATTGATGAAAAGGCTCAAAAACAAAAGATAGAGTTTGATAAAACTAAAGCTAGAGTAGTACCTTATAAGGTAGGTGATGTTGTGTTGATAAAACAGAATCCGCGAGCAATTAATAAACTTGATAGTAAATTTAAGGGTCCATGTATCATTACCAAAGTGAACGAAAATGACAGATACACTGTGAAAGTATACGAAACAGGAAATGAATTGTATGTGTCTCATGATAATGTGAGAGTAGTAAATCCTGATATGGGAACAGAATTGATTGATTCGCTAGATGTTTGTGATTAATATTGTAATTTTTTTTTGAGAATATGTAAAATTTTGGGCGATTGTGTAAGACATAGGTGCGCGTCTGGCCAAACGATCACTGGTGTCTCAGACAATCGCAACGAAATTTATTGCTTTACTATGTTACTTACTGTAAGAAGCCATGTTTGTACAAAATAAGATTATGTGTCATGTGATTTGACAGTGTGTCATGTGACTTGACAGTTTGCCATGTGATTTGGCGGGTATAAGGTACGTCATAAGTATAGCTTAACATTAGCCATGTGATTTGGCTGCAAATATGACGAGTACCTACCTGATCTCGATGCCATGTGATTTGGCTGTACAGGATGCCATGTGATTTGGTTTTACAGTCATGTAATTTGACGTAAAAAGAATAAAAGGTTGTTCTATTCGCGAGCCATTATGGGCTGCTCGTCAGAATGGCCGTGTGGGAGTTTGTTTGATTTTAATCAAAAATAATAGGTTAAGATAATAATAATAGCAATATCAACTGTTTGTTTCCTCTAGAGATTTAAAAGATCTAATTTAATTTAATTTTGCAAGTACTTCCGTTTTATGAAACTAGTACTTCCGTTTTTGCCAAGTAGAGAATTTGACTTCAGTACTACGCTCCCCACTACCACTGACGTTCGAGACGTGGCATAAAAAGGCTGTGTAGCCCTCTCAACGGCTCAGAAGTTGCTCTACCACGGGCACGGCACGATCTTAGTGCTCTGAACCGTTCCACCGGAATCACCAGGTTCGAAACCCCTTTAATTAATAATTAATTGTTCTGTCGATTAAATGCATAAGATACTATTAAGTTAATGATACCTTTATTTTTAACTTGTTTTGATTTTCTTACTTATTAATCAGTAAATGTTTAATATCGTCAATAAAGCTATGTATATAAAGTTATAATAAAGTTTTTGCATTAATATAATATTTAGATTGTTTTCTTTCGGCTTTCCTCCCACATGTATAACAGCACATTACCTACCTATTGATAAACAAATAGCATATACATGAAATCAAATCAATTATAAAATATACAACATGCTATTTCCTAATAAGTCCTTACTCGAAAAACGCTAAAGAGTTCGCATCGTCTAATTTCAATATGTCTTTATTTTTGTTTTTTTTTTTGGTTTTATGATGTTTCTTTTATGAACTTTGTCGAGACATAAAATTCTAAACCTTTTTTTACCTAAACGTATCCAGAACTCACCCATTTACAGATTTTATTCACTAACGTAACGTCGTTTAGTTTTCTGACATCTCCGACGAAGCATTAAAATGTACCTATTGACGTTTAGGATATTGGAAGCGATTATTGAAAAGCACGGAAATTAAAATAGCCAGTTATATCCGAAAGGCACAGGCTTCGTGCATCGTTGGCCCATCACTTTATTCCCATGTTTACTAAGTATATTTTAATTCTAACTACTTTCTATTGCTAGGTGTACATTTACGGAAACAAATAATTTTTTCAATTCTGGTTTTCCTCCGACTCCGTCCCAGTCAACTCGAATATTCCTCTTCGTTTAAAAGTTGTGTGCTGGCAACTTAATGCTTGTTCTTTAATTTTGTTTGGTGGGTCCGTTTTCCATTAACCATCATAACCAATCAAAAAGTGGACATTTGATGCCCCTAAGCCTGGCCCGCGCTCTTTCTTAGAAACCTGAACTTCATGTCTTCGGAACCAGAGCCCTGAGTTCGATTTGATGACAGAAAAGTTGTCGTGACGTCTCTTTTTTCTATGGGATTTCGTTGAGGCGCCTCTATATATAATGTAATATGTGGACATGGAACTATGCAAATCCTTTACAAAGATGACGTCTCGATTACCGAACTCAAGACACAGGTGATTCCATGCCCAAACAGTGTGACATCACAAAGTGTTCTAAATACGTTTTGTCCGATTCCACACCGCTGTCTTGTCGTACCTATCTAACGCGTTTGAATTGGCGATAGTGAATAAAGACCCAGGGCTCAGATTTATCGTTTAGATTAGAAGAATGAACGTTCAGAATGGTTTATATATGAACAAAATCAAAATCAAAGTGCTTTATTTCCTTTAGACCTTACAGGACTTTTGGACACGTTACAAAATACAAGTTAAATAAGAAATAAAAATGGGAAATAAAGTGATCAGATCACTTTGATTAATTGTTCACTTCAATCTTTATTAGGTAAAGTAAAGAAGCGAACAAGAAACCTTTAGCTTGTTAGATTGTTAGTTTTAGAGTTGGAGCATAACTCGTCCCAAACTTTTTTGTCGTCTAGATAATCCGATATTTTATAGTAAGCTTTTTTGCAAAGAATATTTTTGACTATCCGTTTGAATTTATTTATAGATAATTTTTGCAACTCATTTGGAGTTTTGTTGTAGAAGCGTATACATTGCCCTTTAAAAGATACATTAATCTTACGTAGCCTAGTAGTGGACACAGCCAGTTTGTTCTTATTTCTAGTATTTAAATTATGTATATCGGCATTTTTAATGAACTTATTGATATTTTTTATGAAAATACTGATGTTTATATCTGATCAAATTTATCGGTAGTTATGTAACATCGAAACGTAATAGGTACTCATTTTGACCAAACAATGATATTGATAAAAATTCACTTTAGCACAATAATTGGCTGGACTTATCTCGAGTAATGATATTATCTTGATAACTAAAAATGTTGTTTACGCAGTTGAGTTAAATTTGCATGTCAGTTGATCATCATTAACGGTTATCGTAATTGGTTATTTAAAAAGTTGTCAGCAATAATAACTACCTGGCCACTTACAATTTACATAAAGTTAAAATGCATAATGAGAAAAATAATGAAGCGAAGTGTTTTCGCTGTTGAAACTGGTTAGTAATTTATGTAATTTTGGTTTCCATTATTTTTAGTTATAGCCGCAAATTTAATTATGCGATTTGCATTGGGTAGGTCTGATTATGATGTAGACATCCCCGTATACCTACGATCTAATAATGTGAGCCTCTAATGAAATAGTAACGTACAATTTCCGTAAAACTGTTTTACGTTGCTATCGACGACAGATTACAGATTTTAATAACTTTATTTATTAAGCATTCAAAAAAGCTTTTAGACAAGTCATACTTTATATTATCAAATAAGAAATAAACTTTTCCCTTTACTTAATTTTTTCGTCAGACCTGCTTGTCTATATTTATATAAACTGTCTATATTTATTATATTTATAAAGATTGACTATATTTATAAAGATAAAAGATTTGATTGCTTATTTTGTTTCTTTGAATTCAATTAAGGCTCCGAAACTACTCGACCGATTTGTTGATAAGTTCCATCACCTCTATCCTACAATATCCCTAATGAATATCTTCATTCGGAAATCAATTTTTGGCTATAGCTAATTTTTTGTATAGCCTATAGCAAAAAAAAATATTTCCGAATGAAGATTATTGAAAACTACAATAATCTAACCCTGTGTAAAATTTTATAATTTTTGTTTACCTAAAACCGTGCGAAGCTGGGGCGAACCGCTAGTAAGTACACATATAAACGAGTTGAAAATGATGCGTAATTTAATAAATTTGAATATATTTTTACCCAAATTAGATAAAAGTTGGAATACCTATCTAATTTCATATCTTTTTGAACATCTGCGTCATTAGGGGAGTCTAAGGAAATCTCAACGTCTATAAATAAGAGTGCCAATATCCCGGTGCGATTGGGGAACTGTCACAGAAGTGGCACCAGAGATTTCCCCAAATTCGAAGAAATTTCACTTATTTGTGTAAGGAAATTGAAATAGCGACAGGTGTTTACGGAAGTGTAAGTCCATTAAGTGGTGGTGTAGTTGAGTTTACACTGTTTTCTTATTTTAGTAGGTGTCAAATAAAAAAGCGAACATAAAAATAACAAGTAATCATCTATGCTACGGATCGACTTATGGAAATAAAAATCAATATCGATTTGCAGTTACGTATAACCAAACTTCGCAAAGTGAAGTCTCGCTCACAAGATATGGCTTTTTCGATACTTGTTGCGAAAACCCAGCTCCATCGAGCATTTGCACAAATGAGCTGATCTTTTCCACTGACAACCTAAAAAGGAAGAACGTCCATAATAACCCCCGCTATAAAAGCAGACTTCGTTAGTTCTTTGCGATCACTTGCATCTCGTCACATAGATGCAGTGTTTTGGCCCTTAGCGTAGTGAAGCCAATTAGGCGTGTTGTCAGAGCGCCCGCAGCGTACCGCCACCGCGCCGGCCCTCATCTGCCCAATTAAATCCTCCCGCTACCATTGCGTAAACCGCTTCAAACAAACATACACTTTTTTACACCGTAGCTAACAATACACCCTGTCAGACGCCGCAACAACTCTCATTCTATTCTTCAGAAGTTAACTATTGAGTTGTTAATTAATTTCGCGCAAAATAATGGCCAGTTCTTTCAACAGTTCTATCTCAAGGCAGTAAAGGTGAATTTGAATTGAAACCTGCCTCTGGGCCGGCATGTACCGATGCCTCTTGTTTAATTACAACAATAGTGCCCCTAATGAGAGTTTGCGCTAATAAGCGCTGCAGAATGTAATCAACATGCCTCGTCGGTCTAATGAGCCGAGTTCCTGGCAAAAACAAGCGACGTCGACATTTTACTGTGGATTAATTAGGCTCTACCTCCACCGACTTGGTAGTCCCGGTTGTACCGGAAGGCCTTGTTTCTAACTAGCTTAGCGTTTTTCTCGGTACGTGCTAATTCGAATACGCGCCTTATTTATCATACCTAGGCATCATTACTGCGCCCCCTTTACGAATACTGCGAACATCGTATCAATCTCCTTTTACGCCGCAGTACAGTCTAACCGTTAGCCTTTAAACAACTTCTATTGACAACAAAGTACACTGGTGAACGTCGTTAACTTAAATAAGTACCTTTGATTACGTCGTAGCTACCCCATTAAAACTTAACGAGGGGCAACCCGGGGGAAAATAACTAACCCAATTTCCCTTTGCCGGGAAATCATTAAAAGTCTTTAAAAGGGTCTTTTCATATATTTTTTAGCTGGGAGCGTACGTGCAAATAAACACATTTTTACATACTCGAACAAACAATTCTCCTAACGAGCCGGGAGCGCAGTAACGAGGTCGGGGCGCGGCGGTGTCCGGCCGGCGGCGGGCCCGTACTGCGACGGTACCGTACACTCGGCGACACGACTTGCTAACCCAGTCAGAGTGATTTCAGCGAAGTTGGCTGCTCCTTCACATACACGTTAGTCTATTGGCACCAGCCACGTATTGAGTTGGTAATACGCTACCTTTATCAAGTGCCGCGCTAGGAGTTTTTTTGGGCGTCTTTCTTTGAAATACACTATTATTATACAGTATTTTATTTTATCTACCTCGGATATGCTGGGGAGATATTTTGATCACAATTTACTTACCTACTAGAAAATAAAAACAATGTTATTAAAAAAAATATTTTTACTTCTAACTCTATTTTCTAAAGCATACGTTTATAGGCATCCAAGAGCCGGATATTTTTGTCGACTGTAGCATCGGGTTTCCTACGGTGACGCTAATTGGAAGGATACAGTCGGAAGTGTGTCTCGTTACATGTCCTACCTGCCCCTAACGACACCAAGATTTATTAGAGCGTTTCCATATAAATTGACAGCCGAAACTTTTGCCTAAAGAACATTTCACACTAAGTCCATAATTTTTTTCTGACTAGACTATTATCATTATTATTTTAAACACGAAAAACGTTATTTAAATTGGAACATGTCAAAATTAGACTAGAATTATACTGGTGAACGTCCTAAACGACTCTCTCAGACAGACGCAGCCTGCGATGACGGTAGAATACTACAAATATATTGCCGAAATAGCTTATTCCACTTTTTATGGGCTTTGAGGATCCGCGAGACTCTTTCTACGTCGTTCCTAAGACTTCTACGACTTTCTGATACCGTGATTGAACACGAACTCCACTTAGGTACTGACTGACCGCCACCGCAAGCCACGTCTGTCTGATAGAGCCTTCATTCCTTTCCTATTTTATTACCATAAGGGTAGGGTACTCTACCTTATTAGATACGTAGAAGGTACTATGATAACAAATCCAATATAACCTCATCGTTATTCAAACCTGCGTCGATTTAGGTAAATTAATTAATAGATTTTCCAATTAGCGTAGGTAGTTTGTTATGTACGCAACATAATTAATGGGTGCGGTTATTAGCATCGGGTACAATCTGATTCGAAACTCGTCGGTGATTATCTTGGATTGGGAAACATGGATGTGGCAAATGGATGGTGCGAGCCACATTAGGGATTACGTGTTTCAAAAATATAAATTACCATTCATATTAGCGAAAACCGCTTTAGTCGCTTTTATAGTCCTATCTTATTTCAACATTGGTAGTTATTTAACTCATCAATGACATTCTTAATATAGCAGGTCTCGCATTATAGACATCAAAATTATGTACAGTACAACCTTTGTTGCCCGCGGGGCGCTAAATGAATTGACTTGTTAAGGCCGAGACGTGCTGCCATTTCAAACGGACTATAAATAAGGAATCTTTTAAAAATATTCCCAAGGGATTACTTTTTTGTCAGTTTTAGTATGTGTCCCGCAAAATCTAAAAATCAATGACGATGTAAAAATATTTTAGATCAGTTTTGATGTTTTTCTAAAAGTCCGAGATTATCTAAAGCCCATTCAACATTTCCCCAGGCGCGCCATAACTACGGAAAATAAAACAAGATGGATTCCGCGTAATTGCTGAGAATATTACGGCACTGAGCTTAATTGTTCGCGACTTAATTAATTAAGCTTTGTTTGAAACTAACAGCAAAGTGTAGACTTGGCAATTCTAAATTGGATCTTGTAATTACCCCATCCTCCCTCTAAGGGTCTTCTTACTAGCCGCTATCTGTATTTGTTTTGTAATTTTAATTATTTTCGTGTACATTTAAATAAAGTAGACCCTTTGACAAACCAAACCCTTATAAGGCTGAGCGGCATGGCTGGTTTAAAGCAACATAGGTATTTCAAAACCCAAATTAAAATCGAAAGAGTACTCTGTACCTCATTAATCATAAAAATATAAACACGTTGAATACACACTACTTTTGTTTTTGTCAGCTACAAATTGTGAGAGAACTACAGCTAATTAATCATATTACGGAAACCTCATTTCAAAAGTACGAACCTAGGTAATTAAATTAATTAAGTTCATACAACGCTAATTAAGACTTTGAATTATTATTTTGCGTATCTTCCCGTAAATCTTTGAAACAGAAACCTAAAGGCGTTAATTTCATTAACCAAGGCAGTTGAAGCCTGGTATAGGTAATTAAATGAAAGTATATTCATGTATAGTATGTATAACTCGATAACCCATGTGTTTTATGTGTGTTTAAGGGTCATCTTCGTTTTTAACCCCTCTGCCCTACGATGATAAGTGAGATTTACGATGAACATATTGAGTGAATAGACCATATTTGGTATTTTTTCGAAGCTTGGTCGTTAAATAGATGAAATTAACTGCATTACGCGTGTTTGAACATAACTCTCCAGGTACTCGGTCCCTTAGAAAACTCCAACAATCAAAAGGAAAAGGATTCTTGTTCGCTTAAATTTTACTTTGTAATGTAAAGACATTACCTTTTAAAGACTGAAGGGAACAACAAATCAAAGTAATCACCTTATTTCCTAGTATTACTTTTATGTCATATGTGTTTTCCGACGTGTCCAAGAGTCCTGTAAGATCTAAAAGAAATAAAGATTTGATTTTTTAAACTAAATAGATTATCCACCATCGTTCATAAATAAACTTTGCCAGCTACTCTGCCTCAGCTGTGACGCTGAGTAAAGATTCTTGTATTCATAGCTAAGAATGCCATTACGTAGGCCATCATTACAGGGCCTTAATGAAAGACTCTTGTTCGCAATAATAATCATTACACTTGCTAATGAGCTTGCCATTAATATAACTTAGTATTAGTCGTGTTATTATCAGAAGTTTTTTAATCTATGCTTTCTCACTGCTGGCAAAGAGGTTTTGCTTAAAGGATTAGGTACCAGTATCGTACCTTTTTAGACTTAAGTCAGTCATCTCATCTCTCTCTTACTTTATAAGACCATGGTAACCTTTCCTGTTGATATTAATAACCTCTATCTCTGGCATATGTGTTAAGAAGATACCTACTCTATTGTTAATTATTTTTATCGTAAACTGTACATGCGGCCGAGAAGCAGTAGCCCAAGTAATTAATTATTTCAACATAATAATGACAATCTTAATCTCATGAACCTCATGAACGACCTATGGGTTAAAAAAATATTTTTCACAGTTGATAAGTGGGCTGGTACATATTTTGTTAATATCTTTTGGTTAATGTGGAGATTGTGTATCAAATTTAAGTTAATTAACTCATTTACGTCATAATATCTAGTCTCTGATACGATAATAGTAGAAGTAGGTTGGTACCATAGATAAAATTATTATTCTATATAGTGGAACCGAAAGAATGTCTATATTGCTCTTTCTTATCCAATCTACTGTAAAGTTACCTAGAATAGATCGATCTAATTGATAAGGCTGATCTTTATACTCCCCTATTTACTTTTTTAATACTTTTTATAAGCTATATTAGTATATATTATAGCTATATTAGTATTAAGATTTCTACTTAGTAGGTTGTTTATGTAGGTAATTTTCTTTAAACTAAATACTTTTAGTAAGTGTGTATCTCTTTGTCGCTCTGGTGTTCTCCTGTGATTCATAGATAGATTCATATATTTATTTGCATCAAACATGGTATACAGGTGGTATAAAATTAATACAATAATGTGCTGATGTCAGTGTATATAATAAATAATAAATAAAATAAAATAAAATAAAATGTACCTATTATTTGAAGTTGATAACAGTTGAGATTTGGTTGAAATGGTTAAGGAGGTTCCTATTTAGTTTTCAAACACATATGAATAGCCGCTTAACATTAATAAAGCAGTAGTTTTTTTTAACATTTTAATTTCTTGTAAGAAATCCATGACCATCCAGATAAGATACCTAGGTATCTTAGTCCAATATTTTTTATTTAAATTTTATGGAAATGTCTTGTAGGGAAATCAATTGCCTAGGTCGTACATACTCAAAAATGTAAATGAATCTGCAATAATTAAAATAACAAGCGAGGGTGGGGCATGTGATGAGATCGTGGGGTCGCATAATATGTCTCTAGGGTTGGCCCTTGGCATTAAATGCATGCTTCACTATGAGATTTGACGACCTCTGTAGCGCAGTGGGCGAGGGTCGCTGCGTCACAGGAGGTTGGGGGTTCGATTCCCGCCTCGGGAAAAATATTTGTACGATCTGCAAGGGTTGTTCTAGTAATTTTCTATGTTAAATAAAAAATATATATGTATCTGTGTAGTCGTATATTATTATGTATATCAGTCATCTACATAGTACCCATAACACAAGCTCCGCTTAGCTTTGGGCTAGATAGTGTTGTGTGAATTGTCCAGCATTAATATTTTTTTATTTTATTTATTTTTTTATATTTAATTGCCGCATACAATTTTCTACTCTTACCTGTGTCATACTTATTTAACATTTAATAAAAGTGCCTGAAAGCGTCTGGGATAGGTTTGAAAAATATTCTCTTTTAATCAAGTCATAAAAATACATAAATACCTTCACTTTCTAATTGTTACTTATAGTACCTGAATGTATTATTAACAAAGTTTTAAAACTTCATCCTTTCCCACGAGTCACACTCACACTTGACGGATCTGTTTTGCTACTTAAATCTATAATTACTTTAGATAGTAGGTTAATTTAGTAATTATAGAATTTTATCTCTAAGTTCGATATACTAAGTGCTGATAAATAAGTGATTAATTATAATTAAAAGAGATCGGATTAGATGAGAATTAGGCTAAGATACGATAAGTTCAAAATTGTATGATTAAAATGGTTATTTCATTATACTTTTTTTATATTAATAAGATTAAAATAAGAACTTTATCTTTCACTAGTGCTACACCCCGGCTTCGCAAGAGTGTTTATCACAAAAAATTTGAATTTTATACATTATGTATATAGGTGACAAAAGTTCTTATACGGAACCCTTACTTTTTTGAAAATATTCTATAGACTATGTTCATTAGGGCGAATAATTGTAATGGTGAAAAATTTTCAAATCTGTCCATTACTTTCGGAACCTATTTGTTTGAGGTACCGAAGAAACAGGGGAAATTATAATTAAATAAATAACTAACTAAATAACGATAGTTCGCAACTGATTGATTAATTAGATAAATAGACTTCAGGGAAACGAAATTGGTCTAGCCCTACACACTGTACTTTGTACCCTATTCAATTCAAAGAAACAAACATTTCCTCTATACGATATTAATATAGATTTAACAATAAACAAACTAATTTTATGCTTTTGTTGTTATGGATAACATAGACCTTAGAATCTATGAGAAATGACTGTCAATTATTTCGTCGCTGTAACCGCTTAATTCGCGAGTCATATGGGCCCCATTCCCACAGAGCGCAGAATAAATAAGAGTAAGTACCGAAGCCGGGTGGTCACGTATTCTCGGTAATTAAGCAATCAGCCGACCAATCATCGCATTTTCCACTTACTCACCTGCACGCACCTTTCCCGGAATTGGTGGGATTATGAAAGGTTTCTTAGGTCCACAGACCACTCTAAAGGTTAAAACTAAAACAAACAACCTGAAGTTTTTGTTACTAGATTGCGTGAGGGGTAAGCGCTCCACACTCATAATTTCTAAGAAATCAAATTCCCGTAGGTACTGAGGGAAGGAAAGTTACGGGTTGTAGTGGATTTGTTTAGGATAATAGTTTTATTCAGGAACACGATAACTAAACGAGCGGTAACTAAGTTTAAATCTCGATTAACGTTTACGACATTGGAAAAAGATACATTTCCATTAAATGTTATATTTATTCAGCTTAGAGATTTATTTTAAGACACTGTTACTTTGTCAGTACCTAGCTAATAGAATATTAATTAATGTTATGCTATTATTTTCTATTGGCCATTAGCTATTCAATTTGATTGGCCATTATGAATTAATGAACCTACTTGTATTGAAAAGGAACCTATGAAAGGTTTTAACATTGAGTTATTACAGAAATAAACAAGATTAAAGAAAAACAAAAGAGATTTCAATATTGCTATTTTTTCACCATATACCTACAAAAATGTTTTTAGGTAGTATATACCTATTGTAGGAAGAAATTGCTACCGGAAATTAGAGCATAACTTAAATACATATCAGCAAAAAAACTTACCGAAAATTCGAATTATTTTCCGCTGCAAGGAAACCCGAGAAGATACTCCAAAATCACCTCAAATCAAAACAATCCACTCAATACAGTCAAAAACCGTCCACTGTCACTATTATTAACCACTAAGGCAACCAGGGTTAGTCCAGAGGTGGTGAAGATCTTCGAGTTGTGGTACGCAATCGAAATGCCGGTATCACACGGGTAAAGTTTGCGAGTTCGTAACGTGTTCACGCGATCGCCCGCTCGTGAGGGCAGCTCGCGACAGAGTGAGTGGGCCAGATGAGGAAGCCGGTAGTGTTACCAGCTTTGTACAGTCTGGCGGCTGGATTACTGCGGAAACGAAATTTTCAGTGCGGAGGTAGGTAGAGTGTATGTTATGGTGAAAATATTTATATTTTGAGAAGTATGTAAATTAAATACATACTAGCCTTGACAAAACATAGTTACTATTATTATGCTAGGTTTTTTTGGACACTGAAAGATTTGGTTACAGTTTTGCCTTGTTAACGCTCCAGATTGTACGATGTTTATAGCCGGTTGTTCTTGTGTACGATGATTAACGAATCAATTATACAATCTCTCTAATTATAGTTCTTTCTCCGAACCATTAGTAACTCGCCAATTGTTTTGGTTACCAGCGTAAGCGCCTGTTAGTTTACTTAAAGGTAACTGATAAAGTTGAGGGGAAAATTCTCCACATTGTTAACAGTAAAATTATTTACTTTCAACGTGTTAAAAAATAAGTTTCGGTATATTACTAAACTTATAATTCGAAATCTGTGAAAATTGCATCTCTCAACATAAAAAGACGAAACTTTAAGATATGCATCCGATGTCTGTTGATATCCACTTAAAAGGATAAATCTACCGAAATGCTATAAAAGTGGCTAAATTCAGCCAGCAGTTTTTTAGTTGGCAACAGCGCCTGTTGGAGGGCGCCCGCGGGGTGGAATGGAACAACACTCTAATATAATGACAGGGTCGGAACACTTTAATACTCTAATTGAAAAAGTATACTCCACCGGCTTTTAAGTGTAATTAAGGTTACGCTTTCGAATCGAAAATGCTAAGAGCAGGATTAGGACGCTTAGTTGATTTGATTAAGAATGTCGTTATTTGTGTTAAAAAAAGGCTAGAAGGGACTAAAAATCGCCGGAAACAAAACGTGTTTGTTGACTTGCCATCACAGTTATAGACTATGATGGAAAACCTGTCCTATACTTTAATTACATAAAAAATCTTAATACGATGAATTCATTAAATTAGCTGTGTTTCACAAGATAATCGATAGGTACCCAATAAAAGTAATCGGCAAGAGCATCACGTGCCAGTACCGCTACACATCTACGAAGAAATATCACAAACACAACCTCGCCAGTAGATTTCGGCCTAAATTCAATTCCACCCCTTTTCTCCGCACCCGCTCGCGTAGGAAACCAATCTTCTTTACATTCCCTCGCCGACAAATTTATACACCTCCATACGTCCACCCTAATGCCCAGAACCGGATCGGGCTGGAGAGCCAAGCTGGTCGACTAAATTATTAACCGACCGATCGTGGTGACCGCAAAGAAACGGCAAGTGTGACCGCCTAGACACCGCTGAGAATTTAATTTCCACGCGCCCCTACCGCCATTGTCCGCCCAGTATTTCATTACTCCAGCTTTTCTATTAATAAATCACTCTTCGCCAGCTCCGTTTAATTACGTCCCGGATCCGGCCGTCTGATTACACTTTCATCGAACATCTAATTAGTAGTGCAGTCGGGAGGCAACGTGTGTATTCCTTCTTTGTTCGAGATATTACTCGGCCTATATTACACGGGGCACACTTCCTCCGCGCTAAGTTCGAAATGAACGAACTTTGATTAAAATCGACCGCTGCACTGTCGGCTAGCAAGAACCTACCGGGAACAGTTCATTTTTAATTAAAAAGCCAAGACATGTAACAATATATGGAGACAGAATTTAATTATACTTTCTTTTATTATGCACGTGTACTGCATAAACCAGGAAAACCATAAAGATGTCAATATACACATTAAAATATAGGTGAAAGTTTTTTCAGGCGTCAATTATATACTTTTATCTTACAGGATCTGGCAGCAGTTCTTCCGTTCATTATCTTGTTGTATTAATTATATTATCGGTATTGTATACTTGTAGACATACGAGTATTATTTTTTTATCATTGCCGATATCATATCGATTGCAACCGAGTAGATCGTGAGATGTTTTTTTAATTTCCTGAGAAGAGTGTGGTTAGAAGGATAGGGTTGTTACCCAGTGCCTTAAACTCTATCCCCTCGCAAGTGTAAAAGCAACAATATTTATAATTACGGAAAAAAGCAAACTGGATGATATAGATGAAAAAATTTACTGTTAAGTACTCCAGTTTTTATTTTATAACCTGAAAATCTGCACGTTCACCTAGGTATATAATAAGATGATGCTTTTCACGACGATTTCTTTCTCTTGGCATTATAATAAACAGTTAAAAAAACCGTTTCTCAGGCAGAGCTCAGGGACGACCCTTGCGGGACGGGCCCGGGCAGCCAGTTTAACTTATTGCCACGGTTAACGAGAATACGCCGTTGTGCCGGCGAAATTGAAGGATTTACTCGGCGGCCCTCCTTTATTAAACGTATTGCACACACATACATACACGCGTGCCCTTACTAACACACAGAGGATTGATGTGTTGAGCCATTGCATCACTTGATTTACGTGTAGGAAATGAATAATCTAGCTTGAAAGCAGCTTTTATTCTAGTAAAACACATCATCATGTTAGACGTTAAAGCTAAAGACTTCGCATCATGGGCATGTAGCCTTTCTGGAAACCGTCATTCCTCGTCGGACAAAATGGCACATTTATGGCATCACAGCTTAATCTGTCTTATCCACAACTGACATCGTCAATATTCTCAAATATGAAAGTTCTAGGATCTTTTCTGCTAAAGTGAAGGTTAGAAGCAGAAGTATTGTTACTTCTTCTGTGGTTCCGAAATTACATTTCACATGACTCGTAATAACAAGGGCGGGCGTAAATCACTGGGCGTTATTAGTTTCTGCCGTTACTCTGACTATTTGTCAGTTTGTATCGATCCGAATTACTTCGCAGGACTCCCCGGTGACACCTTGCAAGGCCAAGGAATTTAAGTTAGCTGCGGTATCTATATCTATATCTATACTAATATTATAAAGAGGAAAGATTTGATTGTTTGTTTGTTTGTTTGTTTGTTTGTTTGTTTGAATTGAATAGGCTCCGAAACTACTGGACCGATTTGAAAAATTCTTTCACCATTAGAATCCTTAATTTTCCGTGATGAACATAGGCTATATAATATTTTCAAAAAAGTTAGGGATCCGCATGAAAAATTCAATACTTGAATCGTGCGCATACAGGGCACGGTTCTATTATTGAAATTCAACCTCTTTTTCTAAAAAGGCACGTCAGAATAGAAAAAGAGGTTGCGCACTGTGCTTGCTTTTTCTCTACGGCCAGTGTCAGTTACGGAGTGTCGAGTCAATGTCAAAAATCCCAATGCTGTTAGAAAAAGTAAGGGATCCGTATGAAAACTGTGAAACCCATCGTGTTATTGTGTATAATTTCTGAAATTTTTGTTTAATACCCGTGCGAAGCCGGGGCGGGCCGCTAGTACATGTATATTTTTACTGATTATTATACATACTTTGAGCATTTCACGAAAATCTTCAGTACATATAACATTAGCCGTATAAAACTATTATCAGGAGGTGATGAACTATGGATGACATATTATTTTTTTATCATTGACATGCATCAAGAGCGCACAATTAATTGGGCGGGCGGGCGGCGAGCACGACTTTATAATGCGGACTTCCTGTAAGCTAAGCGTATCGGGCAAAGTTTCGCAATATACGCGCGCGCGACAGACTTTTTATTAAAAACTATTCTCACATTTTTAATTAAAACTTGTTTTCAACTAAAACTTTATTTTAGCAATAAAGGCGTGCAATTAGTGAGGCTGTCCCCGTCGACTTCACCTACTTTCCTTTGGTTTAATGAGTGTTTTTTAATAAAGCTCGCGCGCTGCAAGTTTATTAATTTAGTAACTCGTGTCACGCTCGCAGAGGTGCGCCCTCCCCGCCCTCGCCCACTAAGCGTGGACATAGTTTTTCATTAAAATGTAATGAAACTTGTAGATTCTACTGCCCGGCAGGCAGCAACACTAACTATTTCTTATGTAACATGCATTAATAGCTTTCCGTCTAGAACCAAGCTTTGTTTTGGAATTCTAAACGACATAGCACCGCTGCCCCATAATTATGAAATCCATAAACTTCCACAGCAACAGCATAAAATAAACTGAATTCCAAAGGAGCTAGCGAGCTAAGCGAGCTTGCAGCAACCAAGAAACTCGTCGTTTTACTTGATGGCATCCTTACTGTGCCTTCTTCCGCGTGATGAAGTTATGATTTTACAGCTTTTTGTTTGACGGGGTCGATTTGAGACGAAGGCATGCAGTTGCTCTGTTACAGTGGTTCTGGAGCCGTGCCGTGCCTATGTACGCCAAAACGTTGAATCATACCAACACGATGGAATAAAAAACTGGCCGTAATGGAAAATCCGTGCTGATGCAATCTGCGCCGGCTTTTAGGCTGAGCTTCGCTTTCCACTTAGTCGTGCGAATGCGGCTCGCGTTTTAACAGCTTTCAATTACTTACGTCTATGTGCTTACTTTTAGAAACCAACCGACATTAGTTTATAATTAGTTTTTTAATAGTATTGAATAACACATTGTGTGTGATTTTGTTCTTTGATGACCACTATCGCGCGGTGGGTGTAGGTCCGCCTGCGACGCAGGAGGTTTCGATTCCCGCCTCGATAGAAATTTTTGTTCTGCAGACATGTACTATTAATTTGTTGTGATGTAATTTCTTTGTAATTTAAAAAAGGAGTAGGCGATTTGGCTGAACTATGAATCATGAACTAAGAACTATGGCTATTAGTCCATGTTTTACAGCATAAATTATCACAAGTAGAAAGGATGTATTTAATGATAAAGCTGAAAAAATTCAGTCAGCATTAAGAAAGTAAGCTGCCTATTCTACCTGGATTACCTCCACGCTTTATTTGCCAATGGCAAGGTAAGGTCCAAAATAGTCGCTGACGGCTGGTCCGTGGTTCACGATCGCTCGGCTAAACACAAATCAACAGCGATTCTCCATTTGTTAGACACGGGAATGTAATTATGGCCGGAACACTTGGGGGAGGTATCGCCCGGCGACCCTAGATGAGGTGGTAGTCACTGGTACAGCCCCGTCCAAGCTTTTACGGTCTAGTGATGTCCTAGGTTTTACAGGCTTGTCCTTCTAGCCGAATATCGGGTCTCATACTCTAGTTCGAAAGATGATAGCTCGATGATGAATACCTCGATGGAGGACAGTGACAACGGAGACTAGCCATGTGCGTAGAACGTATAATATGTAGTAAACATTCATCATCATAATCAGCACATGTCATGAAACTATTACTCTATTTATTATTGACTAAGCATTAGAGTGTACACTTTTTTGTAATTGTTATTGCGACACGTCCCTAATTTTAACGTGTTTAGTTTTTAAAATAATTTTTGATGACTAAGGAATAAGGTTTTCATTGCCAAGCAGTTAGGATAATAATTTTTGCAGAGGATCACATTCCTCCTTTAAAAAATTATTCGATAAAATATTCAAAGGTGCATACTCAACCAATTTTAGTGTATCTACCTGTATTAGGTAAGCAGCAGCAGAAACTGAAACGTTCGAGTTCGCAACTATCATAAAAAAAAACTTTTGTTATTCAAAATCGTAAGTAGATATTTTGTTGGACATATCCGAAACCCCAACAAAATGGCTCAGACGAACCAACCATTCTGAAGCAAAGGTCATCTTTTTTCATATCAAAGTATTTTTTGCATTCCTTAGTTGTATAATTGTAGATCTGATTGTACAAATAAATAATTTTATTCTTCGTATTTCCCATCACTAGTGCAAATCACTTACGCAGTAACTAACAGGGTAATCTGTGCGTTCAATTAGTGATTCGAAAGGACAACGATTGTTACTTTACTCTTACTAACGAACGAGCTCACATTTCTGTTTTTCCTCTTATAAATTATTTAAGACAGTCTATTTATCTACAGTCACTGGAATATTTGAGTTGATAATGATAACTTATTTTGGCACTGATAATAATCCTCCTTAAATCATGATAAAAGGAAATCTTGCAAATGGAAATTTCACATGGCGAAAGCCTTCTAATACCTTATGCATGTTCTTATTATCGGGCAAAACTAACGAGACAATAGTGGGTAAGGGGCTGCAGTAAGTGGCTACAATAAAGCTCTCGGTACATTAAGCTTCCGCCAGCACGGCCGTTAGCGAGATAACGAGACCCACTGCCCGTTCGGAACATAATTTATACCGTCCGAGCTCGTTAAAAACTTGTAAAGACGCACATTGTTAGTGCGGCCAATATTCGCTTCAACATTGTTGTATTACGAATTTACGAGCACCTACTACTGGTTAGATTGTAGGTATATGACCTGACGACATGACGCTAACCGTTGCAAGTACTACCCACATTTAGCTAGAACCTAACTCAGTCTTAAACAATGGGAACCCGCCCTTCCACCGCGCTTACCCTAGGTAGGATAAGCCAAATCCACACCACCAAAATAATACTGCCCTAGTGCCATTTTGCACTATATAAGTTATTTAACTACTAGAGTAACATGAACGAACATGGACCCATAAATACTTTAGAGGAAAGCCTCTTTTGATCTAGGAAACTACTTTGCCATAATTACCCTGTATTTTATCTATTGTCCGTCCTTTCTCATTACAAGCTGCGCGGCGAAATGGGACCGAGTCTGTTATTAGAGTTCCACAAAATTAATGAAGAAATGCCTCCATTCTTTCCTTAATAAATTAAATTCCCTGGGCGATTTCCTCTTACAGGGACAATGGAAAGGTAGTAACAGCTACTGCGAAGCTTTGAATAGTTCTAAAAGCTAAGAATAGTAGGTACGCATTATTAAAATGGCGGTCAGTAGTACCTGCATACGACAGAACTTTTTTCGGTGCCTTCCTTGGTGTGTGCAGTTGTACATCACCAACGAAAAGTTAATACTGTCCAGATCCCTCGACACGTAGGTTAGTTCTTTAAACCTTTTTTTAGTATTATCAAAGTTGACTGGCGTAAATTTGAACGTCTCTAATCTAGAAATCCCAATTCAGTGTTCTACACATTGATAATTATTAT
Organism: Eupithecia pulchellata; assembly: GCA_963931895.1. Taxonomy (NCBI): domain Eukaryota; kingdom Metazoa; phylum Arthropoda; class Insecta; order Lepidoptera; family Geometridae; genus Eupithecia; species Eupithecia pulchellata. The sequence goes on along the minus strand of OZ007524.1, from coordinate 6,621,198 downwards.
TTTCATACTCTTAAATAAATCTTAGCTTTTTATTTGAAATAAATTAATTAGAAATATAATCGTCTGGAACGTGGAGTGGGTGCTAACCGAAGATCGGTTCTCCAGGGGCTTTGATTAAAAATGCCAATTAAGATTACGTGGTTTTATTTGACTTTAACCAAACACTTAATTAGGGCTTTGGATAAGGGCTTTTAGACTCGAGAGTAGATGTGGTTTAGTAATCTGATGATTACTCAACCACACGAGTCTAGTCTAGTAACTTATTCAAACCCTTAGGTACATCAGTACCTAAGTGTTTGAATGAGTTAAAGAGTTAGGTGAGTTTAGTTGGTTTGAAATGGCCAAATGGGTGCGTCACTATTTTATGTTAAACCGTCTATATTGTTCATGTCCAATCCATCCCAAGGTTGCCTGGAAGAGATCGCTCATAGTGATAAGACCTCTCTATATACTTCCTATACTTTAAGCATGACTGTTTGTAATGTTTTCTTTCTTTGTGATGTATAGTAAAGTATTTTCTATTTCTCTTTTTATTTATTTATTTTAGGGGATATTTTAGCACAGATATACATATTAGAAATGTGTAGAGATAACAGACAACTATTAAAATAAAAATACAATAATAAGATAACAAAATAATTAATAATAGCATTTATTTTTGTATATATAAATTTATATATAAATACATGTCATGTACTCACTGTATTCGTTCGCTATTTCTAAAATAAGTAATGTTAATGTTGGTAGTACAAAGGTACAAAACTAGTTTTAGTTTTTTTATCAATATAACTGTTCTTTATCCGCATCCCCTGGTTTAAATAAACAAACACGAAAGCCAAGACATCTCTTACCCATTTTAGGAGCGGCGAAGTAACAAATCAATATTTGGAGTGAGTGCTTTTTCGTGCTATGGAGAAGCTTTTATCTGGACAACGGTTGGACGTACAAACAGAGACATTCACTTTAATATATCACTGCGTCACTCCATTTGTGAAATCATACCTACGACTGAATATTTGAAGCGCTTTCTTTACTCTAGAGGTACATTCAAGTTAATAACACATATATATTCTACATTCAAATTATAATAGCAGACGTTTTTTTTATTCTAATAAATGGTTTTATCAAGTATATACTTCAGTTTACCCATTATCATTTGTTACGTGACTGTCGACGATAAAAAGTTTAATATATCATCATCATTTATTTAGTATCTGACTCTTGGACGTTTTGGCTTTGCTGTAAGTCCAATTGTTAAATAAATAAATAAATCATCACCTCCCTTAGCGTGCGCCATAGCGAATGTCTTCAGCTAGTCGCTTCCAGCAACCCACTGTACTCTCTAAAGAGAGTGAGAGGTGGACACTCACAGGTCGGGTTGGTAGGGTCGTGGTAGGGTTGGTTTAAGTTGCTCAGCGAGCTATGGAAAGTGCTTTGCTCGAAGTTTCTTTGAAAGAAAGGATTTATTACAGACCTTGAGACGGAGAACCAAAGTTATCGGCTCAAGGAATTACCAAGCTGAAGTGGCAGTTGGCCATATCTCGCGACCAACCGACAATCTCTGAGTGTTATTGAATGGAAACTGCGACTCGGCAAACGTAGTGTTGGAGATCTTATAGGTACATATAATCCTGCACTGTATCACCAGCTACCGGCGCTCATGCGGTAGTAGAAATGCTGCAGTCTAGAAGTCATCCATTATTGTCTTGAAGAGACTGAAATCATCACAAAACTCGTAGAAATACGAAACTATCCCCGTTGACAAACCGAACTACGTATAATATATACAAATGTTAATTTAACCAATGCATACAGCAATGCTAAGTGGGACTCCACCGCAAGCGTTAATTATTATCTGTGGAGTGCTCTTTGTTTAGTTACCAACTCTAAATTAGTTTTCGAAATGGATCATTCGCACCCCCCCACCCCCACCCGTTCGCTCTGTTTTCAGTAATTGGAACGTTTGAGATGACACCACTCCACTGACTCTAATCACTTAACAGGGAACTTATGTACCTCTATATGCTCAAGATATGTATAGACTGAGATTGCCTGGAGATTATGTTTGAGGAAATGATTAAAGCTTTGAAATTAGCTTTGCATTAGTATAGTATGGGTTTAAATTTAACCAGTTAATTAAGGGGATTAGGTTCGTTTTTTTGTAAATTGAAATTTATTTCGTTTAAGTGATTTATTTGGTAAATTTGGAATTATTAATTTTTTTTTGTTGAAATTTGGTTATTTGATTGTAATTTTCTTTGATAATACGGGTTTTGTTTTTAAACGTTTACCATTTTTATCGATTGAAATATAAATAAATTATTACTCATATTATTATTAAAATTTTTTGGAATGAATTTGTAGAAGTTTTATAGGTGTTTATTTGGTGGCAAAATTTAAATTTAATCATCATCATCATCATCACCACCAGCCAATAACCGCTGGACATAGGCCTCCCCTAATGAGCGCCATAGATGTAAATTTAATACCAAATAAAAATCTTTATTATTTAGTTTTTAATTATTTTTTTTCTGAGTATTCTTTTTTATAAATGAATTTCGGTTTGTACCTGTAATTAATTTAATATGGCACTAAGAATTGGTTATTTGTAAGTCAGGTCGCACAATCCATGTTTGGTGTACACCGGGTTTTGCAATTTTACATACTTAAATTTAAAAATTATAATAAACATAAATTAATGAAGAACCGATAACTTCTTGAGTAAACGTGTTGTTGAGTGGAGACCGCGACTCGGTAAACGTAGTGTACGACGCCCTGCCTGCCAGGTGGGATGACGATCTAAAAAAGACAGCTGGCAGATGCTGGATGCGACAAGCTGAAGATAGGGCGCTTTGAATCTCATTAGGGGAGGCCTATGTCCAGCAGTGGACTAACATGGGCTGATGATGATGAAATATAATTAATGGTCAGGAATAACGTTCCTTAATGCTACAGAAAATATACCTTAAGGAGGTGGCCATGCACCGTCATGCAAATGTTTTTTTTTTGCATTTTCTTTTTATTGAGTTTGTGTGTTTTGTCATGCATGTATTACAATGAAATTATCTCTTACGGAAGTGAAAAAGTCACTGTGTGACTAAACTCATATTATAATAATAAAAGATTTAAAAAAAGGTTTGACCTACTGATTATGTTTGCAAAAATATTCTAATTTGACTCTTGTTGCTCTTGTTGTCGTATTAAATTATTATTATTTGAAATACAAACAAAGACTGCGTGTATAACGTACATAGTCTTGTTCAGTGCACTTAAAATGTTTGTTCAGTCTTTTTTTAAAAGAGAACAATATTATATTAATATATTATATTCAATATTATATTTTATCATTTCTTCTACACAAACAAGGTTTATAAACCCGCTCTCAACTTACTCATTTATACTGTATGAAAATTCTAATTTCGTACAAAAATTTTTAGAAGAACAAAATTCTTTAAAATTGCTCTAATCGTTGTACGAACAGTAAATAAGGTACCTAAGCTGTAAAAAAGAAAATAATACTTTTATCATAAACTTTTCACTACATAATGAAGAGCTTTTGTATATTAATTATCCTATCTTTGTTTTATTTTGTACACTTACTCTAAGTAGGTACGTAAATACTTTTCAGTTCCTGCATTAAGTCGTCAACAATTAAGGCTCATTAAATTTCATTAGAGGAATGGTCCCGAGGCGAGTGGCAGTGGGCAGGCATGGGCCCAAATAAGGACCATTACAGGGGTATTCATAAGGACGGATCCCCCACTGCATAAAAATTGTGTATGTTCTACTAGATTTTTTCTATAATGTCTTACATAGTGTTGAAAGCGACAAACTTTAGGAAGAAATTACGATTCGCGTCCTAGTTACAAGATCAAACTTTAAATAAATTAACACAAAAATAGTATGGATTGGATAGAGGTATGTTATTTTTTAACAACATTTTTTTTAGAAATGTTATGTTTTAACTATACAACCATTTGCTTAATTTTTATAACTGCTTTAAGTTTTTCTGTTTTAACAATTTTTTTATACATATTATGTATTTACTTTTAACTACACCACCGTCAAGTTTTCCTGGAAGAGATCACTTTTAGCGATAAGGCCGCCGATTGTGCCACATTAGTTTTAGTAGTAGTTTATGTTTGTTTTATACTGTTATAAAAGATGGAATAAAGTTATTATTATCTTATCTTATCTATTTATTTAATCGTTGGAGCATGTGTTGAAGATTTCGTTTCTTAACATTAACATTTCTCGGAGAACCAAGTCTCCGAGTGAGTAGTTCGTAAGTATTTTAATCTATATTGATAGATGTTTGGTGCTAAGTGAAAGATAAATATATATATTTGAAACATAAACACAGCATTATCTAGCCCCAAGCTAAGCAGAGCTTGTGTTAAGTTATGGGTACTAGATAACTGATATACAAAATAATATACGAGTACATAGATAGATATTTTTTATTGTGCATAGAAAACGACCAGAACACCCTGAACAAATATTTACAGATCGTACAAATATTTGTCCCGAAGCGGGAATCAAACCTGCAACCTCCTGCGGCACAGCAGACCTTCGCTCACCGTACCAAAGAGGTTATCGAATTCGATGTGTTTACAATGTATCTAAATAGTTACCATGGTAAACATTTGTTTACCCCTAACCGCCCCTACCTAGCTCCGGCCCAGTACAAGAGGGGTAGGGGCCCGCTTAGACGGATAATCTTCAGCTGTCAGCCGCTAATGCGTTTTAGAGTACGTAATTTGAACCGTCGAGATCCCTGGTAATTAACAGCCGCAATTAAGCTAAGTGATTATTAGTAACTAGTTGCGTGTGTATGAACTGAGATGACGACATTGTGTTTTGTGGAATCTCTCTTAGCTTCATTATCTCAATACATTTAAACTTATTTGTGAACCAATTTGCGTCAACACTTCCCCAAAGAAAAAAAAGTCTCCGAGGAAACGAAAGAGAAGTGCTAAGGTATGTGTCCTACTTATGTTGCCAATAAAATGTAATTTGAGTGAAGATTCACACGAGAGCGAGTGAGGGCTTTATGTCACTTCAATTTAGTTTGAGTAAGTGCCTCAAGTAACCCGGAGGCGAAGTAATATATTCCCATACATACATAAGTGAAAACATTTTAAGAAGCTCCACGGACCCACTGTATCACCCCCGGGGTTAGGGCCTAAAAGCACTATCTCGAACCAAAGCTTTACAACTCTTCTCAAATTCAACTTACTTTACTCTGTAGGTGCCCACACGGAATGTATACTGCGACTATGTGTCTTGATACTTGAGCTTGGAATTTTCTTTTGAATATACGTAAACGAGATGGCAAAGTGAAACATGAGAAAAATAGAGTTTGTAGGTCAGTTAGCAATAATATTGCATTGATTGTAAAAACTTAAGCATAACTATTTCAAGGCGCGTTGATGTCTTTTGTAAGTAAAAACTTTTGCTTTTGTAATTTAATTAGTTTTCATTATGCGAACGGTGACCGGTGATTACTGTTGCAATAAAAGCTTCATGAATATTTGGGGTTTTATTACTTCTATCTAGGTATACCTAGATTCTGATATAGACTCATTTTGTCACCTTACACCCACCCAACCTTTTGAATCTGCTCAGCATTTTCATCTTAGAGTACCTATTAAGACGCTACACATGTAAAACACCAAGATTCATCCATTGCAGTTTCTAAATGGAAAACACGGAACGAATTCAAGTTTAGTGTCGTAAGGATAAAGTCTAAAACTCAAAGCCGTGTTCTGAGGCATGCACAAGCGTTGCCCCTGACTTAGATTGCCCAGAGGTCTTGTTAGTCAGACTACTCCATGTCTGTTCAGGGATTAAGTGCAGGCTTTTCCGATAGATACCTACTATGTTACCTTAAAGTAAATCTCTACATTGAAAACCGCAGCAAAACTTTCCATTGTCTATGTCACGGCCCACGAATACGGCTATGCTCGATTTCATACAAAAATAAATTGAAAAGTTTTGACTTTAATTCAGTTTTCAAGCCGCCTCTGTCATTCGAGCTGGCGCGGCATGGCGGAAGCGAATCTCGATGTTTTGTAATGGAGCTTTTTAAAATGGAAGTCGAACTTTTGTCAGACACTTTTAGCCGCGCCGGAGATACATTTAAGCTTTTTAACTTTTCCACTCCGGTAATGTATCCACTCCGCTGTCTGTAATAGAATAGGTAGGTACGAATGTGTAAAAGTGTTTTTATACGGGTTTATGGATGGAGCAACTTTTATTTGTCCATTTCCTCAGTCGCTCTCAATAATCCTGGCAAAGAGCTTTATCCGGAGTAGCTTTTTTATGTTCGACGACAGTATAAACATTTTGCCTACGATCCATTAAGTAAGTGCACTCTAGCCGCCGCTCGGCGCTGCATTAATATTGCATTTCTAACACCGTCCTTTTCCAATCTGAATCTGGACTGTGGTCCTTGAGTGGAAACTGAACTTTAGTTTTTTTGATTTCACGCTACATCAAGTACGCTACTTTCGGTAGCGTCAAATGATACTCGGTAGTGGTCACAGGTGAGGACCACTTTCAGTACGGACTATTTTTATTATACCTAGGTACTATAAATGGTATTCAAAATACCTATGTGCGAGTACCTAGTGCTATAAGCAGTGTGAACCATTTAACCATAATAATAAACAGCACAATTTAATCATAAATAAGTTCTTGCTACCTCTCCGCGTAAGCATGTTAAATCCAAGCCGGCTGCCACGGTAGCTCCTTACATTTTTGTGATAAAACCCTACATTTTCGAATTAAAGCAAATCTTTCAAAATCAATAAGTGTTTGTAGCTAATGTAGGTGCTTAACGAGGCTCGCACGGGGCCTGAGCGGATCAGCAAATGGAGTGCTCATGCATAATGTAGCACTAGCTGAGTGTTGTTTTGAAAAGCATTCTGAATTCGTTCTCCTCACACCAGGTGATGCCCAACTCCTCATGAAACATTAAACGGCTGTCATTGTAATGTTGGAAACCCCTCACTCTCGTAGAATTTGATTGGAATGCCTGCTTAGCTAAGAAACAGAAAGTATCAACGTACTTTATCTTAGCCCTTTAGTTACACAAAAGATTTAATAAAACGTTGGAGGTAAAATATCGTAACAAAGAAGAACAGATAATTCTTTATCTGTATTAAATCAATATCTAAAACTTTTGGTAAAAGTTAATAGAATTAGCGGCATTATAGCTTAAAGGACATCGTTTTGCTTTTGAACCTTAGTTAGTTTTTATATAAATTAGTTTCATTGTAGAGTCAGCATCCTGTAGCGTTAATAATTGATATTGTCTTTTAATATGAGTACAACGTAGTGGGCTGGATTTTTAACATCTATAATGTAGTGCTCAAACGGCAATACTTCGCTTTTTTACCCAATTTTAAGATATAGCTCTCTGTTGTGCCTTCTTTCAATAAATTAATAAAAAGGTTAGGAAGGTAGGTAACTTTGGATATAAGTACATTCTAGATGGGGTTTAAGCAAAATTTCTATGATCCTTACGTAACTTTATTAAATGATAACAGGAGATAACCAGCACCTCAGAATTAATTAATCCACTCAGAGATTGCATCTAAAAGCCCGACTGCCCCGCGCGCCCCCTTTCCGACAAAGTAGAGACAGGTTCAAAGTAGCGCAAATGCTGCTGCTGATGCTGTGATCTGCCAAACGAGCCTCCCATGTTCCAAGTTTTACTTATGGCTTTCTACATTGATCTTTCTGAGCATTGGGCCTGTCGAAGAAAAAATACAACAAATAAAATTATATGTGGTATCTGACGCGCCGGGATATCACTGACGGATGCAAGTAATTGTAAAAAATTCTGCCTCATGTTATAAAAGAAATTAAGACAAAATGTATTTATTTTGAAAATGTTACAGCACGGATATTCTGATGTTTTCGCCGTATCAGCATTTCGGCGAATATTCTCGGAACGCCATAATAATAAATTAAGTATTATAAGCTTATAATGCATGTTGCGAATAGATAGAATTTAATTTTGACTTTCTCTTTTACACACATACTCTGGAACTGTAAGTCTCTCTCTATCTAAAACAGTGTTTTTATCATTTACGTTAAGTACCTATCATCTATATCTATACTAATATTATAAAGAGGAAAGATTTGATTGTTTGTTTGTTTGTTTGTTTGAATTGAATAGGCTCCGAAACTACTGGTACTAAAAAATACTACTACTAAAAAACAACACTACTAAAAAACAACACTACTAAAAAAATACTACTACTAAAAAACAACTACTACTAAAAAATTCTTTCACCATTAGAATCCTTAATTTTCCGTGATGAACATAGGCTATATAATATTTTCAAAAAAGTTAGGAATCCGCATGAAAAATTCAATAATTGAACCGTGGGCTGTATATTCAACCTCTTTTTCTATTATGGCGCGTCAGAATAGAAAAAGAGGTTGTATAGCGCACGGTGCTTGCTTTTTCTCTACGGCCAGTTTCAGTTTTGGAATGTTGAGTCAATGTCAAAAACCCTAATGCTGTTAAAAAAGTAAAGATCCGTATGAAAACTGTGAAACCTATCGTTTTAGTGTGTATAATTTCAGAATTTTTTGTTTAATACCCGTGCGAAGCCGGGGCGGGCCGCTAGTTATTTATATTTTGCAATAGTTGTCGACAAATAATAATACTGATTGACCCGTATTGATGTAGGTACTGTATTGAATCAGTTAATATACCGAAAGGAGCGTTTACACTGGTCCTGGGTCGATCCGTTTCCAGCCACTTAAACTTCACGCGGCGCGCTCTAGCTTCCGTTTTAATTACAAAATTAATTCAAAATGTAATTAAAGTTAACAATAAGGCTGCAAACAATTGAAGTTATTTATGTTAGTTTATGCTTTATGGCGAGATGGTAAATGCGAATTTCTCAGGCTCTGAGGTAGGTAGATGAAGTAGATTAAATGCTTAGTTTATATCTAACTTCAGCTTAGTTTAGTAATGTAGAGTCCAAACTATTTTCTTGTAAAGGTAGATTAGCTACGTATGTATGTACATATACATATAATACTTTAATATTCTTAGACGATATTACACAAAAGTTTTGCCATAACGAAAAAGTCAAGACACAAAAGATTGAATTTGACATTAAATCAATCTTGACATCTATTATTAATTGACTCTCCTTACAATTTAGAGATTCATTTGACAAAAACTTACTTAATATCAAACAAATGTGCTAACACTGATATTGACTATCCATATCGAAGAAGTCAAGTCAAGTTATAGACTATTTTGGCACCACAGTAAGAGGACTGATCCAAAGTGACTATATAGTTACTTAGTTTTTAGAGCTTATATTGTCATTAGATTAAATTGGAAACAGCATATTGATTATCACTAAAAATTGAAAACAATTTTCGTATGCTTTCTTTAAACTAAACTAAGTGTCAAAATTATCCACCATACTCAATGCTCGTCACGGAAACGTGTCTTCCATTTTCAGATATGCCATCATGTTTTGGGGGAACTCGATTGAATACTTAGAGTTTTCAAAGCGCAATAACGTATCTGGGGTTTGCGAAAGCGAGACATTTGTAAAAGTCACTTTATCGAACTTAAAATACAAACATTTCTTGGACTTTATATAGGTTTTTGTAAAAAAAAGAATCCCGAACTATTTGAAGAGTTTGCAATTGGTAGGTCTGAGGGCAGATTACGCAACGTCCTATGCACAACACAGTTGCTGCACAAGCGTATTTTGTATGGCACCAAAAATATACAACCAAATTCCGAAATGTATTCGTGAATAGCAGCTAAGCCAGCAACCAATTTAATGATGTTTAATTGAAATGATCGTAACTTTATTTGTTTTCTCTGTACCTATCCAAACAAACTCTGAAAATTAATTGATCTTGTTTTCTTTTAATTTTTATTTTTCTTGACCAACATAAAATTGTTTGAAATATTTATTATTTTAGTTTTTAATAATTATTATAATTTTACTGTATGCACAGGTAAGATAAATACTTTTAGTCTCAAATAACTAGATTATTTGCATGGTAATTTATTTTGAATGTAAAATGAAATGTTGCACGCCCAAGTGGCAGAGTCCAGCGATATAAATAAGTCCTAGGAACTGACTGTATACTATACTAGGTACCTACCTGATCCACAACAATAAATGAAATAGAGCGGTTTTGCTTTTTAGCCAGATATTCGTAAGATAGACTTGATAACTAAACTAGTATTATATCATTTGTGACCTAGGAACACTAGGTACATGAAATCTACACTGTAAGTACCTACTTGAGTAGTACCTAATGAGCTATCTATCCATTAGACCTACGTAGGTACGAAGACTTATCCACATAATAACTAAAATACTTACTTAGTATGTAATAATGTGATAAGATATAATTATGTAATAATTTGAATAGCCAAGTAACGGCCCTGATGGACTGGATGATATAGCCACAGTATACATATGGTACACAGTATCCATATTGTATACTGTGGTATAGCTGAACCTATACTTAGGTACTAATAAAGGAAGGAACTACTAGGAGGATAAGGTACCTAGACCTTGCTACAAGAACAGCATATCAGGCATATTGTGGAAAAACTGAGTAAATCTACATAGGCTTTATTTAAAAAAATTAAGGCATCCGCATAAAAACTGCATAAATTTTACCTACGTGATTGTATTATACATATATTTGTATTTAAAAATTTATAATTTTGGACCTGTGTTTAACTCTCTCAATGTCAATCAGCCCGTTTTATATCAATCACTGTCGTTTATGGTAAAGTCATATTAGATTAGAGCCATTTTCCAAGAAGTTGAAGTTGAAACTCGCCAAATAAAATAAGCTCAAACGAACGAATTCCTTCTCCTTCGTCGTCTGAGCTAATGGCACTAGCAAAACAAGAGTCGAACGTTTTATTTTACTGAAAACGATAATCTTTGTCGAATCCATGACCACGAGGAGGCAAAATCGAAAATTATTTGAGAAACACAACAAACGAGCATTTACTGGAACGCAAAAGCAATAGCATTTATTTTTGAGTATACCTATTTCGAGTGGGATTTGCAATTCGGCGGTCAAATCTTTTCGCGTTTTTAGTTGCGATTATTATGCCGACAACCCGGAAGAAAATAATAAAAACTGTATACAAAGATGAAGCAGAAAGTGAGGTCGAAACCGGCGACTTTAGTGATTCGGGTTCTGATGCGAAAATCTCTGAAGCGCCAAGCTCTGATGATGAGATAGTTGAAGATGCTGGAGCATCATCAGGTGAAGATTTCCGGGACTACACAAAGAACAAAAAGAGAATTACAATAAATAAACCACCTATTCGGAGAAGAAAAGCTAAGTTTGCTAAAGAACTTGTCAATAAAATAGACAGTCAAGTGACTGTTGATGCTAATGAAGATAATGAGCTGCCAGCTTCTCAGTTCTCCATCAAAGACCTAACTGATGCTGATAAACTATTGCCTTCATTTCTGAACTTGTCTGAAAGTGGTAAGTAGAACCAATCTAGTCAGGAGGCTCAGTATGCAATAAATAACAACTTGTGGGTACTACTATTGTAAAAAATAAAATATTTTTTACAATAGTACATTTCATTTTATCTGTAGGGCAAGCATGGGAATTATTGTCAAGAGGGGAATACTGAAAAATTATATCATCTTGGCATTTAAAGCATGATTTTTTTTAAAATTAATAATAATGTATGTGTTTATAATGACAATGGAATATCAATATTGTCTACTTAATATCTAGAGAACAATCCCCATGCTTGGCTTACTGTAACTTTATTGTCTATCATTATTCTCAATTGCTGGTTTGTAAATAAATAAAACTGCTTAACTGTATATCAATTCAAGGTCACTCTATTATAACTTCAAGTGACCTTGAGTTTCTACTTTGTTAGGCACATGTTCAAACTGGTTTTAACTGGTCTTTTGAGAGAAATATTTCAATTAAGAGTCAAGACAAGCGCCCACTATGTGGTGTATTCCAGGGTTAAACAGCAGCAGTTTAAAAATAGTTGAAAAGGCATACAAACGGTCACTGCGCATGGCATTCTAATTAATTTCAATTCAGTATGATCCACTATGGATTTTGTGAGAACATTGTATCTTATGGCTTTGGACCAAATGCAAGTAACCACTGTGCATACGCCACCATAAAATTAATATGGGACACAAAATTAAATGTTATGTAATGTATGTTTAACAAAATTAAGAGAGATATAAAATAAATAAATGTACCTATTACCCATTCTGCCCTCTAGTGGATAAGACTGCTATCATTAGATCAATGTGAATTAAAAATTTTCAGACAGCAGCGATGATGAATCTCAGGTTAAACCTAAGAAAAAGTCCGCAGCTGCTTCTACCTCTGCTCAAGAATGTAACTTTGATAATTATGAGAATAAGATTGAATACAAAGATGTAAGTAAGCATGGAAAAAAATTACATTTTGTATCTTCAAAATTTTTGATTTTACCTAAACAACCTAGCACTTAAATAAAATAAAATAAATATTGCTGGAAAATCCCCAAGCTAAGCAGAGCTTGTGTTATGGTTACTAGATGACTGGTATACTTAAAACAATTTATTAAATAGATATAATATTTATTATAATGAATAGAAAGAAAGTGACCAGAGCACCTTAAAGAAATATCTGCAGATTGTCCAAACATTGTTCCCGAGGCGAGAATCAAACCCGCGACCTCCTGCACCGCAGGCGGACCTTCGCCCACCGCGCCACAAAGGTCGGTAAACTGCATCAGAGTACTTATTAGGAAAATATAGAAAGAACAAAAATTATAATTTTAATACCTATAACAATTATGTAACTTAGTTTTAGTATAATTTTTCTTTGATGTTCTAGGTTTGGTCAAATAATATACAAGACAACAGTGAAGATATTGCCAAAAAAACATTCCTGGAGCTTGAAAAACACAAAACAGAAATTGAGCAGACAAAAGCCTCCATAGAAAACTATGTTTCTAAAAACCAAGCAAACCAAAATGATGTATCCAAAACCAGTGCTAGTGAATTCAATGTTGATGACTTGTTGGCTCAAGGTGAAGATAAGATTGAAGAAGTATCAGTCAAGAAGAAAGCAAAGGCTAGGAAACGTCGAGATAACAGTGATTCTGATATGGAAGATTGGGAGGAAGTAAATGGTAAATCAAATTCAACAACTAGCCTCTATGCATCACTTTACATGCACATTTCCTGGATGAAAATTGCTTATATACATTAAAAATCCTCTACGATGCTCTAATCCAACAGACAAGATAAGGAGACAAACTTGTTATTCTACAATTAGAGTTGTTTTTTATCCATATATGAGTTTAAATGTGTATTCTGACTGATTATTATTATTATTATTTCGTTTTGTTGTTGGCACAGTAACCCTTAATGTATTATAATTATAATGTATAAAAGAGTAATTATAAACTCAGTACCATTTCTAATTTCTGGAGCAAGGCTTTCAACTTTTAGTTGAGCTTCCAAATGCAACCAAAAAGTCTTTGGTGTTGCCACAATAATCTCAAGACTATTAAGCTGGCAGTAAGAAAGAGTAATAAAGTCTAACATTTCTAATTTCAGAAGCTAAAAAAATACCCCAGCAAGGCTTACAACTCTTTGTTGAGTTTCCAAATGCGACCAAAAAGTCCAAGAAACTTGATATTGAAATGATGATGAAACGAAAAATAAACAGAGTCAAGAAAGAACATCAAGTGTACATGCACCAAGTCCATGTGCTAAGCTGGATAGGGCATGGGAACTATGTAAGTCAAATACTAAATGACCAGGAAGTTATGGCATCTGCACTGGCAATGGTACCAAAAGGCTGCTACCCTGAAGAAAGAGTCACTACCAAGTATCTTGAACAAATCACTAAATGGTTCAAAGATAAGCTTACACTTAAGCAAGATAAAAACGAAAATAAATTCAAGCCAAAAGCACCACCACTCAAGAACATATTACTTGCCCAAATCAAAAGTAGAGTGACAAAAGCAAAAAAATACAATGTTTATATATTTGTTGCAATGCTCAGAGCTTTAGGGTTGCAATGTCGTGTTATGATAAACTTTGTAACTCTGCCTATCAGACCACCTAGTTCAGAATTATGCTCATTATCAATGAAAAAAGAGGATCCAAATAAATCAACCGATAAATCTAATGAAAACGCTGTAGAAAAAAGTGCAGAAAAAATAATAAAACCTAAACAAAAAGCCAAATGTTCTAAGAACATAGCCCAAGTTGATGGAATTTATGACATGTCAGAGAGTGAGAGTGATGTTGATGATATAATGCAACTTGATGGTAATGATGATACACAAGCACAAACTCGCAACACAAGATCAACCAGAGCTAAAAAAGTTGAAACGAACCCAGACAATGATGTCAATCAAGATGTTTCGCCACCAAAACGAGCTAAAACAGGCGGCACTGAAGCTTCAGTTCAGAGTAAAGACAAAAAAAAGGCTGCAAAAAATACAGAAAAGATCAAAACGGCAAAAGATTTAACAGAAGATGTTCTTAAATCTGTTGTTCCACCTGAAGTCCCAAAATCTCCACTCAGGAAAAGATCAGTTAGGAACACAAATGCAAAACTTAATACCACAGAAAAAGAAACTACGAAACAACTTCATGACGATAAGTTAAAAAACGTTGCCCATGCAGTCAAGGCAAAAGCAGAACAACCATCCTCAAAGAAACAAACAAAGTATATGTCTAAAACTACCAATGATAAAACGCCTGAAAGCATTGATCAAATAGCACCCAAAACTCGGACAGGGAGAAGATCTGTTTCAAACAAAGATAATGCAGCTTCTGATAATTCTGATAATACAAACTCAAAACAGGACAATGATTTAGATACAAAAAATAAAAGAGCACAACAACGGCAAAATAATACCATTGCAAAAATTGCAAACGAATCCATATCACCTAAAACCTTGCCTTCAAAACTACCTTCAAATGGGGATAATTCGAATCAAAAAGTCGTTGATTCTTGTAGCCCTCGAAAAACCAGATCCGAAAGACGAGTAGCTAAAACAAATACTATCCCCAAAGACAAGGCTACAAAAAATCAAAACATACCAACTATATTAGTTACAGATGAAAACCAAGAAATAACTGAAAGCAAATTCTTCTCTGAAAAAACTGAATCAACAAATCGAATCAGTCTCTCCAGGAAAAGATCACACACCAATGTTGTAAATATAGTTCAAAATCTTGATAAGACAAACACAAAGGTAAGAGCTAAAAGTGCTCCTGGAACTTCAATTGAAAAGAGTCAATATTTTGAAAGTGGCGAAGGAGCAGCTAAGAAACCTAAATTAAGTACAAGACAAACGAAAAAAGATCAGATTAAAGAAGATAAACTTAGAGTTAGTCATAGAGATCTGAAAAATAAGGTAAAACCGAAGAACGATGTGACTGAAGATCTTGTTGATATTATTAAAAACAGGATCAAGGTTGAGAAAGCTGAATCTAAAAAAGGAATTGTAAAAGGTATGTTTTCTGTCTTATCCCCATAATTTTATTTTATGAGCGTTAATCTTTCTTATGGGCGTCGTTCTACTGTAGGTAAGAAAAACGAAGATTCTGGTGAGGACAGTGATTTCCTACCAGTAGAAGATCCAATAACACAAAACGACAGTGATGAGGACTTCAAACCTACCAAAATAAGTCCAAAGCCTCTCAAACTCGCTTCTAAAATGGCCAAAAACCTAGACAGACGAGTACTGTCTTCCGATGATGAAACTGTTAAGCATAACAAATTAAATGTATGGTGTGAGGTGTTTGTGGAAGAATTGGAACAGTGGATAGCAGTTGACGTTATCAATGGAAAAGTTCATTGTACAAATGACCTCTATGTGAGTACTCAATTGAGAACCTGCTCTTTTATAGTCATCTATACTAATATTATAAAGAGGAAAGATTTGATTGTTTGTTTGTTTGTATGTTTGTTTGTTTGAATTGAATAGGCTCTGAAACTACTGGACCGAGTTAAAAAATTCTTTCACCATTAGAATCCTTAATTTTCCGTGATGAACATAGGCTATATAATATTTTCAAAAAAGTTAGGGATCCGCATGAAAAATTCAATAATTGAACCGTGGGCTGTATATTCAACCTCTTTTTCTATTATGGCGCGTCAGAATAGAAAAAGAGGTTGTATAGCGCACAATGCTTGCTTTTTCTCTACGGCCAGTGTCAGGTTTGGAATGTCGATTCAATGTCAAAAACCCCAATGCTGTTAAAAAAAGTAAAGATCCGTATGAAAACTGTGAAACCCATCGTTTTAGTGTGTATAATTTCTGAAATTTTTGTTTAATACCCGTGCGAAGCCGGGGCGGGCCGCTAGTTCATTATAAAATACTGACGACCTCTGTGGCGGGGTGGGCACAGGTCAGCCGGAGCCGGAGCAGGAGGTTGCGGGTTAGATTCCCGCCTCGGGACAAATATTTGTATGATCTGCAGATATTTGTTCAGGGCGTTCTGGTCGTTTTCTATGTATAATAAAAAAATCTATATATGTAATAATATTGCATTATGTATATCAGTCATCAAGTACCCATAACACAAGCTCTGCTTAGCTTTGGGGCTAGATGATGCTGTGTGGATTGTCCGGCATTATTTATTATTTATTTATTATTCTAATAATATAGTGAATATTATTAGAACCCAAAAAAGCAAAATTTTCGTCACATCAAATGATTAGCAGTCGCACCCAAAAACTTTTTCTTGCAAATGTTTCAGACTAATGCAACACATCCAGTTTGCTACATCGTCGGTTGGGACAACAATAATTACCTCAAGGATGTGACCCGTCGGTACGTGCCGCATTGGAACACCGTGACCAGGAAACAGCGCGCTGGCCCCGAATGGTGGAAGAAAGCTCTACAACCCTGGTTGGGACCGAAAACAGCCCGCGATAAGGAGGAAGACGAGCAGTTAGATCGCATGCAGCTAGAAGCACCTCTGCCTAAGAGTATTGCTGAGTAAGTGATGCTTGTTTTTAATGATTACTAGCGGTCTGCCCCGGCTTCGCACGGGTATTTAACAAAAATTTCAGAAACTATGCACACTAACACGATGGGTTTCACAGTTTTCATACGGATCCCGAACTTTTTTAGCAGCATTGAGGTCTTTCACATTGACTCGACACTCCATAACTGACACTGGCCGTAGAGAAAAAGCAAGCAGCGGAACCATATTAGAAAAAGAGGTTGGATACATAGCGCACGGTTTAATTATTGAGTTTTTCATGCGGATTCCTAACTTTTTTGAAAATATTATATAGCCTATGTTCATTACAGCAGTGAATACAGCATTCACTGCTGTAATTCACTTACGTAAGTGTGGTAGGTAGGTAAGTAGATAATCTATACTAATATTATAAAGAGGAAAGATTTGTTTTTTTTTTGTTTGTTTGTTTGAATTGAATAGGCTACGAAACTCCAGGACCGGTTTGAAAAATATTTCACCATTAGAATCCTAAATTTTCCCTGATGAACATAGGCTATAGAATATTTTCAAATAAGTTAGTGATCAAAAAAGTGTGGACCGCTAGTAATGAATTAATTTGAACTGTTCCAGATATAAAAACCACCCTCTTTACGCGCTGAAACGGCACCTCCTAAAGTTCGAAGCTCTCTACCCGCCGGACGCAGCGACCCTCGGTTTCGTCCGCGGTGAAGCGGTCTACTCCCGGAGTTGTGTTTATATTTGCCAATCCCGTGACAAATGGCTCAGAGACGCCAAAGTTGTCAAACTGGGAGAGGAGCCTTATAAAATCGTGAAAGCAAGGCCTAAGTGGGATAAGGTGAGTCTATTTTTTGTATTGCGCAGAAGTTATTTTGTAGATATTTGTTGTCGGCTTTCTTTTGGTTGGTATTGTTAAATAATGCTGGAGAAACCACACAGCGTCATCTAGCGCCAAAGTAAGCAGAGCTTTTGTGTCGTTATTGTGGTATTATGGGTTATACTTAATGCATTACTTATATAGATAGATATAAAAATACCGATAACCAAGAACAATAAATAACCTATTTTATTTATTTTTATGTACTAACTTTAAAATTAAATAACAAAGAAAACTTATAATAATAACGCTAAGTAAACCACAGAGGTTGAGTCATTATTATTTTATTTTATAACCTTTGGAACTCCTAAACGAAACGACTTAACCCCCTCTAATTCGGGTTCATTACATTTGTCTGCTTCAGCACTTTTGTCCTACATAAAAGGGTAATTAAAAAAGAGTTTAAATATCAATTTATTTAATAAGTTAAATCTCGACCGATTTCATTACAGCTCTCCAACAAATGCATAACAGACAAACCGCTGGAAGTGTTCGGGCCATGGCAGGTGCAGGATTACGAGCCGCCCACAGCTGAGAACGGTATTGTTCCCCGCAACCCGTACGGGAACGTTGAACTCTTCAAGCCGAGTATGCTCCCGAAGAAAACCGTACATATTAAATGTGAGTTTGAAAGCCTTGTCACGCTTGACCTATCCCCGCCGGTTCACTCACGTGGTGCCTTACTTAACATACTTAAACGCACTCTATGTATTAGAGCACTCGAGATTAGGTGCTGTAGGTTATTTTACTGTGGTTACCATTATATTAGTTAAAAGTTTTTTTTTATTGGACCTCAAGTTAAGGCTATCTAGCAAATGTTTTTTTTGTCGTACCTTACTCTATTTCTCTGTTATCATCAGATATCAAGGTATTTCTAACTTATTTTAAGAGACAATTAGGGGTGCCCACAGTTTTATGAATGAATTCACACAATTTCTTTGGTTTCATTAGTTTGCGTGGAACATCAGAGTTAAACAAGCCGAGCCTAGGTTACCCGCTATAACATTAGCTTATGCCAGTAAAAGTCAGTAATTTGGGTAAGGTAATAAAACACCCAATTTTAAAGTATACTTTCATACGAGTATAAATTTAATAAAAAACATTTTGATATTATAAACACATTAAATTTTAATTTTTTGTACAGAGATGAATTAGGGAAGGAAGTCTCTTTTAATTTTAACTAGAAAACTTTAATATCGTCCTGAATTTAAAAAAAACTTTTGGTTAGTTTAACAGCTATTGAAAGGCCTTGAGGCTGAGCACAGTAGAAAATGACTAGGCAATAGATGTGATAATGATGTTAGCTATTTTTAGTAAGGTTTTCTAGTAAGACTATGAAATCTTTATAGTTAAATGTCAAGTAGGTATATTTTAAAGTATTTTTAATTCTAGGCAATCTGAAAATATTATTATAAATTGGTATATTTTGTAACTTCCAGTGCCGGGCCTACACAAAGTAGCGAAGAAACTAAATATCGACTGCGCTCCCGCTATGACGGGGTTTGATTACTCCGGCGGATTCGTACACCCGGTCTATGACGGGGCCGTGGTCTGCGAAGAGTTCGAGGAAATTATCACGGAGGCTTGGCTCAAGGTAATGTGCTACCATCCTACAAATATATAAATCGTTTATTCCAGGCAACATCCGTCTAGTAAAAGATGTAGATATCATACCTACACCAAAACTGCTTTACTAACAATAAGTTTAGGTTATCTTTACGAGTGCTATTATATACTTCACACATAACAACAACATCAGCCTATAATAGTCCACTGCTGGAAAGGGGTTTATATTTTTCACTTCTACCGTGTGCTCGTAATTCTTCGTTCTTTGATATACTTTCTTATAGATAGGTACCTATATAACGGCAATTGAGTTGGTATTGTTACCTAAGTTATTGTTCTCTAAGTAACGAAAAGTACAATAACGTTACAGCTTCAAAGGAAATTAATTCCCAGATTGGGAATGGATTATTCTTTGTTTCTTTACTAATATTTTATAGAGGAAAGATTTAATTTTTTGTTTGAATTTAATAGGCTCCGAAACTACAGGTCGGATTTGAAAAATTCGTTCACCATTAGAATCCTGAATTTTTTGTGACTAACATACTATACATATATAGCTATAGAAAATGTTCAAAAAAGTTAAGGATTCGCATGAAAAATATTTTTTTGTTAAATACCCGTGCAATGCCGGGGCGGGCGGACCGGATTTATAATAAAACCATAAATATTATTTTCGTTTCAGGACCAAGAGGAGCAAGAACGTAAGGAGCTTGAGAAGATAGAATTACGAGTCTACGGTAACTGGAAACGACTCATTCGAGGTCTAATGATCCGCGAGCGACTCAAACTTAAATACGGGTTCGAAGAACCTTCCACCAGCCAGCCTAAGCCCACGAAAGGACCACGATTCAATGTCAAAAAGAGGTAGTCCATGAAAAGAGAACAATAAACCGTTTTTCTTGCTCAGTTGGGCAACTTTCATAATATGCAAAAATATTTCACGTGAGTCAAACACTTATGTATGAATAAAAAAAAAGATGTCGATAAATTCAGCGCCCTTATACGACAACCTAGATATCCTACCGTTTGATGATTATGATGATGTCCTACCGTTTATAACTATAACTATAGGCACTTATTGAGATCAATTTTAAATGTATATTGTTTTGTATATGAAACATCACTTAATTTTAATAAAACCGCCTAGCTAAAAGCAATTTACTTCTCGTTTAGATTATTTAAAGTTGCGACTTTTTAAAATAGGAGTGGATAGCGAAATCGTAAAAGAGTCATGTGTCATGATCGATTTTAATACGAAAATATATAAAAACTGCATACTTTCTTGACTGAATTTGTTATGTTGGCAAAATTCGTTACTAATAAATTTTTAATCAACTTCATAAATATTAGTAAGGGCAGTATTTATACTTAGATTGTAAATGCATGAAAAGATATAGCTATTTTATTTATATATTATGCTTATAAATAATAGTTATGCATATATTTGCTAGATATTTTATGGATACTTTAAAAAGGCCGGCAGTTATTTTTTGAAATATCGATCAGTTCGACAAAAGTAAAAAATCTAAAAATGCAGTTTCTATTTTCTCATAACTCGGTCATGGACTCTTAACGACATTTCTCTAAAACTCATGGTTTCGCATTTGGCTATCCACTCCCATCTCAAAGAAGCCACCCTGTTATATAATGTTATTTTAAGTTTTTTATTGGTAGCCCTTAGGTCATAAACAAAACTGTAGTTTTAAAATCTTGGCTTTTAAAGCGCTATACTTGAAGGTTTGTAATTTTTTCGCCTCACAATTTATTACTCTGTATGTTTTCGTGTATATTAATTTAAAAATCTCTCTTATGTATTCTATTCTAATATGTTGTTATTTTCTATTATAGTTATTTTCATAAAATAATGATACCTAATTATTCGCCATCCAGTATTAAAGCCTGCCGTATTTTCGTCTTGCTTACCTCAGTCACGGATAATTTATTACGATTATCTACCTGTTATTATTTTATGTAGGTACCATACGCATGTTGTTATTAACAGTGTTTTAGGATAGATGCTAATTAAGTTGTTTTGATTATTTTTTTTTGATCATGTTTCAATACACTTACATAATTACTAAAATACCTTTTTAAGTAATATAATTTAAAATACCTATAAGTTCAATACTTAAAAAGGTATTTTAGTAATTATGTAAGTGTATTGAATAACATAAATTTGTAAATTGGCTTGATGTCTAACATCAGAACTTTAATTAAATAAATGTTTCAATTTTAAACCTGATTTCACTGAAGTAAAACAACCTCATGTATCGTAATATTTATTTATAAATAATTACTGTAGCTTATATAATGTCCAATATAATTTAATTTAAATATTATATTCTATAGGTTTATATTCATGCTATAAGCTGTCATACTTTGATTTACATTACTGTGGTTGTTATATTATGCAGAAGCTTCAAAAGCATAGTTATACGACTTTACCGTGCACAGCGCAGTGCAAGTTATCTAAAATACTTATTACAAAATTATATACAAAATCTTTGGTGTAAATAATAAAATGGTATAGTTACAGACAATTCAGATCTTTAAAACATTAAGATCTGGTCGGTCGAAACGATTACACAGTAGTGCAATCTTATTCGCGTTACAGAATAGTCTTGCGGCTACCTCGTTATCGCAATGCCACGATAATAGTGAGGTAATTCACAATGCCAATTTTTTTTTTACTTTCAAATGCCAATTTCTCTTTTTTTTAGATTTTTTATCCTTATAATCTACATTAAGTCTACGTGTCTTAGTTACTAAAATATTTTATATTTCATGACGAATCTATAAACTAAGGGCCCAGACACATTCATCACAATTTGTACATAATAAATGAAAGGAATGTAACCTTTAATTTATATCTTCATAACAAAATACTATTTCATCTATTAGCATTCATTAGTCTCATTTATTGTGTATCAACCATTATTAAAGCCAGTTTAATTAATGGTAAGATCAGTGGGTAGCAATATTATGCTTATTTGGATTAAATTCCTTTCATGCTACCATTGTTCTATAAATGGTTCCCTATAAAGTCCAGCTTCATAGTGTAAATTAGGCCATGGTTAATGTGCCTGCGCCCAAACCGAAGCCTACACCTTTAGGTCCGAAGTTCCTGCCGTAGCAGCCTCTGCAGTAAATCTCTCCATTTGGTCCGTCGTTCAAGTTGGTGGAATCCTGAAAAAAGTAGAAACAAAAAATAGGTAAGTATAGGTGGACTGTACTGGTACTGGAAGGCAAACTACTACATAATTCTGTGGTCGATAGGTTCCACATGTGTGTGTCTGGTAATTCTAATGTTATCCAACAATCAATTCTTATAGTGTCCGACATCACCCGTGAACGCCTAATGTTTCGAGTACCGGTATAGTCACAAAGTCATATCCCCTTGTATACCATAGTGATACCGGTATGCCATTACGTTCTACTGAAGGTACTTTTCTAGCAATGAGTAGGGTATAGGTCGGGTAAATTGAGAAGTACAGCGAAGAATGGATCTCCTTCGATCATATTTGATCAAATAACTACACGACTTTTAGCTAAGTTTATACGTACAAAAGATAATGAGAAGTTATGTCTCTACCAAGGTTACTTTAAGTAGAGTAGGTACATACTTGACAACATTAAAATGGTTTGTAGAATGAGCCGCGCCCGTTGACACAAAAAGTGTCTCATATTGACTTTGACATTCGACGTGCGTGACGTTCAAGTGACGTTTATGATATCAACAAAACAGTACAGTCACCAGCATAAATATATGACTATGGGCAGCGCTGCAAAAATATCTGATCATCAATTGAACTTATAATTATGTGACGATACGTAGGATGTAGAAATATGTGATGATTTACATCCGGCAAAATAATCTTTTGTTTTGTAAAAGCATAATATCGGATCACGTAAAGACTGCATTAATATCGGATACAATTAGCAGTAAGAAATATATCAACAATCTGCAAGAATGAACTTTATATACCTAAGCATAGAGCCGTGATTTGAACGAAACAGTATGACGCTTCTTGAAAAGAGCATCAATCTGTCATTGGATATTGTCGCTCACGTTGTAAGTCATTATTTTAGCATTTTAGTCGTCGGTGGCCAATGTTATGTTATGATTATCTATCAAAAACTCCTTCGTGTATGACCGTTGAGATTCGAAGATTCAAAAAGCCAGCATTATCACCATACCATTTTAACCAATGTAATCTCCTTGCCAAAAATTCTTCTTTTATCAAATGCTGACATCAAAATTTCCCACCGCAGCGTTTAATAAACTAAAGGTCCGCCCTGCCTTCGCACGGATATTAAACCAAAACTTCAGATATATTTTACACACTAACGCGTTATGTTTCACAGTTTTCTTAAAGATCCCTTACTTTTTTAGCAGTATTGGGGTTTTGACACTGGACTTGGGACTGGCCGTAGAGAAAAAGCAAGCAGCCGAGCCATAACATAGCAAGAAGTTGAATGTATTGCGCACGTATAATTATTAAACTTTACATGCGGATCCCTAATTTTTTTTAAATATTCTATCGCATGTTCATCACGGAAAACTTAGAATTCTAATGGTGAAAGAATTTTTCCACTAGTTTCGGAGCCTATTCAATTCAAACAAACAAACAAACAATCAAATCTTCACTCCTTATAATAACAAATTCTTGTATTCATATTTATATAGGTAAGTAAAAAGAAATCTGCTGAAATAATGTCATAACATAAAACGTGAGACAGCGATATCCAATGACAGGTTGATACTCTTTTCAAGAAGCGTCAAACTATTTCGTTCCAATCACGGCTCTATGCTAAGGTATATAAAGTTCATTCTTGCAGATTGTTGAGATATTTCTTACTGTTAATTGTATCAGATATTAATGCAGTCTTTACGTGATCCGATAATTATGCTGTTACAACGGTGCAAACGATTATTTTGCCGGGTGTAAATCATCACATAATTATACCTTCAATTGATAATCAGATAGTTTTGCAGCGCTGCCCATAGTCATATATTTATGCTGGTGACTGTACATTCTCGGCAGAGAAAATCTAAAATAATTTTATTACATACATTATTTCTAACAAAATGCTTACTTGTAAGGAAGTTGCGGTGTTATTTTTTGTTAACATCGTGTTTTATAATAATTTCGTCGTTAAAGCCGAGTTTTCTACAGAAGACTGTGCTGCTCTTGGATTTATGAAAGCTAATCTCCTATGCTCATCCTGTGATCAACTAAAAGACTTCAACCTTGATCAGATTGTGGAACATTGTAGGCAATGCTGTCATAACGATGATGCAGCAAGCAACGAGAAGAAATATGCTCGTGCGATACTAGAAGTCTGTACATGTAAGTTCCCTGCATATCCTCAAATACAAGCCTTTTGTAAGAGCGACCGGCCGGCCAAGTTTCCAAACCTACAGATCAAATATGTCCGTGGCTTGGACCCTATCATTAAACTACTGGATAAAGACGGGATTGTCAAAGACACAGTTGCTATAGAGAAATGGAACACAGACTCGGTTGAAGAATTTTTAAAAACTCATCTAGAAAAGGAGGAAGAAGATGATCGCCAATATTTAAAAACAAATGAAATCTAATTCAATTTATTTATACTTACAATATGAATAAATTTTTTTACTTGAGAATGGCATTTCATTAATTTTTGTGATTTATCAGCAATGCAACCTAATTAGGAGAAGCGTAATATAGCATAGACTCCATTGATTTTTTTAAAACTCATCTATTAAAAGAGGAACAAGGATGATTTATAGAAAATAAATGAAATATAATTCAATTAATTTCTTTAAAATATTCAATGCATTTTTTACTTTATCATTGCATTTCATTAATTTTTGTTATAATATATATATCATTGATTCAACTGTAAGACAAAATATGGAATAGAAAAAATCTGGCTTTTCTATTCTGTACTAAGCAATAGGAAAAGAAGCTTTGATCTTACCAGTGATCTATGGCAGTCAGCACATGAAAAGCACCGCCTGTGCCATGATCCATTCTTGGAGTGCATCTGTTCTGCAGCATAGACAGGGAAACCACAGCGAGGGCACCCATGGCCTTTAGCTGCTTTAGCCCCCGTAAAGGGAACTTGTTCAGAGCTGTAAACAAATCACAACTGTATAAAATTTCCCTTTATCAATATATTTTTCAAACACCTACTTTGTAAGTAGTCTGTTCTATATTTTTAAAATGAAATACTGTATCTGCTTATTGTCAATGTTTGAACAGCTTGTAATCAAAATACAATAAGTACAAATGGTTCATGAAAGCTGTTATTCCCTAACTTGTCCATATGTATCTCATATTTTCTCATCTTTCAGAATTTACAGATCAAAAAGTATTGGTAAGTAACCTTAAACTTGAGCTCTATAGGCTATGGAAAAATAGGGATGAAAAACTTATAAGTATATTATATTTCAGATACATACTAAGAGACTTGGGGCTCTGAGCTGGTGGAAACGAGTGTAGGGGAGTGGCCAAAGCCAAATCCCTTGGGTCCAAAGAGCTTGGCATAGCATGCCTTGCAATGGATCTCCTTATCGGGGCCATCACAAGCCAGCATGGAGTCAAGGGGCCGGTGGCATTCCGCGCAGTTGAAGCATTTCTTGTGCCACATCTGGGAAAAACAGGTATTATAATTACAAATATTACTATACAAAGCTAAAAAAAGCTACATAAAGTTCAACAATTGGGTACAGAAGCATTAGTTTTTATCCATAATACTTAAATAATACATTATAGTTTGTTATTTTTTGCAAGAACTAAAAACCAGATTTCTGTTCTGATTCCTTATTAATTACACTTTTCTTAGTTTTCTCTCTTGGTTATAATATTAAGGAACAACGCGATATCATTTTTTATAGGTACAAAATCAAAAGAATTTTCCATACCTTGCCAATGATTTACTGACAATCGGCAAATAAAGATTTACTTTAAAACAGCTGACTATAGAATAAAGTAATAGATTTTTTTAAAGAAAAGATTATTACCGTTCCCTTAGCCAATTGCTGTTCAGCGGCAAAGACCATGCCACCGCATCGTGGGCAGCCCTGGCCTTTAGGTGCCAGAATAGAGGTAGTGTCTGGGTTGTAGAATGGACGGCTAGCTGAGATTTCATCGTCGCTGCAAATGAACAACAGTTTAAAAGAAAGAACATTTAAAAACTAAAACCCAACTAAAAACTAGAACTCAGATACTAGCGTTCCCGCCGTTCCCTGACTGTCCTTATTATCACTATCTTTTGAAACTTGCTATTTTAAGGTATGTAGTTACCTAGTTGGATATGAGGGGTGAGAGCCACATTACTGACCTATTTTGCTTTGGAAAGTACCTACAAACAAAGGCACTATTACTAACATTGAGTTTTTCGAGCCTTACTTAGAACCCACCCTCTCTCTCTCTATTTCGATCCCCATTTAGTTCGGTTGGTAGTAGGGTAGCTTTAAATGCTACAATTGAGCAACGCCAAATTAATTAATTAACTGTTTTGTGCTTGTTACATAACACATTATCAGGTAGGTAAGTACTTTTAAATGTGTTTTCTAGATAAAAATGTTGTAATGTTGATTTTATGTTGCGTAGATGTTTTAACGTTTATGCATAAGTGCTCATGTGCCACTATTTATACACGCTATGGGATGAGACGCTGTCGATCATTCATTATCGACATAAATCTCTATTCTTATTGGAGAATAACGGCATGATTTCTATATGAAATCAATTGTACTAGACTATAGTTTCTGGACGGCTATTTTGCTAGGTTTTTAACGGTAATTTTATTCACGCAGAACTGTTTTTCAACGTTTACATAATACTTACGTCAGCCCATCGGTCTGCAAGAAGCCAGATCCACAAGCGAATCCGTATCCGTGAGGTCCCCACTTCTTGCCGTAACAAGTCTTGCAGTAGACATCAGAGTCGGGTCCGTCACAGGCAATGATGGAGTCAAGAGTTTTGGTGCAGTCCTTGCACTTGAAGCACTTGCGATGCCATTCGCGGCCCTTTGCCAAGACCTGTTCAGCTGCGAAGACCATTCCTCCACATCTTGGGCATCCCTTCCCGGGTGCAGCCTTGATGGAAGTGGTATCAATCAGCGTAGTCTTAGGCGCTGAGTCACTGTTGATAGAATCATAATGAGGCTACTGGCGTAGAGCTATTTAAACATAAATCATGCACGATAAAAAGTTATTATGCAATTTACGTAACTGCGCTATTTAAACCAAAATAAGGTTGACAGACATTTTTGTCTCCAAGCATGTCTGTCGCCAAGCTTCCAAAGTCCACATTAAGATTTGCATATATAAGAAACTCATTGATAATTATATTAATGGAATGTTCTCATTTAACCCCATTCCTTGATATAATATTATTACATGGGTGGATAACATGTTACGTGCTTTAAGCGCGTGGCTAGTCGCGCCGTTATTAAAATTAGTCCGATCGAGAGCGGCGCGCGTTCTATTTCGGCGTTGGCACATTGCCATCTCTTGTTTGTATTATAAGCTGTTTTTATGAAAGTGACTATGCGATGGAAATAACCTAACCTGTCATGTAACCTGAGAAGTCTATCGTAACATGTTACTAAGGATGGAAATAAAAAAGCACAATCATGGACTTCGAAGGATGACCGGTAACCTTGGTGATAGTTAAGAAAATTCATTAGATCACACAACTCTATTTGCTGAAGCAGAGTAAGCAAATAATAAATGTTTAGTTAGATGGGTTCGTTAGTCATGAAAACAGGATTCGTAGCCTTTCGTTGGAACTTGAATCTGGGTACATGGGTTGACATTGAATAAATTTAGTACCTTTGCCATTCTATGTCCCTTACATCACACATGAGACCCAGGGAAGACATGCCTCCGTGTCCAATGCCCCTAGGGCCAAATTTTATTGCGTAGCATCCTACAGCAAAGCAAAGAAGCGTATTATTCATCTGATGAGTACACAGCTCTGTAATGTAGACACACCAGTCGGTAAAGTCTGATAAAACTGCTGTGCCCTCGCCAGACGAGTTGAACTCAAGCCGTTTTATAGTTCTTACCCGTTGGCGTAACAGTCACTCTGCAACACACCAGCTCCTTTGCCGTAACCATAGCCCTTAGGACCAAACTTCTTGCCATAACATACTACACAGAAAACATTTTCATTAAAACATGTAATTGGGAACGCGTGCTGTGACCATATTAATAAACTCAATAATAAAACAAATCTGTTGATTAAACTGTTACAATGGTAAACATTGAAACACGCTCACAAAATGTAAATTCGTAATTAAGTAAAGTTTGTTAAAATACAAAAACCAACCTTTGCAGTAAATGTCTTGGTCAGGGCCTTCGCAACAGTTTGTGGAGTCCAGGCTTTTTCGGCATTCGCCGCATTTGAAACACTCCTTGTGCCACCCCTGGACATACAGTGAATTGTGAAGGTGTGTCATGCAGGGGAAAATACACTAACATAAAGGTGCACTCGGTTATCACACTGATATACAATGACGTTATGTGCATTCTCATTCAACAACATTCCTAATATCTAAAGGATATTTAGATACCTCGACAGTAAATATGTGTATCTGGTCCGTCACAATGCGTCATCGAATCCAGTGTCTTGTTGCAATTTAAGCATTTGAAGCAACGTCTGTGATATCCCTATGGTACAATGTTAACAATATCAGTATGTGATCGCATTAATGCAAAGCATTATTAAGATCATTACGAGTATATGACCCATTCGAAGTTACAAAACAGTGCGAGTTCATTATGTCAATTAATTTATGTGTTAAATCTGTGTTAGAATAGAAGCTATAAGAAATGAACTTGAAAACACCGTTTATTATTAAAAAAGTGAAATGTGAAAGCGGAACTCACTTTTCCGCGGGCGAGCATCTGCTCAGCAGCGTACACGTAACCACCGCAGCGAGGGCAACCCTCGCCGGGAGGAGCCTTCGCGATGGAGCGGGGCTCCATGCACGCGCCATTGGTCCTGACGCTCCTGTACACAGAAATACTATGAGATTTTGGTACTCAAACAATGATCGATACAGCAACGTGGCAGTATAACAGAAGAGTAGTTAAAAGCCTGGGCTGGGAGACACCGGCAAGCCGGATGCCCTTCAATCCATACATTGGGCACACTGATCGCGGCGAAGCAGTTTGCAGATGCCGGCGGCGCACCTCCGCCGTAATGGGAGAAGGTAAGGGCTCCCGGCCGCCCGCTCCGCCCCGGCCTCGCCATAGCACTACTGATACTGAGGGCGCTTTCCTTATCCCATCACATCTATCAACTAGATTAGAGCTAAAACTGAAGCGTTATGTGTGTTGTTAGATTTATATTGTCAGATGCAGAGAAAGTTATGCTAAAAACAGAGGATACAGAGTTCTGCGCATGCCTTCTGAGTGCGTGCAGAGCGATGCGAAGCCGTGCTGAGGCTTACAGATTGGTTTCTCACCGGTACTCCTGTTCGTATTGTAAGGGTCGCCTCGAAGGAAGGAAGGGAAAGGGGCGACGACGGACCGCGCTCGGGCCGACGCTTACGGGCTAGAGCCGCGTCCGCGCCGGCTCGGCCGCGTTCCGACGTAACAATTATCCGAGTTTGGTAGTCGACTCTTTTATTGATTTTGTATAAAGTATTTAATTAGACCGATAAACAAAATAAATTAAGCGAATGAGAATAAATATCCCTAACTAAGGTAATTTAAATTACAAGTATCGCGATCGGGGCACTGCTGGTTGGCCGAGATCCTGGTCGGCGACCGCTGGTCTGCTGGGCGGGCGCTCGCTCAATTCCTGTTGCGACATAAACGAAGACTGGTCATGCAATTGTCAGGCGGCGCGTAATGTACAGCCGAGCGTTCTCTCTACTAGACGTATGGGTTTTATGTACACGCGGTTAATGTTGTTACATACGGGTCGTTGCGACCTTTGATAAGGAAAGACCCTCAGTGGCGCTGTGCGCGGGCGGCGGGTTTGCTGTCCTACGAGTACTTACGTGTCCTTGAACTGGTCTCCGGAGTCCATGGACAGGCAGCCGGCGCCGCCGCCGAAGCCGTAGCCCTTAGGTCCGAACTTGCGCCCGTGGCAGTTTTTGCAGAAAAGCTCGCCCTCGTGTTCTGAGCAGTTGGTGGAGTCCAACAGCTTCTGGCACAGACCTGTAAACAATGTCAATGTGATCAATTGAGTCTATTGATCTGTCAAGAGGCCTTGTGTCAGTTATCACTTCTAACAGTTATTTAGGACACCTGTTTAAAGATGCCCTAGAATTTCACAAGACGCTGTGTTAAATTGTTTTTGTATTTATTGATTTTAATAGCAAGTTCGATAAAATAAGGCAGACTGTTAGCTAAAAGCAAGTTAACGAATACCCAACAAGGATTGTGTTGTTTTAAATCGATATGTTGAGTATTTGCACAACTTATCAAACATTGAAACAGCTTCATTGGCTACACAGACGGACCATTATAAAGCTGTTCAGTAGTCTTTTACTATTTTTTTAGATAAACTTTATAACTTACCACACTTGAAGCACATTTTGTGCCATTTAAGTCCTCCAGCGACTCGCTCTTCAGCCGCGTATACTGATTTTCCGCATTTTGGGCACTTGGGGTTGTCTGCTGGTTTGAAAGGCATTGTGCTCGCTTAACTTATCCTGAAACAAAATATTGAAACTGTTGAGTGTCGAGTCCGCAACTTGCTTGTTCAAGGAGGCAGGCGACTTGAATGGCACAACACAAACATCCTCAACTGTTAATGCAAACACAGATATATTATCCTCGTTCACTTATCACACTTTCCACTATATTGTGTTATCAATCACATTTTACACTAATGGTATAAAATATCGCATCTTTAACAATTATTCTAAATGCAGAATCCGTTGGCTGATATCCAAGTTGCCTGCACCACTTCAATGCATCCAAAGACACGTTGCTCAACACCGCATATTACCGAACGATATATTAACACCGCCGGCCTCTTCCGAATGCTTGGAACGCACGATCAAGTAAACTAAGACGCTGGAGAGCGTAGGGCGGGCGCATCGGCTACGCGCCTAATTTGGAGCGTCCAGGTAAAGTTACGCTGGAGCGGTTGCATCGCTAATAATAGTTCGCATTAGGAGGAAGCCGTAGGTTCACTCGCGGTTATGTGAGGTATGTGCACTTTCACCGGGAAACGGACCTGTTCGTCGATTCGCTACGAGAGTCGAGCTCCCGAACGCGTGTACAGTCGAAGGCGGTGATGCCGAGACTGCGGTGCGCGAAGTTCGAATGATGCGCGAGGGCAGCTTGCGACCGTAGTCTATGCGCGAGTTGCACACGGCCCCAGTGGAGGGGCGCTCCCGCCCTCGCCTTCCTGCCACCCCCTACCACCAACACAAACCACCCTCAGCCACAGACCTCTGCTACTTAGGTACTCCCTCATCACAAAGTTACGCACCAGCACAGCACAACTAAGGTTCACATAGCAACGATTTGTGTTCGATTAGTGCTGCCAAGTTTAAGAAATTGAAAGTATCTATAAATCATTTTCTATTATTCGAAACCGATCTTGTAGTTTGTAAATAAACTCACTGAGATATTCACCACGCAATATTTCAAAAGGCATTGAATGCGTTAACTTTATTATGTATTTCTAAATAAATGGTTTCTGCGAAAGCATGTTTGTTTCCTTTGTTGTAAATGGTGACGTTAACCGAAAAAATTGAAGTATTCCCGTTTGAGCACCTATGCATTGAGCACCAAAGGTATTCCCATTTGAGCACCAATCAATTTTGCTGAACATACATGGGTATACAGATCGATTTTCCATACACCGCACTTTATTTGATTTACACGCTTGCCCCAGAAAAGCTTCGGAAGCATGTGTTATGCCACACTCAATAGCGACTCTATCTTACTTGCTTACATCATCCCCGGTTTATTCTTATAGGATTCCCCTTGAGACCTCAGGTCTAATTTATCCTACGCCGATTGGTCGTGTACGCGCCACTGCGAGGCAAAAGTCCGTGTGCGATGTACCTATCCTATTTTGTTATAATTTTGTATTAAGTAGGTACATTAATCATCTAATACCCATAACACAAGCTCAACTTAGCTTAGCATTATAAAAATCTCAACATTTTGTTAATGTTTAAGCAGCAGGTGTTTGTACGTACCTACAGTACATACACATACCTACATACGTATATCTTTTGATGTTTTTATATCTGTTCTTTTTATATGATTGATGAGGACATTACTGGCACCACACACTCGTTATTAAAGACGTCAACGGACCGTCAACTAATAAGTACAAGACGGCTATTATAAGATGTTATTCATTCAATTTACATTCCAAAAGCGGTTACATTGGCCGGGAATAGTACAAGGAACCTGATTCACTGTTTTGGCAAGAATCGCGTCCCTTTGCAGCCGGTAACTACCCGTGACCATCAATCAGGCACGTAGGTACCTAATACTTGCTTATTTACTCAATCCACTCATGACAAAACAGATGTTGCAACAAGTGACCAGCTGTTACAACTTTGACATGACTTACTGCGAATCGTTGGAGGTAGGTAAGTTAAGAAACCATCCAACACAACACAACCCAAAATAACTTTGTTGTCAACTCATGTAGGGCCTGTAAATCCACAAGGGCGTGGAGCACAGGCTTCTAGTGGATAGTGGTTAGAATCGACCGTCCAACAGACCATCTATAGTATTTTTAGGATAAAAGATTGTGTAGGCCCCTATAAAAGCCTGTAGACCATGATCCATTGTCCAGGCAAGCCTGTTGAAATATTTAAAGTTCTATATCATACAGCTTTTTTTAGCTTTTCGCTTTTGATCATGATGATGATCAAACAAGAAATCTACTTTTATGTATCATCGGGATGATGATATCAGGGTACGTTCACAACGAAAATAAATACATAATAACACCTACTTACTCGTTTACAATAGTTCAGAAAGTCACATTGTGTCACCGGAACTTCTGCCAAATCCTCCCGCACCTGACTATCTATTAATATTTTGTTTTATAAATAACTTAATATATTATGTTGCTGCACTCTATTTGTTGCTCAGAAATAATCACATCATCACAGTACAATATGCATCAAACGATGTGATTGAAGTGACAAAGTCGATGATATTATGGCAAGATCAGTATGTAGGTTCGATCGTTTGTATAGCTGCACAACCTGTCAAATATTACATTGTCGACATTGTTCATCATCAATGTATTCGCCGTTCCATGATCGGAGGCAATTTTTAAGTTTTTAATTGACCATGTCTTAGGTATTAATTGGGAAGAGATCGTTCATAGGGATAAGGCCGCCCTTTATACTTTCTCTATTTTAAGCATGTCGTGTTTTTCCCTTTCTTTGTCTGGAATAGTAGTTAAAGTATTTTTCTATGTGTGTATCTTGCAAGGCAGCTGGTACGTGATGATGAAACTTTGAAATTTATGAATTGCACTGTCATAATTTTGGTATTAATACGAGCAACTGAAAATAAAGTTATGCTCTTTCTATTCTATCTAGGCATAAAATTAAAGCAAATACGGGTTTAGGGAAGTCTAAGTTCCAGCACTAATTACTAGTTAGTGCAGATACCTACATACGTTATGAGCAGGTATGCCTATAAATATACAAAAAAAACAACAGAAAAAACAACAGAACGCGACATGCTTGTACTACGGCGAGTAATGTTCGAATACAATAACATTATGAGTCATTATGTGCGTAAACAATTTCGTCATGCAATTTATGCATTAGTGCTAGATTGATTCTTGATCCATCTTCTATGGCATAATATTTATTTATTGAGGAAAAAATAAAAAAAAAATAAAATCTGTAAAACAAAACACCATTAAAACATAAACAGATTTCTTACTCAACCTTTATACAGAGCAAACAATAGATGACCAGACCCTGAACCAAAGCCGCAACAACGAGAACAGGGTCACCGAGCCTTTTAGGGTTCTATTATTCATTACATTAGTTACGTTTATTTTTAAATTCAAGTGTCCACTCATATTTCCCTGACTTCTCAACACGAAGAAGGTTAATCAGTATCGTATGTCAAGGATTGTGGATGGAAAAAGTCGATACCAGAAAGACTTCTTGAACTTTGTAAGTACGGAAACGGTGGGTCATTCATAAATAAGGAATTAGTGCTCTATCGCTGTCGCCTTATTGGGGGTAGTGGATTCCGACATTTTTGAAAATCGATTGTTTTCAAGAGCTTATCAGCTAGACAACGACTGTGAATAGGTAAAAAGTGTATAGAACCAAACCATCAATTTGTTAAGTACCTACACTGCTTATATTTACGGTTAGGACTATGTAGTCATTCTGCGTTCTGGTAATAGGTTTGTGTAGATTTTTTTTAACCAATTTGTTTTGATCGAGCTATGCTCCCCCTTATTATCTTATTATTATGTTCCCTTCAGAAGTTCCAAATTTACAATCGATAAGGGCTGAAGTGCTTGTACGAAAACGCCACTAAAATACAGGTGGTTTATTGTAATAAATAAATAAATAATGCTGGACAACAATCCACACAGCATCATCTAGCCCCAAGCTAAGCAGAGCTTGTGTTATGGGTAC
The DNA here is from genome assembly GCA_963931895.1 of Eupithecia pulchellata. Classification (NCBI taxonomy): domain Eukaryota; kingdom Metazoa; phylum Arthropoda; class Insecta; order Lepidoptera; family Geometridae; genus Eupithecia; species Eupithecia pulchellata. The sequence continues at coordinate 6,586,125 of OZ007524.1, read as the reverse complement.
TAGATGACTGATATACATAATACAATATTATTAAACAGATAGATATTTTTTACTTAATAAAGACAGCCTCACTCACATTACAGAATCAGAACTCAAACCCAACCCCCTAATATAATAGCAAGCATAATTTAGGATTCCATTATCCCGGAAACATTTACGAATTTCAATAACTTTATTTCTTAAAACTTACAAAACAAGCACTTTGAGAAAGATTTACCATCAGACGTCATCTCCCGTACCTAACTATTCTTTCACAATATGATGTAGATTAATATTGTATTATGTATAACAGTCATCTAGTGCCCATAACACAAGCTCGTGTGGGACCAGTTTCTGTTCGACCAAAACAGTCATTAGTTACATAGAAACTTTTGTGGTCGGTATTTGACCTAAGCAGCTCAAGGAATACTGCTAGATAGGTACAGTACAGATAATAAAGACCGGCCATATGGTGATCTTTAGGGGGACTTATTCCAGCAGAAGCTATCATCCTCATCATCCCTAGATGCCCATCGGGTGAGATGATGAAGAGGTACAAACATGACAAGGTGTTTTATTGTCAAAAGTGGATTCCTGCTGCTGAATTGCGGCGGAATAGAAACTCCTTTTTCATCGGTATCAGACGTAACGTCTGTGTCTGAGAGCATCTTTATTTTTATCCTAAATTCTAACAGTGGCAACATAAATTTCATGGCTGTGAAATGGTCTCTAAAAAATTACTTGCGTCGCTGGCACGTTATCAAGATAGGGCATCACATAGGTTACGTTTTTTTTTGGCCTACTACATGCCTATTTCAGGCTGGAAAGTTCAAGCAAACAAGAAAAATTACAGCAACAATCCGGCCTTTGGCTTGTGAGAGGGTGTGGCTGGGGTTAATCTAGGGGCCTAGTTAATGAGCAGGCTTCCGAGTTGCCTATCAATGAACAACACTATTCTGAAATATGTAATAATAAGTAATAACTACTAAAAATCCTACTGTTCAACACAAAGAGAACAGATTTTGTAATTAAATTAGTGAAGCATACTAAAGTAAACTACCTACCTACGTATAATGGTTTGCTAAATAAAATCAGTTTCTGTCTCTGACTCATGTCAATAGACAGAGTGAGAAATAGCAAGGGTTTAAGTTAGAAGAAGATAGAAATTATGAATGAGGTACTTCAAACTTCGCGTGTGATTTGATATAAAAAAAATCGGCCGTAGGTACTTTTGATATAAATATGTAGATGTATGTACCATACAAAAGCTCTATGGGATCAGATCAGTAAGGCATGCATAGGTACATTAACATTCTGCCCTTCATGTCATCCTTAGAAACTGCAACCATACGGTGTTGAATATCATCCAGGTGTTTATGACTAAATTTTTACTCGCAGGTGTGGTGTTTCTCTCGTTTGTGTGGGCCGGTGCTAAAATAAAATGGTAGCCGGAGTGGTTACTCAGCTTCAAAACTCTGCATTACTCACTGCTGCGCCCACGCTATATCAAAATTTCAGAGGTAACGCACACATTTGGACGAACAGACGTATACCAACTGAAAGTCTGAAACTGTTTATCTGATTACAGTTATTGCAAATTTTGTTTATTGGACGTTTATCACGTTTAATGTTATACAATGGTTTCTGTACTTACAAAGTACATAAGTTTTCATGAAAAACATTTTAATTGACATGTGGGCTATGTCGCAGAAATCTGAATAATAAGCTCCAGGAATGCTTTTAATGTAGCAAATTTGTGTGACCCCGAGCCCATATAATGTTCAACTATCAGAAATCGTGATCGTGAAAACCTATGATTAGGTAAATTACAGGTTTTTTTGGTAACTCGCAAAAAATCTTACTTCAATATCTTTTGTGTTAACTTTTTAGTGTCGAGCAGTGCTCCCAAATCATACAAATCCTGTGCTGTCACCATCACCACATATTTTCAGTACTAGGATACATAAATCAGTTTTAGCACAACAGAATATTATTAACCCACTTGGCAGTGCCGTTAGCTCAAATTATACGCCCTCAATTAGTTTTAGGATCAAACAAATTAACAGGATACTTTTTGGAAAATTATGATCTAATATGAGGTCAAATATTTTATTCAAAACTAGCTTCTTCTAATTGCCAAAAAAATAGTACATATCTTCAAAATAACTTTTTCATTGTTATGTATTTGGATTAATATAAGAACCTAGTACCTAATTATACCTCTTATGTTGGTGTGAACTTACCAGTTGAGAACTCCATTTCGAGGTAAACCTTTTAGGTTTACCGCCTTTAAGCGCTTTTCGGCAGTTTTAACAGATATGTAATGTATTTTTTACCTCAATAAACAATTCGATTCTATTCTAAAAGTCGACAATTCTAAAGTTGTACCTAAAATATGAATACAACAATGATATTTTACAATTTATAAATAAATACATAAAGAGGATTGCTAAAAGTTTTGTAGATAGAACCTCAGCTAGGCGTCCAAATTGTATTAATATGTATCGGCTCAAAATAAAACTTAATTAATTTAATTTTTTCATGCAATCATTTGGTTTTGTGTGTTTCAGAATGTTGTTTCATGGTTCAATATGCAGAGTCCTGCGAAAATCCTTCCATGACACAATCATAATCTCTTTCCAAGAGCTTTATTGAAACAATTAGCAGCCCCGGCTTCGCACGGATATTTAACATAAATTGAATTTTTCATGCAAAACCCTAACATTTATGAAAATATTCTAAAGCCTATGTTCATCACGGAAAATTTAGGATTCTAATGGCTATAGAAATTTTCAAATCTGTCCTGTAGTTTCGGAGCCGATTCCATTCAAACAAACAATCAAATCTTTCCTCATTATAATATTAATAAGATATCGTTATTTTAACTGATGACTGAAATATAAATCTTTCGTGAAGGTTTCCTGATTCTCTAACAGCTATTTACTTTTAAAGTTACGGCACGTTATGGATGGATCCAGCTGTTTACTACTAATAGATGACGAGTTATTACGAAAGATTGTCAGCCGATGGCTATTCACCCAGATTCTCTTTATAGAATGTGATTCCACTATAGAACGATGGGAATGCATGTTTCCTGCATGGGTTATTTAAAATTGCAGATCTTTTCAACCTTAATCGTACATCTATAGAGTCGATAACGAATTTAGTTTCGAACGCTCGCCTACCTACTCGGGTTATTTCGGAACGTGCGCGGGCGTTGCCTGGAGACTAATTTTCTTAGAAAACCCAGATAACGCATACCTACCACTGAATACCACTGTTTTTTATTCGGAAACAAAAGCACCTGGAAAAAGCAAATTATGCTATTGTTTTATCTGTTGCACAATTATATCAGGTCTATTGAGTTAGAATCCAAACTCAATGGGTCCATTACATACCTGGAAATCTATTCAAACAAAAATTAAATAAGTGGCTGATTGACAAATGTTTTTATAGTGTACCTAGATGAATTTATTAATTTTAAGTAGTATTATTTACTGTTTTATTTGTTATTGTCTCATAGTTACGATATTATTATTTTAATTTATATTGCCATGATTATTATTCTTATTTTATTGATTATGATTGCCTATTTATTTTCCATATACTATTCAATACTATTAATATTTGCACACCTGCTTGCGGGTTGAATACATTGACACTACTGTAGTTATAAGATCTGACATGTACCTATAATAATGTATTCGGCAAATAAATGATTTGATTTAAATCCACATAGCATCATCTGCTTCTGTTATGGGTGGGTACTAGATGATATAATTAATACAATATTATCATATCACATAGATCGATTTTTTTATAATATATATTATAGAAAACGACCAGAGCACCCTGAAATATCTGCAGACCGTACATCCATTTGTCCCGAGTCAGGATTCGAACCCCCATACTCTGCGTCGAAGGCGGACTTTCGTACATCGCTCCACAGATTGTTGTAGAATTTCTCAGACTCATTTTCAAACATTTTTCACAACTCACATCTTTTTCTCTAGATAACGTAGAATAATAAATATATTTGCATTACACTCTGTCTTGCCACTTAATTTTAAATGACAAAATTTATGTGCTTTTGAGAATAAATATCATTTGTTATTCTACCGATGACTGATACTACTTATAATAATATAAACAAATTTAAAAATATCTGTTTATAAATTTGTTGTTATATTATAGCTATATTTACTGTTTGCAACAGTCTGCAATTAGCTCGTTTTTTGCGATTGTAAATACTAATTCTAATTTTGTTCTGTCAGTTAGTAAACGTTATTGTCTTTATTATTAAAGTTTTTTTATTTTACATAAAGAACAGAATACCCGGAACATCTGCATATCATCGAATAGTTGTCCATAGTCGGTAACCGAACCAACAACCTCCACCGTGCCACAGAATTCGTGGTTTAGAAACCTAGCACCAATTATAAATGGCGACTTAGGTACAATAGGTACATCTCACTCGTTTCGCTGATGACTTAGTACTAATGGCGGAGTCGCTACAGGAACTTAACCTTGAATATGGCTTCAATAAAATGGGAGTTTTAAATTCCTTTAAATTAAACCTTACATAGAAAACGGACATTAACGAAAAGTAGGAGGCCTTATTAAGTCTACAGTGTGGCAGTGTTATGTGAGGTTTATATTACCTACCTTACCTACTCATTATAGCTAAAATTATCAAAACTGATGGTGATGATGGCTTGTGAAGAATTTGCAAAAACTCTCGTCGAGTAAAAAGCTAAGGCTCTTTCTGTGACTATAAAAATTTAGAATATTTGCGAAAATATCGTTCGTTGGTTTATCGTGGTCCCAGTGATCCGTTACCTATTGAATAGTCGAAGCAAGGAGTAGAACTTTGATAGTCCTTTTCTTTAGTGTCGGTAGTCAGGGTTATCATTGGTAGAAAGGTTAGATACAGTTTCTTTCATCATTGAGGTTCCAAATTATTACGTGAGTTTTGGTATACCTAATGACTTTTCCTATCTTCATCTAAATGATCTAAATTACCTAAGTAATCAAAATATTCTGGCACATAGGTATTTTCAAAGTACCGAATTCGTAACACATCATCACCTAAGTAGGTTATGTACCCATTAAAAATTCGTTGCGATTGCGAGTAATAAGTACCTACCTATTTATACGTATTAGGTATACCTCGAAAGTGCGTCAGTCCTGAATATTGACAGTAGGCGCAGACAAATACCTCTACATTTCTGTGGGAATCTGCCAACTGCGAATACGTCAGCCAATTTTTGTCGAACCTCTATTTTAGAGAAATGACTAACCGTGTATTACCTTCACATTCTTAAAGGTGACCTTGTAAAATGTTTCCTATGCTTGGTGGATGAGACGGCAAGATAAGGGCAGGAAGTGGCCTTTTTGGGCCCGTTAATGCCCGCGGTCGTGGCCCAGACGTCGCGGGGTTCAGATTCAGATTCAATAACTTTATTTCTTTAGGCTTACAAAATAAGCACTTAGACAAGTCAAATTTCTTTTCTGGCTGGCAATGATCACCCTGGCCAAGCCCACGGCCCAGGGGGGGCAAGTTAATATTATGGAGGATGAATATTATGTAAATTGAAGGTACAGTAGGGGAGGCCTATGTCCAGCCGTGGACTAACATGGGCTGATGATGATGAGTTGCAGTCAAGAGCATGGAGCTTTACGCTTGTTTCGCGAATCTTTGCCTCTATGGCGTTCTAATAAGAATGGTATTAACATCAATATTCAGCTTCATGAACTCTTGCGCACAATAGATAAAAATTTGAAACAAAGTACCTAATTACATTTATATTATTTGGTATTAAAAATCAATAATTTACTATACTTATAAATATTTACTTTAAAGTTTAAGAAGTTGTATTGTACTATACCTACCTACTTAGTGATAGTGAATTTATTCGAGTTTTGACGAGCGGGATTTATCGGCAAAGCAAGACAATTGCACGGCTTTAGGACTAGGTACATTTTTTATCTCTAGGGGGGGGCCCTCTGCTGCGGCCTCAGCTGCCCCTCCCTGCGCCCACCCCCTTAGCCCTGGCCACCCCTTCCCTTAAAGAATCACGCTCCCGGGGAGGAAAAATTGTTACCTACTTAGTAGGGGTGACATTTGCGAGAGTGGCACGGGACCAGTCTATTGTGAGACACTGAGCCTTGGTTTCGTATTAAGTAAGTATCTAAATACCTATACAATGTAGGAGTAATAAGTTATCTTTATCTGTGATGTAAGGTAACCGAGCTGTGTTCCATTTTCGTTTAGGATATGAGCACTAGTTGAAAGTCTGATAGAAATAGATATTTATAATCATAAAGGTTCTATGAGTGGTTGATTCTTGGTCTTATTTGTAAAAAAAATAATCTTTCTACTTACCTAAAATCAGTCTTCTTTTCAGGTACCATCTAGCGGCAAAACCACAATACTGATAGCTAACTGGACAACCAGTTGGGCAGCTAGCAGGTCCATCTAACGGAACTCAGAAGAACTAGATACATGTGAATGCTCACTGGCGCCATCTGTCCGACGACGAATGGTGCGGTGCGAAAGGCCTCACTTCCTCCGCTCGACTGAATCGAAACAAAAAGGCTCCACGGCGTTAATCGAGACATCGAGACGAATCTATTTTGAGCGTCGTGCGTCGTTTAACGATCGTTAGCCGCATAATCCCGTTGGTCGTTATTCACGTTAGGAAAATCGCTAGACAGAGCCACAGTGTAGTGTACTGTGACAGAGCTTTTATGGTCTGTCTCAATGTTTCGCTCTTGTACTGTGACAGAGCTTTTATGGTCTGTCTCAATGTTTCGCTCTTGTAAATTAATACCGCCATGGTTTCGCCGCAAGATAGCGAGCTGGCTGTAAATGTGCACTTAAGATATGAAGTAAGACTCACCTTCGGTAATTAAGAGACTGGGGACCGACGACGACGGCGACGTAGATAGGTACCTACCTATTATTTTATCAAATAAATAGTACCTACGTTAGTAGTTCTAAATTTTGGTAGGTAGTTTTCACATTCTATTCACCCATAAGACAACCTCAAAAATTTTTGTAGCCTAAGGCTTTAGTGCAAGCTTTAGCTTTGAGTGGAAAATGTAATTCCTATTTATTATTAATGTGTTTTTCTGTGCAGGCTATCTTATAATATAATTATTTCAAATCCAAAGCTCCCTGAAAGTTTAGAATAGAATAGAATATTACTTTATTGCACCATCAATACACTTAAAATGTTACAATTAGTTTAGTCCTTAATTTTAGTAACACCCTGTATATTTTGTTATTTTGTCTTTTGTAAATTGATTATGTTGCGTTGCGACTTGACTTCTCGCTGCAGGGTTGCCAACTGTACGAGGTTCCTCGTACAAATACGAGATTTTTGGGGACGAGGACACAATCAACCTCGTACAGTTTTGTACGAGATTTTGACATAGAAGAAATAATTTACATTTTTCATTGTATTTTATCGGTTGCATAAATCGTATGTAAGTATTATATTTATTTTTCAAGTATTGTATTTATAATAAATACTTTTGGACTCAATTACTGAAAACTGAATATTTTTCCGAGCTGGCTCAGTTCGCCCTATCTACCCCATGCTATTGCTGACTTCGAGCGGTTTTTTAGTAAAGTACAGTCAAAGGAAACCGGCTAACTCTCAACTCTCTTAAAAACACATTTTTTTTTTTCGTTTAATTTCTTCTCCGATTGCCATCAGCGCGCTCTGCGTCGTCGGTGGGTCGTGCTCGCGCTCCGTGCCACGCGATTCCTATTGTGTATCTACATACATTTTATACATTATTATTGTATTGTATGTAAGCACGCAGCACTTAATTTTTTTTAAAGTTATTCACTCTTGAAAACTCCAAATTATTTTTCGTCAAAATTAGTCTCTACTTTTTATATTAATGAGCTAGGTGCACGCATCGCATTCTATTACGGCCAATTCTAGCTAGGCAAGCAGATCACGACATTACTTTTAATTTCGTAAATCACCTATTTTCTTGTTTTTCCATAATTGAATTACTCCCTCCCTTTGCTGTTATGTCTTTAGTTAAAGCAAGGGCGCTACTCACACACCTGCCGCAGGGGCAATCTAGGGTGTAGGAGTGGGGATGACCCTTAATTGCATCCTTAATTGTGATGTGTGTAGGCATGCAGGGGCAATTTGGAGGATTGGCCCTGCGGCAGGGCGGCAGGGGCGCGAGACCATCCTTGATCCCTAAGTCGTCCCTGCCGTCGCTGCGTGTGTAGCGCGATTGGGGCAATTTCTCAGTAGACATGCGCTAAACGTGTCCACGACTGGAGCGGATCTGGTCCGATTCCAGTTGGGTGCGGACTCGTTTCCCGGAGTCGTGTCCGCGGATCCGTTTGGATCCGCTTGCAGTTTCGCTTCCTTCAAGTCCATTAGATCAGTTTGTTCCAGTGGATCCAGCGGATCGGTTAGGATCCGCTTTTAATAACAGTTCCTACATGTCCATTGTATCTGTCTGTTTGTAGGAAACGTTTGTTTCGGTGGATGTAACGAATCGAAATAATAACTAGTAAAACCATAGCAATTCTTTCCTTAGGGGAAGACATGTTTGTTAGTTTGATCTAATCTATGAAAAATACTAGCATAAGTTTTTTAAGGTATATAATTACTTAATTTTTTTAGAGACTGCAGTTGATTTACCTTCATACTAAATACTAGTAAATTATAATAAAGTATAGTTTTACCGTAGTAGTTCTAGTTTGTTGTTTACTCGTAAATGGAACTGGATCTGTCTATCGAACACGTCCGAACCCGAATCAAAGGCCAGATCCACACAGCTCCAATCGCTCGCTGCTACATTCATTCGATTCATGGAGCGAGACCGAAGACGCGGCCAACGTATCCGCGGACACGCCACGAACGACAAGCCGGAGCGGATCCACACGAGTCCAGGAGCGGACACGACTCCAGGAGCCGTTTGACTCCGGATCTACACACCTCTATTTCTCAGTCAGTTTGTCAGTATCTGTCACACGGAGTGCACGTATACATAGCGTACAATCAAAATGGCGGCCGACAACGAACGCGAAGTTTGGACGCGAATTATAGAAGTTTATCAAGACCGACCTCACATGTGGGATAAAAATCATAAACATTATTTTAACCGTGACATGAGGCAGCAAACATTCACACTAATGTTTGAAATTTTTGGGGAACTCAAAACCAACATGGAGCTGCCGGCTTTAAAAAAATAATTTGAAAATATGCGGACATCCTTTTTTCGGGAGTTAAAAAAGGTAGGGTCGGTAGTCGTACATTGAACCAGACAGCTACATTGAACCATCGAAAGTTCTCGAATATGCAACGTTGCCGATTCGCGCTTGTGCCGGTAAATAAGGTCCCTACAGTCCCCCTACCCACCGCTGAATTTGCGCGGCGATCCCGTGAATGACGGAGGTTGGGCCAGGACTTTTACTAAAATCGATCGGAAAAGTAAGTTTTTTCATCAGTTTTCTTTGATTTTTCATTTGTTTTCGGTGTTGAATGTCAGTATTTAAATAATTACGTGTAATAGTGCACATATTTAGCTTTCTAATGCATGATATTTGGTCTTAATATGCCCTGGTCTAACCGGTGAAATGTTGAGTTTATTTCGAAGCACGTGCGGTGTCTCTCTTTGAACCACATACATGAAGTACAGACTGAACCACGGTTCACTGTGTACTATTAACTTATTACACTTCCGTGCAATTGTACTGTTTTGTGTGAAGTCACAAAAAAACTGCATATTAACTGGAAATTATAAACTAATAAATTAAAAAAGGAATTTTTTTAGGATGGCGCGGACCAAAGTAACGTCCAAAATAAAAGGTGACGTCACAGCTGCAACGAACAATTATGCCAAATCACAAATATTGTCATAGTAAGCAATTTTTTTTGCACTGAAGTGTACTGATGTATGTTTGCATTTTTGATATAGAAGATACTGTTAAAATAATTCGTTAAAACTAAGTTAAATTATAGTGTTTGTGTTCATAAGAAACTTGATCTCTTAATAATAGCATTTAGCTCAATACAATTATTTGTAATTTTTTTCACTAACCGATAAAATTACACTTCAGAAGTGTAATTTTATAGTTATTTTTTAACATTTATAAGTCTGGCCCTTTCGGTAATAAAGCAAATCATAAAAATTTACCATTGTTTTATTTGCCATGCTTTGAAATTGATAAATACCAATATTTAGGTAGGTGGTAAAGGGTGGTTCAATGTGGAAAATACCCCGGTTCAATTTGTACTACCTAGTGGACACAATGAACCAAAGCTGAGTTTTTAAAAAACATTTCTCCTACTCAAACTAGGCCCAACTGTCAAAAAACTAGTATGCACGATGATAGTCGGATAAATTCTGCATAAGATAGGGGAAAAACGAATAGCAAAAGCTAAAAAATTTAAAAACTACAGGCTCCTAAAATTTACCCGGTTCATTGTACGACGCCGTACCCTACGTATTTTTAATTAAGTAATGATTATTCAAAATTGTGTTTTGAAATTTTTTTTTTGTAGGTATTTGTATTTCATTTCAATGTGTTATCTTTTTTAGGTTAATTCTTCAAAACAAACAGGATCTGGCAGCGATGATGTGTACAAACCATCTCTTTGGTATTATAATCTCTTTACTTTTATTGAAGAGACTACTGAACCATCTCGCACGGGAGTAGATACCATGGACTGTGACGAGGTAATACTTAAAATAAAACAAGAATAAAATCACTTGGCACAATTATATATATATTTATTAGAATTACTTCTAAATATTAGGTATAAGTACTTACTTAAGTATTTCATCAACTTATATTACTCGTAACATGTCTTCTTGAAAATCAACACTGCCTTGTCCGTTAAAATACGACATAAATTGACTTCTAACGTAGTTTCCTTCATCGTTGCGCTGTTTTTCATTTCTTTGCGCAAGTGATACTAATTCGAATGATTCTGCCCGCCAATCACCTGGTCGATAAGTTCGATCGTTTGTATTTTCAGAATCTGTACATGAATTTGTCAAATAGATTTTTGATTTTGTTCTTAAAAAATTGTGTAAAGCGCAACATGCTAGAACAATAGCATCGACGTTCTCAACATTTACACTTATTTTTCGGCGAAATATCCTAAAACGTGTTGCCAGTATCCCAAAAGCATTTTCTGCTACCCGTCTTGCCCTAGATAACCTATAATTAAATATTCTTTGTTCATGGTTTATATTCTTGAATGGATAGGGCTTCATCACGTGTCTGTTGAGAGAAAATGCACTGTCTCCTACAAATACATAGGGCACTGTAGTATTACTATTTGGTAACGTTGAAGCTGGTGGTAGGTTTAACTGGCTTTTCATTAGTTTTTCATGAAATTTTGTATGTTGTATTACACCACCATCAGAGACGCTTCCATTTATGCCAGTGTGTACATACATAAACTCATAATTTGCATTAACAATGGCAAAAAGTACTACACTAAAAAACTGTTTGTAATTAAAAAAACACGAGCCACTACCAGGGGGCTTTTCTATAGCTACGTGTTTTCCGTCCATTGCTCCAACACAGTGACTGAAATTCCATTTTTCTTCAAACATTTTTGCTGTGTTCTTCCATTCAGTTTCCGATGTGGGCATCTGAAACAAACAGTAATTGAGAAATTTAATATTTCAGGTTTCACAGAGTTTGGAATTGGATGAACCATCTGGTAGTCAATCACTCAACCTAAAACGTCCAAGTAAGCTAGACAAAACAGAAGAAGAACCTGCTCCAAGAAAACCGCGATTAAACTTACAAAAAAAACAAGAGAAACTGTTTGATACTGCTCAAAAACTTCTTACCACTACAGATGAATGGGAAGTCAGAATGGGCTATGGTATTCAATTGAAAAATTTAAGTAAACACCAGCAAGTTGTTGCGAAAAAATTAATATCCGAAGTCATTTTCTATGGGCAACTTGGAAAACTAACAGAAGAATCGTCAATCACTTTGAAAAACCAATATCACAATCCGTACATTCATTCAGTACCTATTAATACTCTTACACCATCCCCACAATATCAATCCTACGTATCTGCTCCTACTCCATCCCCACAACATCAATCGTACGCATCTGCTCATACTCCATCCCCACAACATCAATCGTACGCATCTGCTCCTACTCCATCCCCACAACATCAATCGTACGCATCTGCTCCTACTCCAACCCCACAACATCAATCATACTCATCTGCTCCTACTCCATCCCCACAACATCAATCGTACGCATCTGCTCCTACTCCAACCCCACAACATCAATCATACTCATCTGCTCCTACTCCATCCCCACAACATCAATCATACTCATCTGCTCCTACTCCAACCCCACAACATCAAGCCTATGCATCTGTTCCTACTCCTACACAATCCTCACAACTTTCTGAGGTTCAATATGATGACATTACCATTGATTTCCCTAACACTACTTTTAGTAATAATAATAATTTAGTGGAAGGTAGTTTCACTAAAGTTAAAGATTTTCTTATATTTAAACACAAAAAGTAATTAAAATGATAATGTCTTATCCTTTAAAATTCTCACAATTAACTTAATATTTGGAAACTGGGTACCTATAACTTGTTACCGTATTAATAAAAAATATTTCACCGACTGTGATTGTTTTTTTTGTGGTTGAATCTTGGTTGAGTACTTACAAGAAAAAACAGTTTATCTAGAATTTCGGGAAATTAAATTTCTAACATGCTGGTTTACTTTTTATAATTATACTTTATATAAACTTACCTTTATATAATGTTTCAGACAATTGTAAATCGCCCAACAAGTCTCAGGAATCATTGTTGACATCAATTGTGGTGATATGATACAACTAAATTTCAAATCCTCGTAGGTTTGTCCACTGGCCAAAAACCGAAGCGTAGCAATTAATCGTTCTCTAGCGCTTACGGCATTCCGCATCAATGTATTTTTTTTTTCTATAAATGGTGCCACCATTGCAAGAAGCTCTTCAAAAGAGTCAGAATCCATCCGTAAAAAGTTATTGAAGTCATCTACTTCCAGTTCTTTTATAATATTCATGTGGCATAACTCACTTCTTTTCAGTAGCCATTTCTTCACCCAGTATCTCCTTTTCCTTTTTTTTTTGAGGTAGCACCACTGAAAGCGCCAAGGCTACTCCAATCTTTTGATTGGTCGATAATACGGGTGCCATTCTCAATACGTGTGCTCAGCTCAGCTTACTCGGAAACACTGCACGGCAGGCAAGTGTGTAGAGATACTCCCGATATCGCCACAACCGCCATGCACCCTAGATTGCCCCTGCGGCAGGTGTGTGAGTAGCGCCCTTATGGTGGCACTTCACATGGCTATTTGTATTTGTGTATTTGGCATATTTGGCAAACAATTACCATGTGTGGACAGTTTATTTGACAAAGTGTTCGCCTTATTTGCCTATTTGACAAATAAGGCCAATACCAAATACGCGTTACCGTGCGCTTGTCGGTTTCTCGAGGCACATCAAAGCAGTCAAATAGGCAAATACGCAATAAGCCGTCCACACAATGGCCATATTCAGAAGCGCACGCGCCGTGGACCTTTACGGAGGTGCAGTATATTTGTGTCAGCGTCTTGCTCTCCATGGTCTTTTCAAAACTTTGTATTTTCTGACGCATAGCATGTAATAGTAACATGCATTTAAATAATAAAATCCCGCTGCAAGTTGTAGGACGTCCATATTGTTGGTAAACACCTGAGTCTGCTGCTAAATGTTTGTGTGTTTGTTATTTGAGTGCCATGTGTGGATGGTCGTATTTGCCTCTTTATGCATGTTCGTCTTAAACGTCATATATTTTGCCAAATACAACAAACACCCAATAGCGAACACAAATAGCCATGTGAAGTGCCACCATTAGGTAAGCAAAAGAAAGTATCGCCATATAGAAAAGAAGTTGAAGTGCTCGTCAGTCAGTCAGTCAGTCAGTCAGAGTGATTAGAAATAATTGAAAGCTGAAGCTGATTTTGATTTCAGGATTATCGCTATCGATCGATGAAACAAAATAGGAACTAGCTTTTATATGGATGATGAAGCTTCCGCTCACACATTAAACAACCGATTAATTAACAACCTGGAGGTTTGTTATAAAAGTTTTTGGTCAAACATAACCTAAAATGAATACACTTCGCCGTACCATTTTGAGTGAAATAAAACATCACAGCTTCCATACAAGCTCTACAAACTTGGCATGGTCCAAACAAACTCTCCCGAAGGCATTCATACAGTTAAATAAAAAAGTTTATCCACCTCAGGAAATTGGGGAGGAACCCAGACCTGCAGTAAGTACCTACCTACATAAACAATCCTCTGCCTCAACATTTCTCCGCGTTACTTTAGTAATTTACTTATTTTTATAGGTTTTCTTTGGCTGACAGAATAAATATACCAGTGCCCTCTAGATTAATTGGCCCATTACCTAAAGATGTTCATTATCAATGCAAAACAATGGACATTCAAGTGGTTAACTAATCAGATTTGACCAGTTTCCTACAACTAAAATATCAAAATCTGATATCAGTATTTAGTTAGGCTTCTCATACAAAATAACTAATCATTTCAAATTCTTACAGTATGTTTGTCATCAAAAAACCAATTTTAAATACAGTCCAGAAAAGCTGTGGTACATTGCATCATTTGTGAGAGGGATGACTGTAGATGAGGCAATAAAACAGCTGAGTTTTATCCATAAGAAAGGAGCAATATTTGTAAAAGAAACCATCCTAGAAGCACAAGAGTTAGCAGTAAAGGAACACAATGTTGAATTCAGAAGCAATTTGTGGGTTGGTATGTATCTCAAACTATGATTAACTATTTTATGATCTGAACTAATTTTGTTACAACGTTTCACACAGAGAGAAGCCATTTGGGCATTCAATGTTTGTGGCATTTTCTCCTATTAAAATTAGCATAGAAGTTCTTGCTTTCATATCCAAGGATGGTCACAACTTTAAAGGCTAAAATCCCAATGTCGGTTCTGTTTAAAACCTCTCGGGGAGTTCAGGATCATTCAGTCCACTTTCCACTAGATGTAACTTATTTATTTTATCTTTATTCCTTTGAGCTGAATCCACTTGCAGTTTCCACGAGATGTAATTTATTTATTTTATTTTTATTCCTTTCAGCTGAATCCAATTGCGGTAAAGGAATGTGTATGAAAGGAATGAGAAGACATGCTAGGGGTAGAATGGGTAAAGTGAGATACCAGTACTGCCACTATTTTGTTCGTCTTGAAGAAGGGAAACCCCCTCAGGACTTTTACAAGCATGACCCGTTGACACCTGAGCAACAATTAGACAAATGGCTTGAGCAGATGAGGAAAAGAAAGATAACAAACTCTTATTAAATTATTTTGAATGTAGATAAACATAGATTTAATAAAAAACTAACTTCACATAGTCAGTTTCATTTATGTGTTGTTGGAAAAGATTATTACCATATAAGATTTTTTATCAGATGTTTCTAAATCAAAACTAGCTGTACTCACTTCTTCTTTCGCTCTGGACTATTTACCCTCAATTGACTAGTTTCTTTCATATCAAAAAACCCTATGCTAAAAGCTTAATTTGCAGAATTGGACATGCTACTATTATTTGAAGGATAGGATTTATAACTTTTAGTATCTCTAAGTGATATTTCTTGATTAAGGAAAACATTTGAGATAAAATTAAATTTTCATACAGATGCTGGATGCAAAATTATGCCAAATTTCAGCGACGAAAGAGAGTGCTCTAGAAAGAAAAACTACATAAATCTAATATGTACAGAATTAGACCTGTTACAGTTATTATCCAACTTCGGATATGTACAAGTTGTTAAAGTTATCCCACAAAGATCCTAATGATTATTGTCAATGAAGTATTAGTTACATAATTATTGTGCAAATAAATATCTATTGGGAAACACTAGCTTTATAATTGTTAAGTGCATGTGTGTGGTATAAGAGGGAAATATAGTAAATTATTTAATAAAATAATTTTATTACATTTGCCTATCTCTAAATATGGAATAAACAAAAATATAACTCAACACTATCATTTTTATAGACAATACTTAAGTACATAAATAGTTTTCCTTTACTGTATTTTTTCGAGACAAAACTATTACAAGGTACAATACAAAACTTTTATGATAAACATTTCAAAAAGAAAAATACCTGCAGGTACTTCTAGGCTGGTAGGTAGTTAAAGTATGATACAATCTAAAATTGTTTATGAAATGTGGCACCTAGGTGGATATAGTGCAAGTGATACATAAAGCGCAACATTTTGTGATATGTTATAATGTCATACATAAGTTTTACATAGCAGGTCATCTACAGAAAAGTTGAAGCCTACGTGGGTATAAAATCTGTGAATTTGCCTCTTAGTGCGTTTATTCTCTTTGGCCACCACCACCATCGCCACGACTGATGGAAATCGGGAACGTCTTTTTTCCCAGTAAACATCAGTGGTAGCCATCGAGACGTAGGTAAGTCTGTAAGTAATCGGAAGTACGTAGTACTATTCAGATAGCTTTTTGAGATTGTGTGGACAAATCTGAAGTCATGGGATCTGATCTGATCATTTTTATGTGGTGCGCATACCTAAAGCATTACGCCTTAGGCTAGCGACGTTTCTTTAAATCTCAAAAAGCCACCCCTGTAGAGATAAAATACTTAATAATGATTCTTAGGTAGGTACTTATCGTATATCATGTTCATTATTTCTCCTAATGGTGGGGTACTTTCTCTCAGTCTATCGTATTTTTATCACTGAAGAACGTAGGTAAAGCTTTGGAAAGCCTTTGTTGAGGATTTAACCAGCTAGGGACTCCATGGGATATCTCTAACATCATGATTAGGGTTACGTATATTTCGCAAACGAAAGATCAAAATTTTGCATAAATAAAAATTCTAATTGAAAATTTTCGTTTTTATTCGCATAAAGCAATGAAAAAGATCTAATAATTCATATTTATGGTACCTATTGCAAAATAAATCGTTAAAAACTAACATCGTGGATTCTATGTTTCGTAAATACGAAAATTACGTTCTCTAACCATGATAAATGGGACGTAAAGGCAAGAAAAAACTTAAGTTACATATGATGTAAGAACTCAATAAAGTACCTTCATCATAAAGTATAACGTAACACGTAGTAGGTACCTACCTACCTACCAAATTAATAAAAAAAAATATTTCCTATGTTACTAGACATAATAATATAACTGGAACGCGCGGAGCAGTATGCATCTGTTAAATAGGCACTATAAACTAGATTTTTTGAAAAACTTATAACAACCACTTGACGTGACTTGGTCTCTGAACTATCCTATCACATTATTTATAAACCTTACAATAAATTATTTACTCGATAGGTCGACTAATGGCTCTAAGTTACAATAGGCTTTTAATGTGGTTTGTAGATTTAAAAACAGTTTTTCTTATTTTTGAAACTTTTTGAAATAAAATAGACATTTAAAATAGTCGAACAATTTACAGGACGAAACCTTTAGCGACCGATCCTATTTTTAAAGACAATTATTGTAAAAATGTGATGATTACATTGTGATTATAATATTTTAATATACCTAGACCTAGGTACCAACTTTTTTTAACTTCTATTGGTTAGCAAAATAATTGCGTTTGATGTTGACATATTGGGCGTAATGATTAATTTAAATCGAAAAATGCTATTGACAAGAAACCAGAACATGATTTGCTGTTATGAGCTTATGTTTTTTCGACTGTTACTACATGGTTACTACTAACACTCATTAAATGAAATAGTGAAGCCATTGAAGCAAGAATAACACGATTTTATATTTATTTAATTAAAAAAGTCAGTGGGGTGGTTCGGAAACTATAATATCTAGTCGAGACAAATACTGTTGCAAATACCTATGGATGTCATTTCAGAGTTAAGACTTTTCAGACTCGAATAGTTACCTACCTACTTATACTTACACATAAATGGTCATGAGTTTTTTACGCAATTTAAGTTATAAAGCGTGTACACGGTTGTTTTCCGAAAAAAAATTATAATAAATAAACTAGGTACTATTTCAATTTAAAATTTTGCCAAGTTACGCCATACATTCTTACTACGAGTAAAATAATCTTATGTCAGTATTTTAATACTTTGGAATCAGAGGAGTTGGAGCTTTATCTGACTTTTTGACGATTTTCATTATTTATGTAATACCAAGAATACATAGTAATACTAAAAAAACTGATGTTACCTCCGGCTTTTTTTACGACATCGTCGGCTACAGTTGAACCAAACTGTCACAATTATGTCTCATCTCTCTCAGATCACGAGAGTTTAAGAATTCATTTGTTTCTAATATATTATGTTTCTTATTCTATTCAATTAATTGATAATTGAAATATTATTTAGAAGTACTTAGTACAGTCATGGCGAATACCTTGATCGCTGCTTTACGAAGGTAAATTACCTACCTAAAGATAATATTTTATTTAATCTAGAGCTCATTAATTCTTATCTAGGTTCATATTAGCAGCACACTGATTTCATGGGAGTTAAGTTGCTTATCGACCCTGTATTAAAGATTCCGTGATTGAGGTATCTTTTAAATGTAGGTACCTACCTACACGCCTATGCGACGTACCTAGGTGATTTAACTGATAAGTCAGATTGATATCTGCCCAGTAACTATTAATGCTTATCGATTACTATTATGCATCACATTGAGAAGTTACTTAATTATACTGTTCATTATACATATTACCTTATAGTAGTAATGGAGCATAGAAACGAAAATGACGTGTAGGGTTCTGATCAGTAATTCATTAGAATTCATTTGTACAATAAGTAGCACTGGGAATAGGCAGTTCAGTATTTTTCAATCCCAATATCTATTAAGTTGATTGACTTCAGAACATAAAAACATTACACAAAAAAACGACGAAACAGTTAACCTATTATAGTGCGTAAGCCCTACTCAATCAATACTACTCAATTTCTAGTTATTACCCCACTCAAGGTAATAAATAGAAATTAAATAATACCCAAAAAATATCTTTCGGCGTTACTTGAACCCGCGACCTTTATTCAGTACGGGACGCGCTAACCAACTGCGCCACGAAATCTAGTACCTATCTACCTACCTTAATAGTCGAAAATACTCGTATTTGGGCCTTTCATTAGACTCCACAGTCTGAAGAACGGACTTACACTGTGGGTAGGTAGCGGATTCAAGTCCCGCAGAATCGAATTTTTTTGGGATATTACTTAATTTATTTTTCGTTTGATACTGCTAGCCATAGAATTTTGCTCTGACATAGAAATGTTCTGATTACCTTTTGGGAGCCATGATCTTTTTGTGCTAAGAAACACAATATAGTACATGATCAATATTAATTTGTGCGTAGATCATTTTAGTAGTCCAAATTCTCATAAAAAATATTCTGATAGTCTACATCTATATCTAGGTAGGTACAAATAAATTACACACTTAACGAACTTCGTGGCTCTGGTTTTTTCGGGACATATCCATACAAAAATATTGACGCCATAACTAATAGAGTACCTATTGAAAACTGGACTGTCAACACAAAGTCGAATAAATACATGGACACAATACAGGATATCAATATTGCAACTGATGTTGCAAAACCTTTCAAAATGTTGTCTGCATACTTCACCACAACAGCCACTATGAGGCCGCCAGCCGCTTGTAATATCACCAAGTACCACACAAAAGCATCAAAGCCCTTGAGTAGGTTGCTACTGGTTCCTTCCTTGATCAGATAGGTACCAGTGCCAAAAGGCAGAGATAGTAAACTCAACTGAACATTTCTCATCCATACCTGAAACATTTTAATAAGAATTTACATGGCAGAATATTGCAGTATTTTATGTGATTTGGATAAAAAAAAGGATTCTTACAGATATGTCAGATTCTTTTAATACTTTTTCGAAGTAAATTCCAGCAAATCCTGATATGAAGCAAGCTGCTAAGGCTGCACTGAACCCTATTAACTTGGATTGTTCATGCACACTTGTGCTGCTGCTATGTGCTTTTGTTGATGATGATAATTGAACTAAGGCTACCCCAGCGGCCAAAAGCGCCAGTGCCGCCCATTGCCACTTCTTCAGATGCCTTTTTAACACAACGACAGCGAAAAAAGCTGTCGTGAGGATTTTTAGTTGATAAGTAACCTGAAATCAACAAATATATGTATTTAATAAAATAATTCATAAGACATCTCTAATTTATACTGTGTTTATATTTATACTCAAAGAACATTCACAGTAGCTTACCTGATAAGTAGCTGCGTCCAAATTAGCAGCGGAAAGATATAGCAAATTATTTTGTACAATATATAGAAAAGATGGCACACAGACACGCAGAGTGTCTTTAACATTTAAGATGACTATGTTGTACATAGCCACGGCGCCTTTTTCTACACCACCTGATTCTTGCATTACTAGTCCTATGCATATTATGAGTTTAAAGACCTCTGCCATTAAAACCGCTGAAACAAAAACAAAACAAACTTAAGAGCCTAATTTAATAAATAAATTAATTATGTTGTTGGACAATCCACACAGCATCATCTAGCCCCAAACTAAGCTTGTGTTTCGGGTACTAGATGACTGATAAACATAATACAACATATTAAATAGATAGATATTATTTTATTATATATAGAAAACAACCAGAACACCCTGAACAAATATCTGCAGATCGTACAAATATAATTTGTCCCGAGGCGGGAATCGAACCCGCAACGTATTGCGTCATAGGCGGACCTTCGCCCACTGCGCCACAGAAGTCATCAAAAATGTACATGCTCATATGTATATTTTATTCTATTGTAAAGTATGTTTCTTATTAGTTTAAATAGAGCTGGAGAGTTGATGACTAAAATCAGGAAGGAACTAAACAAAATAATAAGGGAAAACCCCTATCCGGTCTTTAAATCAACAACTTCCCAGCTTCATAAATGACAAGTTTCTATTTATAATAAAAAATATCTATCTAATAATATTGTATTATATATATATATCAGTCATCTAGTACCCATAAAACAAGCTCTGCTTAGCTTGGGGCTAGATGATGCTGTGTGGATGGTCTGTCATTATTTATTTTTTATAAATTGTAGTATTCACCAGTTTTCTTTTTGTTTTTACTAGTTATAGTGTAGTTGATACTGACCTGCTGCTGGTGAGAACATTTCAATATCTCTAGTTGTGGCATACCGCATGCTAAGTCCAAGCGCCGCATTTTGTACAGTTAGGATCACCAAACTGACATACTTAATGTAACCTGCCAATTTTACAACACTAAAACATTTGCAGATATACTCTAGAAGTTTAAAAATAATAACAATAATGATATTGATCAATAGCATGTCTTTTGAATGCTAACACAGTTGTGGATACAAAGCAACGAAACAATATGAAATGCGAAACAGGCTGTCATGTCACCTTCATATTTATTTGCTCTTGAATAATGGCAGGAATGAACTTTTATCTACAACTTGACCCATCTTAGGCCATCATCATCATCAGCGTTCTAGCCTAGGTTTTGACTTAAAATTGGTATGAATTTTGGATTTATTGGTTGATGTTTATTGTTGATGACTTTATTTATTTGGCTTACAAAATAGGCACTTAGACAAGTTAAATTTCATACAGTTTTCTCATGAAATAAGTTATTATTGATTTTCTCTTCACTTTAATTTTTTGTCCACTGATGAACATTTGGAAGCTAAAAGTTAGTAGATTATTTACTTTATTTGTATACATTACTAATAATCTTGACTTCATATTGAAATAAAATATATCATTTATTATTTCCTTGTCAATTTTATTTTAATAATTTGAACTAAAATCTGCTTTAGTACTATAATATGAAGAATATTTGATAATAATGATTTTGGAAGTAGAAAATAAGCAAATCAAAAATAAGGAATCTTTCTTTTTAATTTTCTAATTAAAATATTTACTTACGATATCCCGTTCGTCGATTGGGTGTGTATGCTTGTGTTTTCTTTGAATCTCCATCCATGCTTTCTGGGTTTAGTTGAATGACGGAAGTTTCCAATTCTTCAGGATCAGGGCTCACACTGATAACTGGTTCGCTGCTCAACTTAGACTCATTTGTAACTGCTTCACTGCTCAACTTAGACTCATTCGCATCTTCAGACTTCATAGGAAATGGAATTACCTATAATCATAAAAAAATATAATACTAGTCAGTTCATAAAATTTTACCTCGACCACCACGCAATATAAACGGGCCTGCTTTTAATTTAAAATTTACAAAGTAGTTTCGTACTCACGCACTGTTTTGGGTCCTTGCTTAATGTAAAAAAAGCCCTGAGAGCACAGTGTAGCTAAGTTTGAAGCGTTACTTTAGGAATAATAAATTCATGTACCTAACACCTTACATCCATACTGAGATATATAGACCGATTTATTCTACACAATTATTTATTTTACAAGGTCTAAAATTTATATTATCAGATAACTGTAAGGATGGACTTCCCGTTCACTTCCCACAATGAAATGGGTGGAACTCGTGGCAAAGTTTTTTGAATTTAGCTGATAGGTTATTTTATTATATAAAATTGTAGACGTTGCCCGTCGTCGTCAATAGCTGCAAATAATAAAAAGTTCACAAGTTATATTTCGCTTTCGTTGAGATTGCCAAGTCAACAAACCACTTCCACTTCACTTCTTTCTTTGAAAAAGACCAAATACATGTTGCCAACAAAGAAGTTCTTTGTTGGCAACATCAACATGTATCTGGCTGGTGGTTTGTTTGCCACTTTTCTGCCAGTGTGCGGTTCAAGGAAACAGGGAACAGAAAGACAGAAGGAAAAAACTCTAGTTCGTTTCTTACCTGCATTTGACGACGTAGAGCAATGTAGAGTCGAATGTTGAAGACCACTGTTAAATACAGAAGGCGTACCCTATATATTTAGGCTCGCCGATACCGGCTAGCCCAGATTAGAGGGAGTCTGTACCAAAACTCAATAAAACAACTGCTACAATTGTGGTTTCTTCTCAAGACCCGGTCTCATGCCTCGAGCGCCTTATTTTTATCTGTATCATGATTGCCAGATACGGGAAGCTCCACTTCAGTTGTCAGTGTCATTTTGACAGCACTAAAAACAGAAAGGGTCTATATCTTTAGAATACCCTTGCCAACGACTAAAGCTTCATAGGGATGTCGGAAGTGAAGAAAAATATCGATATATCGATATATCGATATTTATAAATATATCAATATCGGCCTCGATATATCGAGGAAAAAAATATCGATATATCGATATATCGGTCAAATTTTCAGAGAAGTTTGCAATTTAAAATAATAATATTTTATACAATGCACATTATTTTACTACACAAAAAACTTAATGAAACGAAGGAATTATTTTTATAGACAATTTTTACTATGCAAATTAGAAACTACAACTACTAAAAGTAGAAGTTTCCTCCTCCAGAGTCTTGAACTTGAACTTGTCTCGTTAAAAAATATACAATATTCTAAGAATAAAGAAACAAAAACATTATATAGTTAAAATACAATACAATGAAACACTGGAAAGATCATAAATCAAAACATTCAATAGATAATAACTTCTTATTATTTTATCTATGGCTCTGCATCTGGTAGAGGAGGTGATTTCTTTCGACCGAGATCTGATTTGACTCAATTCTACCATTATCTATCAGTTTCAAATTGCGCATTTTATGAACGAAGCATTTACGGTTTTGATTTGAATGCTTGCGACTTTATTTAGATAGTGATTGATGCTAATAAGTAAATAAGATACATGAAATATGGAAAAAATATCGTTTTTGATACCCTTTTCGATATTAGATATTTTGTATCGATATATCGATATATCGGATCAAAATATATCGTCTAAAAATATCGATATATCGAATTAAAAATATCGATATATCGATATTTTTTCAGCATCCCTAAAGCTTCACCAGGCATACATAATTTTTTATTTATTATGTTTCAATAAACAATGAATAAATAAATAAATAAATAATAAATAATAACGCTGGACAATCCACACAGCATCATCTAGCCCCAAGCTAAGCAGAGCTTGGGTAATGGGTACTAGATGACTGATATACATAATACAATATTATTAAATAGATAGAGACCAGTCTCCGCTGACGCGCGATTGCGATAGGTTGTGCGTAGTTATCCTGCTAAGAGATACGAATCTACCCGCGATGGTTTTACAAAAATGTGTGAAATGCAAGAAAAATATTACCAAAAAAGCTACTGGACTCCAGTGTAGCCGATGTGAAAAGGTTGTTCACGCTGATCCGGACTGTTCCAAGCTGTCTAAAAAACAGCTGAACACTTTCAGGAATACTCCAGGCTTTGAGTGGAGCTGCGAAGAATGTCTGAAGAACGCCTCCCGCAGGTCATCATTTCTTATTGAAGATGACGACGATGAGAATGACTCCGACACAGGTATTGCCGTAAACTCACAAAGCCTTGACACAAATAAATTACTGAAGGACATCAGCCGAGAAATGAAAAAAACATTTCGGGAGGAAATCCGCAACCTTGAAGCGTCACTCAGCTTCATGAGTGAGCAAATAACTACGATGGAAAAGTCTTTGACTTACCAAGATAATAAGATAAAAAATCTTGAACACAAAAATGTAGACCTACAAAACCAAAATAAAAACCTACAACTAAGAATGTCAGCACTGGAACAAGATATGAACGATTTCCAGCAGAAGAGTCTAACCACTTCGCTCGAAGTAGCTGGTCTGCCGCTAAATGACCCTAGTGATGTTGAAGGGGTAGTTGATTCAATCGCATCCAAGCTTCATATGGATAAAACTGAGATAACCTCAACTCGACGCCTACGTGGAACCAAAGAGAAACCGGGTGCAATCCTGGTCGATCTGAAGTCCAACGCGGCCCGTCGTCAATGGATAGCTGCTGGGAAGGAAGTGAAGCTCACCGTAGGCTTCATTCTCCCTGAAGGACCTAAGGAAAAAGCTCACGAGCGCATTTTTATCCGAGAAGCCTTAACCAAGAATGTAAAAACCCTCCTATACAACGCTAAAGCCAAGCTCGGCACTGCCTTCCAGTTTGTATGGTGCAAAGAGGGCCGGGTATGTGCAAGAAAAACTACCAACAGCAAGATATTCTACATTCGATCCATGGAAGACATCAACCTCCTCCTAAAAAAACCGAAGGAAGCGTCGTCTACAATAACCTTTTCTACACCTTCGTAAACACCTTTATTATAGGTACCTATTTAGTTTTAGTTCATAAGTAGAACATAGTCATTATCTTTTCTTCTTATAAAAATATGGACACAAAAGTGAATGAAATATTTAACTGCAGCTCTTCTAATAACTTCTTTCAAAATCTACCAGCAAAAAGTATTCTAAATGTGTCATGTATTCATATTAACATAAGGTCAATAATCAAAAATTTTACAAAGCTTTTGCAAGAAATCCATAGTTGTACTTTTCCTCTTGATTTAATAGTTTTAACCGAGGCAGGTATTTCAGAAAATACTTCTAATCTGTTTAACATTCCTGGCTATAATATGTACACACAACTACGCCGCGGGGCAAAAGGAGGGGGAATCATAGTCTACATTAAAAACCATTTAAAATTTACATTAGTACAAAACAAAACATTCACATTTGAAAGCCTTTCCGGCACATTAAAAACAAGCACTAACCAGAACGTAGTTGTGTGTGCTATTTACAGACCACCCTCTACGGTTAAAAGCATGTTTGTTATGGAATTGGGTAAGTACATCTCACAGTTTGACTCAAAACCAAACCTTCTCATGATAGGCGACTGCAACATCGATCTAAAATCCATTTCATCATACAAAGACAGGTATCTAGAAACACTTAGCGAGCGCGGATTGATGTGTGGAATCTCAGATTTTACCAGAATTGAACCAAGACTAAATAAACAGACTAACACTTATATCACCACGAAATCATGCATTGATCACGCTTTTATCCGATTCCCCACAACACATCCGTACTCCGCGGTGCTAGATACCGTACTGGCCGATCACCGAGCGATCGCTATCGCATGCATCAGCAATGCACCTCGGACGCAATTACAGGGTGTAACGAAACATGTTACTGATTATGAAATTTTGCATAAGGAATTAAAAAGTATAAACTGGCTAGATACCATGGATATGAGCAACCCTAATGATATTTTTAACTTTATTCGAAACTCGTTTCATAACGCAAATAAATTAGCATCTTCTACTAAAAAAATATACCCGAAAAGAAAATTTTATCCGACAAGATTTCCCTGGATCGACAAAAACGTTACCCAACTATGCGAAAAACGAAATAAACTATACAGGGACTGTAAAAATAATCCAAACGATCCGAAACTGAGACTATCTTACAACAAAACTCGCAATAAAATACATAAAGTAATAGAAATTAAAAGAAATCAACACTATATTACGGAAATAAATAATAATTTTAATGATACAAAGAAAGTTTACAAAATTTTAAATCAAATGTTGGGACGCGTATCGTTGTCTATCGATGATGCTATTTTAAAAGCGTTTGATTCTCAATGCCTTGCCGCTAAAACAATAGCTGACAATTTCGCCCATGGATTTGACAAGGCAGTCAAAGACATTATACCAAACTGTGATGTAAAATTAGTAAACCATCCTTACCGAAACCCAACTGATTGTAGTATTCGATTTAAAAAAGCTACGAGCGATGATGTTACCAAAATTATTAGAAAACTAAATGTAAGGAAGGCTCCAGGACAAGATAATGTTAGAGTTTCGGATATCAAACTAGCGGGAAATGATGTAGCTACTGCTTTAGCAAATTTAATAAACTGTAGTGTTAAATCAGGGATATATCCAGATGATTTAAAAATAGGCTGCGTTAGACCAGTCTATAAAAAGGGGAAGCATGACGACTACGGCAACTACCGCCCAATAACGTTGCTCTCTTCTATAGATAAAATTGTTGAGAAATACATCAGTGAACAGATTCATGGGTTTTATAAGAAACATGAAGTTTTATACCATAACCAATTTGGATTTCAACCAGGAAAGGGCACAAATGACCTCCTTACTACGTTCACAGACCAGGTTAACGACAACTTAAATAATAAAAAAATAGTGCTGGTTTTGTTAATTGACTTTTCCCGTGCTTTTGACACCCTAGAACACGTCCAGCTAATAAAGAAGCTAGATAACTGCGGAATCAGGGGTCCTCTTCTAAATTGGTGTGAAAACTACCTTAAAAAACGTAAATATACAGTCAAAATTGATAATATGTACAGTGACTATATTACAGTAACGGAGGGTACCGCACAAGGATCTGTCCTAGGACCGCTTCACTTCTTATCGTATGTAAACGAAATGAGTAATTGCGTTAGGCATACCACATGTTATCAGTTTGCTGATGATACATGCCTCGTAGCTGTTGATGAGGATACTACAAGAGCACGTGACCTTCTACAAATCGATTTGAACAACATAGCTAAATGGTGTCACGATGCAGGATTAGTATTAAACGCAAATAAAACCAAAATGTTAGTAGTTAAGTCTCCTTACATTAAAAAACATCCAATTAACAATCTTATTGCCCACGACCACAGCTGCCTGCATGCTCCGGCAAACGCCAACTGTAAATGTCCTACTATAGAAATCGTCAATAGTGAAATGTACCTTGGCTTAATAATAGATAGCAAATTCACATGGTCAAATCATATAGAGCATGTCTGCAATAAACTACGGCACTTTCTTGCGAATATGGCAATACTTAAGGACCGTATACCCTTCAAAGTCAAACTTATGCTTTATAACTCACTAGCGGAATCCTACATTCAATATGGATTAGTTAGCTATGGTCGTACATATACTACCTACCTCAATCAAATATACAATCTGCAGTTGAGAATCTTAAAAAAAATTGTTTCTAAGACTGTAAAACAAGAATTTAATAATAATGAATTGGGTCTTTTTGAACACTGTAAAGTATTGCCCGTTCATACTCAATTTAAATATATGTTGCTTCGAAACTATTTCTTTGATGAAACCATTCAACATGTTATTAGTCACCCTATACTTACACGAGCTGTTACTCGTAACGCTTGTCACTTCGCGCGCAAACAATGCCTACGGCGAGCGGACGGCCAGGTATCTGGTACCTCGGCTTATAAATGAACTTCCCATAGAACTACTAGATACTTTAACACCTAAAAACATTAAACATAAACTCCGATCTTACTTCTTGTCAAATCTACATCAGTATCAAAAGGTTTGATTTTGGTTAGCTACTTACCTAATTCCAAATTAAGAACGTCTGAGAATAGTTTATATCGCATTGTAATAATTAGTACCTACTACGTACGTTCTACCTACTTTACCTGTACTTTAGAACCTACTAACCACACTACGCTTAGTGATTTAACTATTATTTTATTCAGGTTGTACTTGTACCTACCTATCGGATAGTTAGTCGGCTGACTCACTAATAGCACTTCCTTACAAACCTCTGTGGTTTACATAGTGTTATTATTATAAGTTTCTGTGTAATATAATTTTTAAGATGATAAATAAATAAAAAAAAAAAAAAAAAAAAAGATAGATATTTTTTTTTTATACATAGAATATGAGAATAATGTATATTTTTTCATTATTAGGAACGTTTCATTGATCTTCCCAGTAAAAATCTTAAGATATGGCTGCAAATGTACATTTAAATAATTATAATTTTTATTTGATTTTTTTTATATTATATTGGCTAAGCATTTCCATAGGAACAACGTATGCGAAGCCGCAGGCAGAAAATGTTGTCAGCCAGTTAATAGGCACAAAGAATAATTTATTCAAACTAAAATTAGACATGGAACGGAGACTTTGGATGTGTTTATGTTGGTACTTCTGCACACACACTCAGAGGCCTGAACAGATTTTGTTGAAATTTCTTCGATTAGCAAATAGGGGTTACTATTTAATCCCGGGAAAGTACAGTGTTCTATTCTGTTCTTGTGGGACAATCAAATTCACTGCAGTTAGCACCATATATTAATAATTAATATTTTAAATAGAATTTGTTGAAAAGAATTTGTTAATTTCATTAACATAATCCAGATTTTATTGTCACTTTCGTTCGATATTTATTGTATTAATTAATTTTAGTTAGTTAGTGTAAGTGGTTGTATGACCGTTCTAATTAAATAAATAAATAAATAAAAATAAAGCGCTGGCGTAAATTGAAAATTATAAAAAGTAGGTCTAATAAACACGATTACCGTGGCTAAAGCAGTGCCTAAAATGATTCATTATAATTTACATGTTCATATGTACCTACCTAAACAATTATTAGGAAGAATATTTATAAAAATAATGGGTAATTTTTTCTTCTGTTGGCAACTCTTTATACACTGACACTCAATGTCATTCCGCCATTGTTAGGATTTGGTTAGGATTGGTTAGGATTGATTGTTGAAGTTTGATTTGATAGGATTACATACGTCTGTACTTTTCTTATGTATGAGGAAGACCATGAAATTATATACCTATATATAATTTCTTCTTCTTTAATAAATATATAATTAAAGTATATAATTTCAGGCACATTAACCTAATTAAGTACCTATTAGGTACTTAATTAGGTACCATCTTATGTAAAATTAATAAATTAAACATTATTTAAAGGTTTCTTTAATTACTAAAATAATAGTGATGAGTTAAAATTTGATATAACCGTGCCGTGGTAGACCAGCCCAGCCACATTGACTTGACTTGACTTCTTCGATATGGCAATAATATTGCCTCAATCCTCAGATCAATGGATCAATGTGTGTGCCACATTGATCTCTGAGGTTTATGGATGCTTTTACTTCTTTTCTTTCCTACGCTCGTACGTACATTATCTCATACCGTACGTATTTGCCATTGTCAGATTTAGGTAGTGCTTTCATTCTCTTTGGTTGTGGCCTTATAGTTCTAGTGCATAGCAGTTGATGAGTTGATGCTCAGACGAACGAATATATAGACCTGAAATACCTACGTGCATACCTAAAGTTAGTCTGGCACAAAGATGGCGGCCTGCTGTAGAGTTGCGCGTATTTTAACATTGAATATTGATAAGTAAGTAATTGAGTTGCACGGAGTTGAATTCTAAATTTTCGAATATTAGTAAGTAGAAGAATAAGTACCTATCTTTAAGCTCTGTTCAGTTTTATTTAAGTTTCTATACCTTGGTGATCCGTAACGGCCGTAACGGGTCATTAGCATTATATTACCCTCCGTCCTATCGTCTAAAAACGGGATACTACAATAGATTTCATCAAGTTCAATAAAAAACGCTATTTACTACGTACAGTACAGCTCAATTCAGTTAATATTAACACTACAACTTCCCCAAGCTTTGGCTGGCACTCAATTCAATGAATATCCTCTATATTCAGTACTAATACTAATATGTTCATATAAGACAATTATTTAGGTTGCCGCGCTCGGCCCAAGGTAAGTTTCGTGTGGACTGCCAGTTTCTGCAGCTTGTACCTTGATGGCGTGTGTGGAAGAGTCTTAGACAATCACTGACCTATCAAGCCCATTCCATCAAAAACTGACCTTTTTTGTAAAAACGTTGGTTTTTGCTGGAGTCGACGCCGGAAAGTTAAATCAATCATTTTCGAACACAAGGTCACTGACCTTTATTGT
Source organism: Eupithecia pulchellata (assembly GCA_963931895.1). Classification (NCBI taxonomy): domain Eukaryota; kingdom Metazoa; phylum Arthropoda; class Insecta; order Lepidoptera; family Geometridae; genus Eupithecia; species Eupithecia pulchellata. Next base: position 6,555,393 of record OZ007524.1, on the reverse strand, counting down.
AAAAACGTTAGTTTAAGCTGGAGTATACAGGTAAGTTAAATAAATTAGTTTCAAATACAAAGTTAGACCTTTTTGTATTTTTGGAATTCTATGTGTCGGGGTATTTCTTCATGTTTTTTTTTATTGCATCGCGATCGCGATAGCTCCTGCGCTGCGGGAAGTGCAGTGCAGCCTCTCCGCCATTGCGTAACAAGGGACAGGCACACTGTGCCTGTCCCTTGTTACGGCTGGCGGAGGCTGCACTCCCTTCGCGCCTCCGGCTTATTATATACCTACACTCTAGGGGCTCCACGCACAAGACCACGTGGAGTCGGGGAACTCTGTGTCGGATCCGCCACTCAAATTGAATCTAATCAACTCTTCCCGGAATGCTCTGTAAAGTTTTTATATTGTTTCTGCATCCATATTTAACGACACACTTTGACCTCTAGCACCGAGGTCATTGAACTTTGGGGTCAAACCGCTGAACCAAAGTTGCACCCCTAGTGACCCTCTTAACGATGCCACAAGAAAAAACATTTGTTATAATATGCCTAAAAACATATTTCGAAATTTTTCTAAGTCTTTCGCCTTGAAACTGAACGACATACTTTGACCTCTAGCGCCGAGGTCATTGAACTTTGGGGTGGATCACCTGAACCAAAGTTGCACCCATAGTGACCCTATTTACGTAGCCAAAAAAAATACATGTTATATATACATAAAAAAATTCGTCGAAAATTTTCTAAGTCCTGCGTCCCGTAAACTCCACCCCAACCAAAAATTCTGTCCCTGGCACCACACCTTTGAATCTTGGTTAGCTTGGTTCAAAGTTGCTGACGCTGCTGTAAAGGATTTACTTTTATTTTTGTGTTATTGGTACTGCGTCGATGAAATAATTCGTTATCGATAATCGATGTTTTGAAAATACCGAACCCTAACTCTATTTACTATGACGAATAATTTTCTCCTAAAATCACATAATATTCATAGTAAAACATTGAATGAATAAAGAAAAGCAAGCGGATCTTTATAAACTTTCCCACAAACAGCAAAATGTTTGAAAATAATAGAAAATGTAAGAAATTTTGAATGAATTCGGTACCTTTCCCATGCAACGTTATATTTTGATGTTTTTTGTTGATTTTCATGCGACAGCCAAACACTCTGCACATACACTTATAAAATACATTATTCTCCAAGTTTGCACACTATAAAAAAGCATAATTATCGCCTATTAACTCTAAATTTCCTTCATTTTCGAATAAAAACAAGTCCGGATGACAACTGATGTACTTGTTGTTGACTGCGACTAAACATGGCGACCGGCCACAGGGGGTGAGGGGTGAGGTATTTTGTGACGTCACCAAAACAATGTTGCCATTTTCAGTCATGATCAAACTGCTGTTGTCCTTTTTTACTCATGATTATCTTCATTAGTCAAAAAGAGATGCCGATATGTAAGTAACTCTGCTGTCGAAATACATCACACTTCTATAACTAACTGTTCGTAACAAGTTCGTATAGATGTTTATGCCAGATCTATATTCCTCTATAATCTAAGAGTTGATGGATGACTAATAAACTGACGACGACGACAGGACGTCATTTATAAAATCTAACATAGAATCGTACATAAAGTATAAAGTGACGCGAACTATAGTATTGTTCTGTGAACCCTACCTGTGACCCTACCAGTGATGCCAGATGCACTGTAATTACAGTAGATCTACTGTATTTTTACGCCATCTACTGTCTACTGTATTACTAAAAAAACAGTGTATGGAGAGCACTGTATTTTTTTACTCACCTAAAATCTATTTATGATGATGATGACATAACGCTATGAACCCTAAAAACGCCCCTTACAAATACACTCCCGCTTTTTGTAGTCGCGAATTCTACCAAATTTGTCTAAGGTATTTTTCCGGTAGGAGATTCCTCTTCCGGTAGCAATTATTGCATCCGGAAGCGGAATCTCCTCGATAGGACAGGGAGTTCCCCGCCCGTTCACCGGTATTATCCGACCAAATTGAAGTTGAGCACGTGATAATAAGAATCTGATATATCAAACGTGTCATTTAAATTGGTAAGGCTATTGCAAAGTCCATTAGAAAAACATTACGAGTGAGGGGTTTTGTTTGACTGACTGAGTTGAGTTTTACTGTTGTTACCAGAAATTATCATGTCTGCTTTATCCCAACAGACAAAATGCTTAAGGCCTTTGACTCGGGAATTTATAAAACAGGGAGAGGAGTTGGATTAAACGAGAGTGACAGTGAATAATCGAATGTTTAGTTGGTAAGATAATAGAAATAATTAAAAAATGGTACGAGAATTCCACTGTAAAAAGCACTGCATTTTTATTTAGACAAACACTGTATTTTTGTTGTAAACACTGTATTTTCAAGGCTCTAACACTGTAATTTTGGTTTCCCTATCTGGCAACACTGGACCCTACCTAGGTATGTACTCCATCTGATCAATCAAGTGATAATAATATTATCACAGTAGTACTTATTACTGTTTATCTTCTTGCACAGTCGGTTAAAAAAGCATGCAGAATAATAAGATATTTTTTTACTTTTCCAGGTTCATTAAAGTCCAACTTCCTTTTCTCAGAATATGATTAGAAATGAAGATTATACAATTAATTGGTTTTCTTCAATTGCTGAAGCAGACCAAAAAGTAAGTTTAGCAGAAAAGCAACTCCACAACTTGTGATTCTTGCTAGTCCCCTGTCCAGTAAATATTAATAAATCCAATTATATGTTGCTTCAGCTCTCCAGTTGGGTAACTACACTATCTCAATGTCAAACAGACTTGGCGACTCACTTGTGTATTCCCTCTCCAAGTACTACAATGTCAAAAGAGTCAGAACTTTCAATTGGTGGCACTTTCAACAATGACAAAAAAGACTTATGGTTTTTCTGTACTACATCTCTTTGTCACGGCAATAACAGTCTACTCAGCTTATTTGTAGTCACAAGAACAGACAATAGATTTTGTCTTTCCCTTCCAAAAAAAGGTCATGACATATCCAATCAAATTAAAGTAGATGCTAAATGGTCTGAAATATCAGGTCCCACAAAGAAATACCATTTTGCTACATCCAGGAAAGATGAACTATTCTTTGTTAAAACTTACCGTTTTACTAAGGAGGACTTGCAGACCCTTAGAGAATATCCATTGCTGATACCATGTGCCATAGAAATCAATGAGTCATACAGAGTACATCCAGACATTGTCAACCGGCTTAAACTACAGTATACAGAACAAGCAAATGCAGCTCTTTATAAAACAAGACATGAAGGTGATTTTATTATTGAATCAAGAAGTCGTACTAAATACCCAGTTCATCTGGTTGTAGCAGCAGCACATTCAAACATACTGAGAGAGGCAATTAAAAGAAATAATAAATCATACTCTATAGATTTAAACGATGAAGATGTAGAGATTCTTATTGAGTTTCTGTATAAAGGATCTGTTGAAAATCTGTCCCTGGAGAATGCACCAAATATAATAATGTTGGCACATAAAATGGGACTACCAGGTCTATCAGAACTAGGAAAAATTGTTCTCAGTGCTAAAATTAATGCTGACAATGCAGTAGAATTAGCAATACTGGCAAAAAAATATGACCTACAAGATCTTTTATTGCAAGTTCTTGATTACATCAAACAGAACCCAAAACTATTGTTTAGCAGAAGCATTGAAGGCTTACAGGATGTTGATTTAATGAGAAGTATGCTGCAGCATATAGGAAATGTGTCAGGTGGATGTAAGTGTGGCAGTAGGTCCGTGGAATGTTTTGAAAATAAATGCTTGTAGGCTTATGGAACCTGTTTACCCCTAATTACCTATTTAGTTGCAATTGCAATGCACTAAGTTTGTTTATTTTTTTTTTAAATAAAGGGCTTGTACCTACTGAATTGAGTTTTAAACTTAGAGGTTTTAAGTTATAATAACCTAGTTAAACAGTTAATGAGGCTATGCCATCAAGTGGAGACTGCAACAGAAAAACCTAGTCTTTATTATTAATAAATGAGTAAAGGAAGCCACAGGCAGGAGCTAGTTATATAAAGGAACATAAAGACAAGTGGCTTGTGCGTGTCGGTTATGGATAACCCATCAAATGAAAGGGCAAACAAATGTAAGAAATCATTGTTATTAATAAGTAGCTGAAACTGAACAACATTTTATTTAACTTCTTACATTATGTTATGAGTCCCATAGTTACCTACATCATTTTTGAAATTCTGATTTTATGGTCAATTCATTTGTGAAGAGCCAAGGGTAATTTAGTGTAGGCAAAGAATGTTTTTCATTTATAACATACTAATTTAATCATAAATTATCTAAAGTACTGGTTCCATGGGTGGAGCCAACAGACAAACTGTTAAATTGAAGGACCTATTTCCATTATGAAGTAATAATAAATATCTATGCATACAAAACAACAAATCACTTAGGAGTCATTAGCAAAATCTGCTGGGTTCTTGCGAGAGAGGCGGTGATGCTCCCTTTCTACACCCTCATAGACAAGATATCCAACTATGAAAGCTGAAACAAAAGTAAAAGGTTAAGTACCTACTAAAAATTATTATACAGTAACTGGTTGTTGTATACGACTTATCACTTGTTTCCGGGATAATAAGTAGTCTTTGTTGATAGGCTATGATTTATCTGAAATAAACATTGTAGGGACCCCCCGTCCCTACAATGTTTATTTCAGATAAATCATGCGCTGGATATAATATAACTTACCAGGGGCTACTCTAAACACACTTTCACGGAATCTGCGGAAAATGTTAGGTAGTCCATTGGAAATTGCTCCAGCGTAGGCACGTTGCTCATGAGGAGAGAGCTTGTAGGTGATCAGCCCACGGATCTTGGCTAGCTCTCCAAAATGCTTCCCCATTTTCCAGGTATTCAAGAAATTATGTAATTTCAAATGGAAGATGAGTGAGACACAAATGACAAGAGGCACGAAAAAAAAACCTACCTATTTCGCTGACAGTGATACTTCATTGACTTAAGTGACAAACTGATGACAATCCACACGTCGTCGTCAGCTTCTTAATTTACTAGGCTACTACTCAACCAACATGCCTATTCGTGGACGGAACAAATCTGAGCCTGGGTGCAACACGCCCGCCAGTGAGTGATCTGATGAATCGTTTTATTATAAAATAAATAAAGTTACATCGTATTAATATCTACAATTCGATATTTAAAGGCAGGATGGCTCTAGTTTATTTTACGAGACGTCAATATCTTGCCATGTCAACTTTGACGTTTGAACAACCCCTGTGAAACAATTGTTTCATTAACATTATTGTTTCAGTTTTCAGTTATATTAGTTTAAAGTATTTACAATTGAGCTAACTGCAGACTGTTGCGAACAAACTACAGGTAGCTCAACTGATCCATATCAATACCAGTTGGAAGTGTACCCAAGATGCTGGCTGCATTGCCACGTTGTATGGCAATGCTGATGCGCTGTGCCAAATATTGACCAGCTCTCGGGTCACACGTCGCTTCGACCAGACGCTCTGATAATTTTTTGAAGACCCGGAGAGCCTCGGTACCCCACGGACCTAGGGTCTCGACACCAAGGGGAGCAAACTTGTAGGCTCTGTCGAGACCTGCATATTTGCGCCTCTTAAGATCCTCGGCCAAATCTGCCGCCGCACCAGCCCTCACGGATGTCCTTGGAAGATGGGAGGGCGCAAGTGTGTCGACGCAAGTAGCGTCCCACACAATGGGCCTCCCCAACTCCCATGGGACAAGTGTCATACCGTCGGGCCTCTTACCATCGTCACGCAACAGACCATTCGGTTCGAGAATAGCTGGTACGTTAGCGGTGACAAAGGCCCGCCGGATGATGTCGTTAAGGCTGGCATGACGAGACATCCGACCGGCAGCCCTAGAACACGATAATCCGTGGTGACCAAGCTGTTCGACAGCAGTACCGCACTGGCATTGATGAGGTGCGCAACACCTTGCACCCAACCGAAGAGATGATGCAATAGGGAAAGTTACGGAATCCAATAAAGTGCCAGTGTTATATGAAGGAAGTGCTTGCAACCAATGTCCTGACTCCCATTTAGAAACGGCCAGGAGACGGGCACGATCTGCTGAGCTGGAGCACGTTTGTAACAAACAATTCCGTGTCAGCTCACACAGAGGCCCGTCCCATTGCCGTTGGGATAAAAGAGATTTTGGGAGAGCAGCATCGGGGCAAGCACTTTGCCAAGCCGTTCGAGCTTCGTCTAAAAATGAAATTTTAAATGAAAATCCAGGTAGTGCCAAATCAGGCTTTAAAATTTTTTCAACTAATGAACTAGTGCTGTAGACGGAAGACAAGAACGCTGGTAGGGCTACACTTGAAATTTTGCGAATACCTAAGCCTCCCAATTTGACAGGCAGGGAGGCCTGCGACCATGCCTTGTCATCCAAATCGATATTCAAAACCGATGATAAAGTATTCTTTATTATGTTGTCTAAGCCTTCCAAGAGCTCGCTGTGTTTCCACAGTTGACAACATCTCAAAGAATAAGTAGAATGATGGCAAGAATTATGACCCATTTTGTGCATCGATCGCTAGGGTATCAATCGGTAGCCCTAAAAATTCTGAATAAAACTGCATATTTAGTTTTTCCATAATTTTTGCAGGAAAAATTAAATTATTTTTTGAAAATATGGTTAGTTATGGGATAAGGAAGGGTGATAACCGCCATTTTAATTTTGACGTTGACATTGCATGCTTACTTGACATCAATCAAAACTCACAATTGTCAAGCGGTTTACAAACCAAAACAAACAAACTCCGAAAAAGAGGCAATTTTTGTTTTGATTTTGTAGATTAAAGAAAATAATACCACAGTACCACTACTTTCTTGTAGATTTTGTTGTGATTTCGGTAAAAGTATTTATTTTATAGAGATATTTTCGTTGGCATTATGATGATCTTTATTTATACTTAAATGAATCTTAGGTATGTAAGCAAATCGACTGAATTCACACCATTATACAGTGTTACGCTTACATTTGTACTCTTTTTAGGATGTCTACCTACTACTAAACTTACAATATTATTATAAAATAACCAACAACAACGTCAGTTTGATCTGTGCAAATATGAAAATAAGGTGAAATATCCAAATGACACTCTTTTTGTGGCCGGTACAGGCTGGCAACAGGTAAATTCCTACTACTATGTTTGATTCCGAAGGTATTGAAGCTACCCGGTCAACTTACTCTTATAGTTTTTATCTAACTTTGCTGTACTTACCTACTTATGTAGGTAAGATAAACTGTATTGAAGTCCTGCAAAATGTGAAAATAATGATCAATCAGGTCAGGTTAGTTATTGCATGCCGAATAGGGTTTTGTAGCTTGTTTGATGCCATATAATTAACGGCTAAAAGAACAATAGAATTGTTGTTTCAGTTTCTCTATTGTTGCCAATAACTCCCCTTATTCAATAGATGAATTAGCAAGTTAACTTCACACAGAACAAGACATCTCCCATTATAATGTAAAATAATTTGAGGTAAGTAAACATAAGATTCCAGGATGCTGCATAGACTAGGTAATCTAAACTAAATATATAAGTATAAGTAGCATCCTGCAATTTCATTTTGTGAAAACAACTGTATATATCATAGTTATCAATTATCATACTAATACTGTAACCTAGAGACTAATACTATATTTCTATAATCATTGCAGCCTTATAGCTTCTCCGTTAGAAAACCCTGGTTTCTAAGAAATAAATATATGGAAAGTTTCTTTTTGTTTAAAGACAGATGTTTTACTTGTTTTATGCTTCAAGTATCACAGAACTATTGATATTTTTGAATAGATACTTCTAACTAAGACTTGTTTTTTATTTTCATCTAAGACAGAAATGCATTTTATTCTGTCTCCACTTCTTTTGAACTAGGTTGAGTTAGTGGGTTTAACAATACCTAGCCAGTCCATATCACTATACAACTATGAGCATTTGCTCTGCCAAATAGGATGCTGTGTCAGAGAATATATGGAATCTGCCGTCCATATGCTGAGTGATGTGATGTCAGATTTTGTTTACTATCTCTCAACTATTATACATACCGCAAGCTTTGGAAAGAAAATGGGAGACCTATGCCTAGCTATGAAAAACTTATTGTATAATTATATATTTTCAGGATATATAAAAATATAGCCTGAAAAAACTAAAATATGCACCAGTTTTATTGTCCATAACAGAATTGTTAAAAAATTATATTCTGTAAGAAGGTTCATAATATCAGTGCCTAGCTACTAGACAGGACCTGCAGTGTCCAAGAGTCCTGTAAGGTCTAAAGGAAATAAAGCACTTTGATTTTGAGTTGTTCATTATTATTAACCCATTCACTGCTTAACCTAGCTGGTGCAAGATAAAACCTACAGTGGTAATTATTCAACATGTTGCAGCCCCCGCTAAGTATATTAAGTACTATAATATGAGGTAATAATGGATAAGAAGGTTTCAAACAACCTATTAGGTTGACAATATGTGTAGGTAATAGAAGAGGGTATCAGGGCGAGGTACATAATATACCTTCTATACATTATATATATGTTAGTTCGAACATGTAGGGGACTGGTTCTTGGTACGAACAAGCCGGTGTGCATCTTAGTTACTTTAGGATAGGCTCGATCGGCTTGATCCAAAAAAAATCAGCAGGAACTTTGGCTGAATGACTGTCTGGGCCGATTGTTTTACAGCGATTCATGTTTTTTATTCATCCAATGAATTCGTATACAAATAAAAAGTTGAGTAAGTAAAGGGTTGCGAGCCATAAGCAAAGTGGTTGAATTTGGCGCCATACCTAATAAATATTGCCTTCAATAAAATTAATATTCTATAAATTAAAATGACATTAGCGTTGTATTCGGAACATCTTCAAATTAATCTACATACCTACTGAGGAGGAGCGAGACTAACAAAGGAGGTTAGTTTTTACTTAAAGTTAGGGTGCTGATACCAACCTCTAGAATTTAAACCTTTTTCGTCACCCTGCCGCCGCCATTTGTAACAATAGGATGCTATGGAACTAAAAACATTCTACCTATTTTCAAAAAAATATTTAATTTTTTCTGCAAAAATCAAAGAAAAACTAAAAATGCAGTGTTCCTCAAAATTTTGAGATGAATCGAAGTCTGTCCGAGGTTTGGAAAAAATTTTGAATTTTCTCATCTACAAATGGCTGAAAAGACTCATCAAGAATTGGCGAACCAAGGAGCCGAAGTGAACGTTTTTCTACAACTGAAATGTTAGGGGCCAAACTATTGAATTTTTTTAAAATACTGTCTTTGTCTACACAAGAGCTGGAAATAAAAAGCTCACATTTCGAAAAATTTAAGTCCAAACCAATTTTTTTAAATTCATCTGTGATGATTTTTAGATCATTGAAAACTGTGTCCACTTCGCCACCTAAGGTTCCGTCATCCAAATACCAAACATTGAGCTTGGATTGGAGACGTTGAATAACTCTGTGGATGGCAAGGCTAAATATGGCCGGACCAAGAGGGTCGCCTTGCTGGCATCCAACAGTAGACCAAATGACATTATTCCTATAAATTAATTTTGACGGAGAACCATAACATTGCCAAAGAAAAGGGTAAATTTTGGGAACTTTTTCTTTAATTTCATTTAGCAAGGCGCCCCTGTCTACTGAATTGAAGGCGTTTTTGACATCTACCTTTAGAATAACTGCCCCATAATTTTGGTCCAAAAAAGTACGAAGGGAATGTACTGCGGCCTCACAACCGCCTCGCGAACCAAAGCCTAGCTGAATCGGTCTAAAATACTCGCCTAGATAGTCGGCTTCTTTTCGACAGCAGACTTTAGCAGCAAGGCGGCGGTAGGTGGTGCCCACAGCTATGGGTCTTATACCGCCATCCTTCTTTTTTAATGCGCATAGATTCGCACCGTACAGGAGTTCTATGATCTCGCTGTTGACTCGACCTGACAACATCAGGTTAATTAGAGATGTCAAATCTTCTAGAAGGACTTCACCTGCATGACCAGAACCACCAGAAAGTAGATCTTTTAGATGCTGTGGAGTCACAGCATCTAGGCCGCCGGCAGAGCCATTCTGAAAAGACATGACAGCTGTAATTACGTCCTGAATAGTCGCGCCCACAGCGTCATCACTCTCTTGCGGTGGATCGGGGAGTTTTATATTAGCCCCTGCAGATGGATGCTTACTCTCAAGAGATATGAGAGTATCATCGTTATTTGGCGCCATCGTGTCATTGGAAACACATCACTTGTGGTTTTTTTTATTTAGTTAGATCATTGTAATTTGTTTAAAGTTATCTTTGCTGGATTGTAACAATGAGTGACGAAGATGTTCAATAAACACCAAAAAATAAACAGATAAAAAAAAATGCGCTCCAGCTGCCTGCCAATGATCCGTTTATTTAATTTTTTTTTGTTCCTTTACGTTAAAATCCGCCGTTTTTAGTAATCTACCAATGGTTAGGATTTTATGGCGTCGTATTGGCATTATTTGTAAACATTTGTTAAAAACTTTGAATATACGGCCCGTTTTTGTGATTTTGCCCTAAAATACGGCAATTTTTTGATAAAGATACGGCAACCCTAAAATTGACTTGGAACAACACCTTAGATTATAGGTTCGTCTGAGAACAACACTGATTTACACCAACCAACCAAACAAACAACCTCACCATAGAACGTATATAGAATTTATATTCTCTTTGTCGGACACCGGGAAGAAATCACGATCTATACGAAAAGATAAAACCACTACGTTATAATCACGATTTTAGTTCAGCGGTTGTACTACTTTTGTTACCGTTGTTGAGTTTTGGTGCCGACTGCCAATAATCAGTGGTGCCTGATATCGCTGGCGAGCCTAAAAGCCTATTTTAATCGCAAATGTACATTCATACATTGTATGGAGTTACTCCCCCTGACGTGTGCTGCTTGTTGGTTCATGATAGCAGTTTCGTCAAATACCTATTTCCATCAAAATGGAAGAAGTGGACTCAATAATTCTTCACTTCTTGCGTCAGTTGAATGTGTAAGACGTTTGCTTGCAATACTTATTACATATGATTAGAGGTTCGAATGAATCACATTATAAAAAAGGTATAGGTAGGCCACAGACAGCAGCCTATACTAACAGAGGAAGCCAGACGGAAAACGGGGTTGATGAGTATCATTGAGGCATAAACCCTATCCACACCCACAGAAAAGCTGATTTGAAGCTGTAAATCACCAAAGGTCCTTTTCCGGTACTTCAAGGAGCTGGGCTGGTTATGTTAGGTTTGCCTGTTTAGGTAGGGGGATATGCACAATACACTCCTATGCGAGATGTCAGTGCAGACCTCAGTTCCCCCCTCTTAGAATTAGAGAGGTATAGTGTTAACACCAACATAGCCACTTTTCCTTTACAGAAACATTGATGAGAGCACTAAGAATATTTGTGATTTATCTGTGGAAACAATTATAGAATCCGCATCTACTTGTCTCAGAGCGATAAACCAAAATTTAAAAGTACCTGTTAAGTTACCATTAGGTATTTCACATAGAATTGAAGTTGCTGCTCTAATTGCTTCGTTTTGTAAGGTATGTTTACTGCATTCCATTTTCATTTCTCAATTTTACAGTAGAATTGTAAAAGTAAGTAGTAAATTTTCTTTTTTATTTATTAGGATTTAGGGTATCAAAATGATGTTGGCTATCAAACATTCTTATACTACAATGAAACAGAGTTGCGTCAAGTCTTTATGTTTCTTATTGAAAATTTACCAACTGAAGGGAAAAACATATCATCTGCCCCAACAGCACAAAAGAAAAGATCCTTGCTGATGCAAGAAATAAGTAACAAAATTGGTGAAGAATTAAAATCTATATGGATTCCACCATGCTGCAAACCCACTTCACAGAAAATTGGGGATTTTAAAGCTTCAGGTAATTGTACATTGTGTTGCCCGATTTAAATTATGATAAAATTAATGTGTTACAGATTTTTACCAAATAAGAATGCTTTATATTTTCAGATTGCTATTTTTCCTCCCTTAGTTTGCCGGATGAGGAACAGTTGATCGAAAAGTTTATTAAGGTAAAGGAAAACAAACATGAAAAGTTAAATGAACATAAACCATGCGAAGTTCCAGTGGAGCTGAAGTATGAAACTGACAAAACCCTTAAGGAGTTGAAAGAAATGGCAATTGTTTTGCGGCAAAAAGTAGATATACTTGAGAGTGAAAGAAATATGATGGAGGCTGAATATACCCAGGTATTTTTATCAATAATAGGAATAGAAGTAACATATTATGTAGAATGTTTGATAAATATTGACAGAAAATTATTTAAATTACCTTAATATTACAGAAACAAAAATCCTGTGAAAGGGCAGAGGCAGATTTGAAGAATGTCAAACAAATATTAGAAAGTATTGGAATTTCAGATAAAGACTCGGAACTTATAGGTGACAGTTTGCTTATTGATAAAGTTCAAAACAATATCAATAAGCTTCACAGGAAAAGTGAAGAACTTACTCTGAGAAATTTAACTCTTAGAAGTGAAACTGAAAAATTTAAATTTTTAATTTCCTCAACTGAGGTAAGAACATGTGATTACTTTATTAAAATCAAAGTAACCAAAAGTCACATAATAAGCAATACTCCCAGTATTGCTTATGTAACTTGTGATGTGACCAAGAGTCCTGTAAGGTCTAAAGGAAATAACATACTTTGATTTTGATTTCATGCTTTTCTTTCATGATGATGGCACTAAATCAGATTTCTGGGGTAATATGCCTTATTTTATAGGAAAGTTATAATTGTGTTCTTTTACAGTCAGAAAGAGCTAAATGCAAAAAAACCTTGACCATGCTGAAAGACAATGCTAAATCTCTGAAAGATGAATATGACAAAAAAGAAACAATAAGAAACCAGATGAGGGAAAACTATGAAAAATTAAGAAAAGGAAACAGAAGGTCCAGAATTTTTAAATAACAAAATTCTGTATTTTATTTTTAGCCATTTATCAAACTTTTTTTATTCTAGGTCAGTGTACACAAAACGGATTTTGGAAATTATAAGTAATGTGGACAAACAAAACATGGAAATAAAGAAGATACTGGAAGACACTAGAGAAATTCAAAAAGAAATCAATACACTGGAGGGACAATTAGACAGATGTTTCTCAATAGCTGATGAAACTTTATTCAGGGTAGGTTTCTGGTCAAACGGGTAATTAATTAAATAGTTATGACTTGAAACAACATATTACACACTGCAGTTGTGGTGTGAATTTCAAATATTTTTTAATATGCAGTTAATAGTTTTTACTGTCAGTTGGTACTTGCAGCAAAAACACAGGGCACTGCAAGGAATATATTATATACAATAAATTTAAGAGACCCTTCCAGATACTGAAAATCTCCATTGCATTTAATTAAGCAATTTTTTGTTATTGGATTTTATCAGTTTTTGGCAACATTAGAATAGAAATGTAATTAAAATTGTTCTAATACACACATAAAATTAATTCCAGGATGCCAAAAAGGATGACCAGGCTAAGAAAGCCTACAAGTTGCTGGCTTTACTGCATTCAGAATGCAATACAATAGTAACCCTTGTAAATGATATGGGAGTGGTGTCTAGAGAAATAGTAGACTTTGAAGAAAACATTAAAACAGAAACTGCCAAACGTACTGAAGACACACTGAGAAAAATTCAGGAGGATCTTGCAAGAATGCAGCAAGAGTAGGTATTAGAGTTTTCACCTTTTCTAGACTTTAATATTTATAGCTGAGAAAGTGGAGAGATTGTGTATGTTTATCAATAAATAAAAAAAAAGAAAATCTACATTTACGAAACTTTTATTAATCAATATTATCAAACTTATTATTTACGTTTAGGTAAAATCTCTGGAGGTATGTAATTTTCATCATTAGTTTTAGCAGTGTTATTTTTATTGGCCGTTCCCACTTTTTGCTGTTTTTCTTCAATTTGAAGGTCAATTTTCTCCTCATTTTCAAAGAACCATAACTTTTGTTCTTGCTCTTGCATTTGGGCTTGTTTGTCTTGCATGAGCTGTATCCTCTTTGCACGGTCCAAACGTTTTGTTTGTTCTTCAAGCTTTTCTTCTCTCACCGAAACCCAAGACTTAAAGAGCTGAAACAATTGCAATTTGTTTTACCCTTTATACTAAGTATACTGTACGTTTTCATTATAACCACATGATATTCTGATAAAAAAATAAAATAACATACCTTTTTCTGCATTTCAATATCATTGATTTGCACTTTATTGATAGAATTTTCAATCATTATCTTTAGGGATTCTTCTAAGTTGACCTCTGAATTCTGATCTACTTTACTGAGAATACTTAAGCACTTATCCAAAATTTCAGTATTTTCAGAATCTCTAGTTTTAGCAGCTTCCATCTGACTAATCACGTCAGGAAAAAGTTTTGTTTCTGGTTGATTTGATATGTGCTCACAGAATGCTAGAAGCTGGTCATATTTTTTGTAAATGGTCCATCCAATTAATTGTAAGTTGTTATTCAGATTATTATTTCGCTGTTCAGATACCCAGGCCAATGTTTTACCAGCTAATAGTAGAGAGTCTTTTATGTCAAAATGATCATCAAAGTATGGGTTGCGCAAGAATTTAATTCTGATTTTTTTTTCTTCTACTTTAATTTTTTTAGGATCCTCAGGTAGAATGGGTTCTGGGGGAGTATAATTTGTAATGTACTTATAACAAGCATACTGACAGAAACTACATGTCAGTTCATTTGAGAACTCCTCCTGAAGCATTACCAACGATGCCACATTTGAAGCCAGTTCATATTTGTGTGAATTGAGTAATTCATCCAACAGTATGTTAGCAGTATAATCATCAAGGAACACACCAAAATTCAAAGGATCTCTTAGGATGTCAACCAGCTCTTGGATGTATCCAAATCTGACAAAATTTCTTACTGTGGCATGATGTGTTGATTCTAACATGCTACTGGTTTCAGCTGAAAGTCGTAGTTTATGTAGCAAATCCTTCAGTTCGTCCAAGTGGTCTGTTTCATTTACAGCATGGGCAAATATGTCTACATCAATAGCACTTATTGAACCTTTCGATGAATAATTTGTATCCAGTTGGTTGTAAAAGTCATTGAGGTTAATTTTGTTTATTATCGGTGAAGAATTTACAGTGTTCCATGTTTCAGTGCACTTGTAGTCGTTCGAAAGAAAGCTTCTGTGACTGGACACTAGCGGAAATGTACAGGTTTTTTGGTAAACTTTACGAAAATGCCGCAACATTATTTTTTGATCGAAAAAACCAAGTTTTCAAATTCAATCAATAGATATCTACCCAGTACGGTTTAGAACGTATAGGTACCTAGGTATTTTGAAATAAAATCCTATTACATTGAGATGAACGCTACGGTGCGGTAAACGGTACGGAAATTATTATTCTCCTTTTTCAACTTCTTTCTTATTGGCACCGCTCATCATGGTCAATCCGCTGGCTGTGTTGTCTCAGTTGTCTGTACTGCTACAACTCTGCCAGTGTCCAAGTAGCCAACCAATGAGTCCCCGTACCAAAACGGAAAATGCATGTATTATGTATATAATGGTGTTCCTTTTACTCGTTTAGGTACGATATTTTTTAAATCATTGAAATCGGTCCATTGGTTGCGAAGATATTAAACATTTTGTAAAAGCCAACCGTGGGGCGGCCATAAAGACCGTGGTGACATCACGAGCCCCGTTCCGCCCGCGCGCGCGTTCTCCGCCATTCATCTAATAAAGTTCACTCGATCTGGGCGGGTCGTGTAGTGCTTTTGTGGTTTTTACGTGAAAATATGCAGAATTATAAGTACTATGTAGTACCGAAATGTACTAATACCTACTTCAATTGTAATCCTGAAAAATTGTTTCCAATGTGCCAAAGGACCCGAAAAGTCGCAAAAAATGTACTGTCATGAAGAAACAATTAAGTTTGTACATACTTATCTACATAACAATGTTGAAAATAACGGCGTAGGTAGTTACAACAACAAACACAACTGCCCTGGCTGACTAACCTAAAACTTTTAAGTATTTAATATATGCTAGTCCAGGTAGGTAGGTACTACATACATACCTGGACTAGCCTACTTATTATCCTGCTGTTCTGAGTAGGTTGATAATGAGATTTTTTTACCTCTGAACTTTCCAACTACGAATTTTAGTTTAAATAAATAAATATAAATACAGAATGCTGGACAATCCACACAGCATCATCTAGCCCCAAGCTAAGCAGAACTTGTCTTTTGGGTTACTGATATACATACATAATACAAAATATTATATACAATATTATTTTTATTATACATAGAAAACAACCAGAACCCCTGAACAAATATTTGTACACCCGCAACCTCCTGCGTCGCAGGCGGACCTTCGCCCACCGCGCCACAGTGGTCGTCAGTGATGAATTTATTACTAAGATAATCAAATACCATGAAGGTATCAACCTAAGGTAGATCGAAAAAACGATACCGAAGTAATATTTCTACCACTCATTTGTTATATTATAATAATAACCTTCTACTATTAAACAAATCAAATCACTTATTAATCGATTTGGTATTAAACTGGTGAAGTTACGCTCCTAGTTGGAGGAGTATCGCGAACAAAATAAGAGTGCGCAGTGGTTCGGCGGCAAGCGCTCGGGTTTTATGACGTCATAGCTTGCGTTCGCGCGGTCAAGAATACAAGAATACAAGTACACTTTATGTCTTAGTTTTTCAAGGTCTATAAAACTGCATTCATAACAAAAAACTGTACGGGTCCTCATTGCGTAGGTATCACCTAAAAACGTATGTCTATACTAAATAATTCTAAAGAGGAAAGATTTGATTGTTTGTTTGAATTGAATAAGCTCCGTAACTACTGGACCGATTGAAAAAATATTTCAACCATTAGAATCCTAAATTTTCCGTAATAAACATAGGCTATAGAATATTTTCAAAAAAATTAGGGTTCCGCATGAAAATGGAAATCTTTGTTAAATACCCGTGTGAAGTCGGGGCGGACCGCTAATATAGCTATATAGTTTGTACACATGAGATCTGGGTGAAATAAAGCATAGGTACTTTAATTTGTTTTGCTCAAAACAAAACTACAAGACCTCAGACTTAGGGCTCCGGCGACACGGATGAATTTCCTAAATATATATATAAACGTAAAATGTACCAAAATAATTTGTAGTTTGAGCATATTTTCCTTTTAATTATTTGTATTAAAATTGTATATTACTAGGTCACTTCTACAATTTTTTTTTTCAAAATACTCGTACTATACTGAAATGATATTAAACCAAATTGGATTTTTTTAAGAGGACACGTTTTTCTTGTGTGTGTTAGGTAATTATTGCGTTTTGAAAGAGCGGCAACAGCGTGAATTTTAGGTAGGTATGGGCGGTAAGTTTTTAAACATTACACATCGAGTTGAGAATGAACATGTTTAGGTATATAATTTGTGCTACACAAGGAAAGGAAACAAAATTATTATTTCTAGTTTTACTGCTTAATCTAAAGCTTAATCTTAATCTAAACCTTAGATTATAGAGGAATATAGATCTGGCATAAACATCTATACGAACTTGTTACGAACAGTTAGTTATAGAAGTGTGATGTATTTCGACAGCAGAGTTACTGACATATCGGCATCTCTTTTTGACTAATGAAGATAATCATGAGTAAAAAAGGACAACAGCAGTTTGATCATGACTGAAAATGGCAACATTGTTTTGGTGACGTCACAAAATACCTCACCCCTCACCCCCTGCGGCCGGTCGCCATGTTTTGTCTCCGTAAACAACAAGTACATCAGTTGTCATCCGGACTTTTTTTTTATTCGAAAATGAAGGAAATTTAGAGTTAATAGGCGATAATTATGCTTTTTTATAGTGTGCAAACTTGGAGAATAATGCATTTTATAAGTGTATGTGCAGAGTGTTTGGCTGTCGCATGAAAATCAACAAAAAACATCAAAATATAACGTTGCATGGGAAAGGTACCGAATTCATTCCAAATTTCTTACATTTTCTATTATTTTCAAACATTTTGCTGTTTGTGGGAAAGTTTATAAAGATCCGCTTGCTTTTCTTTATTCATTTAATGTTTTACTATGAATATTATGTGATTTTAGGAGAAAATTATTCGTCATAGTAAATAGAGTTAGGGTTCGGTATTTTGAAAACATCGATTATCGATAACGAATTATTTCATCGACGCAGTACCAAAAACACAAAAATAAAAAAAAATCGGTTGGGGTGGAGTTTACGGGACGCAGGACTTAGAAAATTTTCGACGAATTTTTTTATGTATAATATAACATGTATTTTTTTTTTGGCTACGTAAAGAGGGTCACTAGGGGTCCAACTTTGGTTCAGGTGATCCACACCAAAGTTCAATGACCTCGGCGCTAGAGGTCAAAGTATGTCGTTCAGACTTAGAAAAATTTCGAAAGATGTTTTAACAAATGTTTTTTATCTTGTGGCATCGTTAAGAGGGTCACTAGGGGTGCAAGTTTGGTTCAGCGGTTTGACCCCAAAGTTCAATGACCTCGGTGCTAGAGGTCAAAGTGTGTCGTTAAATATGGATGCAGAAACAATATAAAAACTTTACAGAGCATTCCGGGAAGAGTTGATTAAGTTCAATTTGAGTGGCGGATCCGACACAGAGTACCCCGACTCCACGTGGTCTTGTGCGTGGCGCCCCTAGAGTGTATATAATAAGCCGGAGGCGCGAAGGGAGTGCAGCCTCCGCCAGCCGTAACAAGGGACAGGCACCGCGAACCAAGATTCAAAGGTGTAGTGCCAGGGACAGAATTTTTGATGGAATGGGCTTGATAGGTCAGTGATTGTCTAAGACTCTTCCACACACGCCATCAAGGTACAACGTTTACACGTTTATTTATTTTTATTTATTTATTCATTCACAAATCAGATAACAATCAAATTACTTACATTAAACCTAGGGTATTTACAATTCTGATCTAGATTGAAATCAATTATGTGAACACAGAGAAAATCAATAATGTTGCATGCATTAATAATAAAATTACATAAATAAAGAGAAAAAAGACATAATAATTATATCAACTTAGTTAGACAAATAAATAATAGCTTTACAAGATCTTTTTATACTACGCTTAAATCTACAATGGTTTTTATCAAAAATATCTACGTCATTGGATTTCGCTACTTCATTATACAATCGACACATTCTTTGTAGGGGAATATTGTATGAAACATTGTTTATATAAACTCTTATTGAAAATGTTTCAGGGGAACGGAACACCTGTATTTTGTATTCATTCTAGACGATAGGACGGAGGGTAATTTAATGCTAATGACCCGTTACGGATCACGTAGGTATAGAAACCTTAATAAAACTGAACAGAGCTTAAAGATACTTATTCTTCTACTTACTCATATTCGAAAATTTTGAATTCAACTCCGTGCAACTCAATTACTTACTTATCGATATCACAGGCCTACAAAAAAAAAATTTTTTTTTGGTGCGGCTCTGTTTGTGTTTATGATCGATATAGTAGGTAATGTACCTACAATATTCTGTCATACGTCATTTTAACTCATCAGCTCTAGTTTACTTACTACCCTCATTTAAAGTTTTTTACGTTCTGGTTCGGAAATAGTCATTATTACAATAACATCAATAAAGGAATATGTTACTATTTCATTATGGCTAGTAAGTCCAGAAATTGTGTTAACAATCCTGATATATTTTGTTATATTTGTGGTGAATACATACTGAAAGATCAGCGTAAATAGATTACAGACACTGTAAATCGTTCGAATTCTGCTTACTTCAGTATTGAAATTTGACACCTAGATAAAGTGTGGGTGCCTCATAGTGTATCTAAACTATGCGTTGAACATTTGCGACAATAGGAGAAAGGGGCACGTATGTCTTTAAAGTAAGACTTGAAGATAGTTAATTTTTTATTAGGTCAACAGAGCGGTTATACTAAATACCCATGTTTTATTTGTCTTTGAGACAGTCGAGCCAAATCACATCATTGGACACAAAAAATTGGCCATTGAGAGATGCTATTGTTGTTGGAGAAAGAAATGTTATAAATGAAGCTTTAGTTTCAAGAAAAAAAATCATTTTCCCGCCATTGCATATAAAATTAGGGCTGATGTAGCAATTCGTTAAGGCTCTCGACAGATATGGTCAATGTTTTCAGTTTATTTCACAGAAATTTCCTAGTTTAAGTACTAAAAAAATAAAAGCAGATATCTTTGATGGACCTCAAATAAGAAAATTAATAAAAGACACTACTAATTTTTGAGACTTCTATGAATGATCTGAAAAGGTTTGCGTGGAAATCTTTTGTAGCAGTTGCACAAAATTTTCATGGAAATCATAAGGCTGACAACTATGTGGAACTAGTAGAAGAAATGCTGGTTTGTTTCAAAACTTTAGGCTGTAATATGAGTATAAAATTACACAATCTCGATAGTCATCTAGATCATTTCCAACACGATTTAGGAGATTTAAGCGAAGAACATGAGAACGTTTCCACCAAGACATAGAAACGATGGAGAATAGATACCAAGAAAGGTGGAACACTCATAAATATGATGGCCGACTATTGCTGGGGAATAATGCGAGATTATTCACGTCAGTTTCATTCTAGAAAATCACTTAAAAGACAATTTCTTGATGTTTAATACTATAAAATATACCTACATATTTTTTGAAAACTGTATTTTTTTTTATCTCTGAAACTAGAGCTGATAGAAAAAAACCGTTAACATTTTTGATATCACCACGTAAGACATACTTAAAATCAGGTCTTAAATCCCCGGCACCAAAATCGTTGTAGGCCTGATTCAATGTTAAAATACGCGCAACTCTACGGCAAGCCGCCATCTTTGTGCCAGACTAACTTTAGGTATGCACGTTTTTTTCGTAGGTATTTCAAGTCTTCCTTAGTCTGAGATCTAAACGCTTAATTACCAATGTCAAAGCGACATTGGCGCAGTGTCGTGAACGAGTGCGAGTAGCATGTGCGGCGGGGCTTAGTAAGGTACTACTCTGGTACGGTACGGTACTCTGCATGGTTTTGTTTGAAATGGATTGGAACAGGAGAAAATTTCATATATTCCACCGACTGCTTAATGTTACCATAAAAGTTAATGATAAATCAGGATAAATCCCGTACTCTTAGTTATAGTTCGACCGAAACCGCTGTACCGCTCCTGAGGTATGCGCGCGGCGAGACGGGGGGGAAGTATCGGCCGCTCCGATCCATCAGTCTGCCGTCGACGGTCACGGCAGTAGGTCGCCTTTGTACCAGACGGTCTATGTCAGATACACATGAGATAAATATCCAAAGATGGGCCGAGCGCTATCTCGTGATGTCAAGGCCATAATTTTTAAAGTGGCCGAATATTTTAAGAAAAGAAAAGCAGACAGAGAGAGCTTTGAATATAAAAGTGATGCAAATATTGCCAAAATCGTGGCAGACGCTACGGGGTACTGCGAAAAAACCGCAAGAAATGTGATAAAAGAGGGCAATTCATCAACTGAAAATTTGGGCCGATTGAAATTTAATTCGCCAAAACAACCAAAATATAAAGAAAAAACATGTTGTTGATGATTTTGATTTAGGAGTTATCAGAAGAAAAATTCATCAGTTTTATGAATTTGAAAAAAGAGTGCCAAGTGTCCGTAAGTTACTTTCAAGTTTGAAACAAGATGGCATATTAAAATGTGGACGAGAATTTCTAAGGAGCCTCTTACACACAATAGGTTACTGTTTCAAAAAATGCAAATCGAAGAGACATCTCCTTATAGAGCAGCCTAATATTGTAGTGTGGCGGAAAAAATACTTAACACAAATCAGAAATTACAGAACGCAAAACCGCAACATATATTTCCTTGATGAAACATACATTAACGCCAGTCACCATGTAAGCAAATGTTGGCAATCATCGTCCGAACCTGGAATTCATGCTGATATTGGAAAAGGACGGCGTTTGGTAATTCTTCACGCTGGATGTCGAAATGGCTTGGTTGATGGTGCATTGACGATATTCAAATCAGATGCTAAGACCGGCGACTATCATGGAGACATGAACGGGCCTACTTTTTATAAGTGGGTAGATGAAAAGTTAAAAGATAAATTGCTTCCGAATTCTGTGGTTGTCTTGGACAACGCGTCTTACCACAGCGTTCAGGTTGACAAGAAGCCAACCATAGCAAGCCTCAAAACCGAAATGCAGAACTGGTTACGGCGCCACAATGTTGAATTTTCGGAAGCTATGACAAAATCTCAACTGCAACTTCTTATCGATAATACACAAAAAGAGCCCGTGTACAGAATTGATGAACTCCTGAAAGCCAATGGACATACTGTTCTACGATTACCGCCGTACCATCCGGATTTGAATCCCATAGAGTTAGTCTGGGCTGATATTAAAAACAATATAGCTCATAACCATATTAACTCTTCTCTAGATGAAAAGATAAACTTATTGAATACATTGTTTTCGGAGTTCACGGCGGAAAAATGGCAGAAATGTGATGATCATGTCCAAAAAAATGAAAACAATTACTGGGATCGCGATACTAGATTTGATATTATTATCGATCCATTAATTATAAATTTGCAGAACGACTCTGATTCAAATTCCGATGGCGAAACGGAAGATGAAGTTGAAGCAGAAGCTCTGTCAGAATATCTGTAGATAATTTAGTTATAAAAAAATATAAACATATCGATATAATATATAAAACAAAAATATTGTTTATATTGGTACGATATCGTAAGATATATCCGACAATATCGATCTCATGTGTATTCTTGCTCTTTTTTCCTCGGCCCCCACTTCGCCGCACTTTCTTAGGGAGCGGTACAGCGGTTTCGGTCGAACTATAACTGCCACTGTTACATTAGAAACACTCCATGTATACTCACTCTGACTGCACCGAACCATTGTCATATCGTTTGAAGGGTTACTGATGCTGCGGAATTACTCACACACATAGAGCAACGCGGGCCTCCGGCGGACGGTCCGCCAGAGGCCCGCGTTGCTTTAATTAAGCTCACACAACTATATTTTAGGGAGAAAACAACAAATATTGCGTTCGAAGTCCGTCGATGTCCGGGCATACTTGTTAGGTACATTTAGGTGCTAAACAAGGACGGGCCGTCCGTTCCATCTCTCTATCTTGGGCCTTAAACATAAAGTGGTTCTCATGTTGTTCGGTCTCTTGTGTGAATGAGATGGCCCCTTGGTAAGGGTCGAGTGGTTGGAGTCGCGTCTTAGAGTTCGTGTTATGTTATTATATAGACCAGATAATTAGAAAATAATCTGATAAAACTGCTCCACGAATTTAATTTTCTTCTTTTATATCCATCATGAAAAGAGGATAACTATTAAAATATGGCCTATGTTTTTTAGACACCGATACAGGGAATAAAATCCCGTTATTTAATTTCTCCTTGGAAATAACCACGAAACCCATCCATAGACTAGTAATAAACAATAAAATAAACCCGTCCCCGCCCCACGTTAAAATAGCGCTATCCAACCAAAATTACACTAAAGAATAATTCTTTTTCACGAGCTGGTTCTAATTTGTTTCAGTTTGATTAACGATTTATGTGGTTGGCTCATATAATTCGAAACGAAATAGTATATGAATTATATTTTGTTGTTGCGCTCTTGTATTTGGAAGTTTCTTGTATAACGTGTAAGTGGGTAAGCTCAAATATCAACCATTTAATTTTGATCGGACCAACTCAATATAGCTTAAACTTTAAATGAACTCAGAAGATGAGGTTTGTGCATTTGCCCCGTTTTATAGGTATAAAACTTCTCATTATGAAAGTACATGTAAGCGCCTCACAGTTCACTTTCATGTTTATGTCACCAGTCGAAAATAAATTTTTTGGTATATAAAGCTAATCAAGAATATGGTTTTATTATTTCAGGCAAACATGGCAAATCAATGGGGTCAAAAAGCCGAGGAATTAGAGGTTACAAACAAAGTAGCTGGTCTTGGTTTGAACAAGAAAATTGTTAACCAAACCACTGACTCAGAAGAAGCAGATTCTGTCAATGCAGCAGACACTTCGCTTTTGATGAAAATCATCAGACAAGGATTGGTTGAGTCAAAATTAGACATAGAAATTCAAAGAAAAGATCCTAACTCACCATTGTATTCAGTGAAGACATTTGAGGCACTTCATTTGAAACCAAACTTGCTGAAAGGGGTTTATGCAATGGGTTTTAATGCTCCATCAAAAATTCAAGAGACAGCATTGCCAACATTATTAGCTGATCCTCCTCAAAATATGATTGCTCAGTCTCAATCAGGTACTGGAAAAACTGCAGCATTTGTGTTGGCCATGTTGAGTAGAGTTGATACTACTAAAAATCATCCACAGGTGTTATGTTTAAGTCCAACTTATGAACTTGCAATTCAGACAGGAGAGGTTGCTGCAAAAATGGCAAAATTCTGCCCCGAAATAAAACTGAAGTATGCTGTGCGAGGTGAGGAAGTACCAAGGGGTACTAAGATAACTGACCATATTATAATTGGTACACCAGGCAAAATGCTTGATTGGAGTGTTAAATTCGGCATGTTTGATTTAGAGAAAATCAGGGTTTTTGTTCTTGATGAAGCTGATGTTATGATTGATCGCCAAGGGCATCAGGATCAGTGCATCCGCATTCACAAGTGCCTTCCTTCAACCTGCCAGATGATGTTCTTCTCTGCTACATATGACACTGATGTTATGGAATTCGCTGAGATAATTGTACCAAATCCAATAATTATTAGACTGTTAAGGGAAGAAGAATCATTGGACAACATCAAGCAATATTATGTGAAATGTAAGAATGCTGAAGACAAATATAAAGCTATTTGCAACATTTATGGTGTAATTACAATTGGCCAAGCCATAATTTTTTGCCACACAAGAAAGACTGCAGGATGGTTGTCAGAAAAAATGTCTAAAGATGGGCATTCTGTGGCTGTTCTCTCTGGAGACTTAACAGTCGAACAAAGAATTGCTGTTCTTGATCGTTTTAGAGCTGGACTTGAAAAAGTATTGATAACTACTAATGTTCTATCACGTGGTATTGATGTTGAACAAGTGACACTGGTTGTTAACTTTGATATGCCAATGGACATGAACAGGAAAGCTGATTTTGAAACATATTTACACAGGATTGGGAGGACTGGTAGATTTGGCAAAGCTGGTATTGCTATCAATTTGGTAGATTCGCCACTTGCCATGGACATTTGTTTGGATGTAGAAGCTCATTTTGGAAAGAAAATTATGTTACTAGACATAGAAGATGCAGAAGAAATTGAGAAGATTGGAGCATAACATGATTGCTACATGTTTAAGCAAAATACGATTATTACCTGTATAATTCCAAGTTAAATACTACCTACTGTTATTGTTTTGTTTGCTTAAGATTACAATTAATACATTTTCTATTTCTTAACAATACTTTTATTCCATCAATAAATACCTAGTAATTACAATAAACCACACACTAACATTTTTGGTGATAGGCTATATATTTTTTTACTGTCGAGCTTGTTGGCCACCTGCATCTGGATTGGATGCTCCTGATATCATAACAAAGATAGCAACAGGAACAATGTACATCCACTGAAAAAATATTATTAAAATTAGACACTGAAACTCTGTTTTATTTCACAGACAACAATTACAAAACTTACGTATTTGCCTAAAAATGATCTATTATCCTTTACTTCTCCCTTTTCCCTTGCTTCTCTTTCTCTGTCCAGTTTCTGAATGTATGATGCAGTATCTGGCCTGTTGATATAAGAATAGAAAAGATAAATGTTATATCAGATCACATCATTCTTATTTTATTTTTATGATGTCAGTACTTATTAGTAAAAATAATAATAATTATACTTACACAGCTGCCTGGTCAACATAGCGGAGGTAAAAGTTGGAATCAATATAATATCCATTTGCTTTCATGATCAAAGGCTGGGACACATTAGTGACTTGGAAGTTTACAGCCATGACAGAACCAGTAGGCAGAATCCACGCATTTATTAAATCTGATAAGCCACTATCAAGAAAGGACCTTGCTTTCACAGATGACAGAAACTCTGAACCTTTTGTATTTTCACCTGATGTCACTATTGTTTTCATGGTGTAGAAACCATCATCTTTGGCTAGATTCTGTAACAAAGGTCAAAATAGTACTCAGATAGAGTAAAATAGATATATAGAACTTAAATTCACTTTATCTCACCTTGAGTTCTTTGATGTGGTTTTCATTGAATTTTATTTGATCAACCACTGATGTTCCAGTTCTTATACTTTTGAGGGAAATACTACCTCTATTGCAGTACTTAGCATTCACACAGTTTATATTGTGTTGAATTTCAATATTTAACCAACCATCATAATCAATGCATGCCTGAAATGACAAAATCAAGTAATAAGTAAATTCCAGTAACATATAATATAACTGAGTAATAGGGAACACTAACATGGCATTGCCCGCTCAAACAATACTTATTCACCATCAGAGTGACAGGCAGCCCTCTCTGCAGAGGATGCCTCAATGATGACGAATCAGCTGTCCACATAGTACTGGAATGCGAAGGCAAGGAACAGCACAATGAACAGAAATCCTCAACTTTCCGAGGACGCTTCGTGAAGCCTGAGAAGACCCAGGACAATTCTACGCTTTTGGATGGATTTAGGCTGGCAATGCTGGATATGAGTTGGGATGGCACACACTTACGCATAATGGATCACAATTGAGTCCTAATGTGGAAATAAAAGTACTCCTACCTAAACCTAATACCTATGTACCTAATTCATTTGTTTTGTGATTAAAGTACAAAATGACCTATCTGAAGGTACTAGGTACTTATAATGCTTAATTAAAGAGATTCTCTAGTACAATGAGAGTAGACCGGAGATCCTTAATAATATAAGAAGTAGACTCACCGCATTGTGCAAGAAGAGGAGAAAACACGAGACATAAATAATTAATGGAAATCGCCACATTTTTTAAGTTGTCTCTCTTTGAAAAATTAAGGTATAGGTGCAGATTTGGCTGGGTCTAATTATAAAGTACTTTGTGGTCCAAATCTTAAAGATGATGCATCAGAATATCTTGCACAATAATATAATTATTTTTGAAAAATCATGAAAAACAAATGAGAAATGGGCGCAGCTCAGTGCTATCAGACCTCTATCAGACAGATCTTATTTTTGAGAATTTGTTAAATTCGGTGTTGCCAGCAGAGTCCAAAGTGTAACATTGTAGCGCAAAGTTCTAAAATGGACAAGACTAGCGGAAAAATAGGTATGTACAATTTTATAGTAATTTTTCGCAGTGTAAACCATATTCTTTTAAAATATGAAAAAAAATAACTTCTATTCTCCAGTATTTTCGGAGCATAATTTGGCAATTTAATAGACTTTGGGCATGGACTTTGGGCCAAAATCAAAAAATCAAAATCAAAGTGAAAGTCAAAGTGCTTTATTTCCTTTAGACCTTAGAAGGACTCTTGGACACCTCAAAGACTCAGACAAAACAAAACCGAAATGATCACCCGTACTGATAACTGTTTCGAGTGGGCGCGAGTTTCGATTTTTTTTTTATTTTTACAAGAATTACATCAGGGTTGTTGCTGATGCCTTTCTCACACATTATCAACGGATGCTTATGTTGGTTTTCGATCTCAACATCAGCGGATGCTGATGCTGATTTTGGTGAGGTGCGGGTAGGACTTGCGACCCGAGGGTTCAAAACTAATTTAATATAGTGTAGGTGTAGACGGTTCTTCAAATCGAAAAAGTCTCCAAAAATTCAGTACTACGACACTTTGTCCTTGTCATAATAAGATAGTAAAAGTAAGTTAGTAAAAGTAAATAAGTAATGATAAAGTAATTCATAATATAATAAACGGGAATAATAACCTTATGTCATGTTTTTTTTTCACGTTAGTCAGTCATAAATGGACGATAACATAATCACGTTATTGCATATTTTTTTTTATTATTAGTCTTGGGCCAATAAATATATATAGTTATAGTTAGTTTTTAATTACATTATTAATTATCGAAGGGGTGTGAAGCCTTAAACTTGCCCGAGACTATACCTAGGCATCATCTTACCTATGATTAGGGTTACCAGATCCAAAAATAAGTTTTCCTGGAAAAATTCCTGCCTTGGCAATAAATTTCCTGACATTTCGGCAACAATAGTATTAAAAACTCAGCAGCGGCTACGTTTGTTCCGTTAAAAGTGCTGTCGAATTGTACCGAAGACGCCAAAGAAACATTAATTTATGAAAGACGTGAAAAATGCCTTCATGACTTGCCTTGCATACTTAGACAAATGGTTACACCCGCTAGGCTAGACGAATTCAAGATCTTTGACTGGATCATACTGAAAGGTGCTGATGTTGATTACGAGAAAGTTGTTTCTTCTTTGCAGTTTTTGAATGGCTACGGAGTATGTTTAAATGACGCTAAGCTTTTTGATGAAATTACTGCATTAAATTCTTTTGTAAGGCAGCAAAGCAATGACTTTTTTTAAATTATACCCGTTAAAGAATGGGAAATTATTTTGAAATCCGTCAGTTGTGAAAGACTGGAAGAACTGAATAAAATTTGCTGTTTTGTGTTTGCAATTCAGGCACAAAATGCAAACGTTGAACGGGTGTTTTCATTAATGGGTGCGCAGTGGACAAAGGAGAGAAATAGACTGTCGACAGCTTCTGTTAAGGCTTTACTGTTGACACGGTTCAACCTGAAGAATACTTGTGAAGACTTTCGTAAAATAGTTCTGCAAGACCAGCAATTGCTTAATGCCATATCCAGCAATGAAAATTACGAGGAACGATGAAAGAGTACATTAATAATTAATAAATAATTATTGGTACTCATTAAATTTTTCTTTAATTATAATTTTGTCTTATATTTTCTTTTTTTTTTTAATTCCTGACAATTTCCAATTTTCCCTGTTTCCCTGTTAGACAGCTGAAATTCCGGACATGTCAGGAAAATTCCTGTCATCTGGTAACCCTACCTATGATAGTCCATACAGATAAGATAACGGTTGGGCATAATAAACGAAAGTTACTAAATGTCCATGTCTTTGGCCGTCAAGTTGTTATCCAAACGCCGGACTTCCTACTCCTTATTTTACCGAGTGATTCATTTCATGGCATCGTGCGTGGTTCATTTTATAATAGGTACATTGTGATCAAACTCTACAGTTAGCGCGAGCTGATTCTTAGGAACATTACCTATACATACATAAAGTAGGTATTTAATTCCAACTGTAATTGCTCTGAAATACGAAATCGATCAGTTAATATTTGATTGGTAGGTTCTGGTAGTCTGGTGGTCTTGAACCATACTTTATATGCATTTACTTAAGGCATGTAAAGTATGGTCAAGAGTGGTTCTGAACTAAATTTAGACTAGGTTCAGAGCTAAACTACTAGAAGTGAGTAGTAGTTGGCCTCTCAAGCGAGCGAGAAATCCAATCAAGGCTAAACAAGATAATAGGTACCTACCTGTAAACCTGTAACAGGTCAGATATTAAGGTCAGAGAGCCATAAAAAAAGAAGTAGAACTTCTTGAAAAGTTGAAGTTTTGATTTGACTGTGGATTTGACTGACGGTCGCTCGCTGGTCGGTTTGTTTGTTGTGCTGTGTTTAGCAAAATTTTAATTTTACCCGGATTTGGTATAATTTCTCACATTATTTTACAAGAAAGAGGTAAAAATGAAACTTTTGGAGGTTTAGGAACAATTTACGCTATAATAGCAAATGGAATTTTAAGATTTATTGTATGAGCTCATCACTTAATATTGTGCTGTTGTTACATTACTACATTATATTTCCCGTTTTGTATTGCAATGATACAGCGCGTAGGTTTTTCTTTACATTGTCTGTGCTATATCCAATTAATTTTATGCATAATGGGTATATTGGGCATTATTTCAGCAAGTCAAGAACGAAGTGATAAAACCTGCAACCTCAATTCACTGGTTGGTCATTGAACTTACTTCTGTTTATCGACACAAGATGATGCTTGGGTTTCCTGCACCCGGTATCCCCGATAAGACGTGGCAACCTGCATTTGCCGTTATAGAAACAACGTAAGTTCACATCAATAATCATCCCTAACCTACTAAATTGACATGTTTACGGTTAGGCCGAAATTCGTATTAGCATTTACGTGAACCACACTAAGGTCCAGCCCAAGTCAAGTTCGTTTGCTAGTGCTCTGTTTAAGTATGTGATACTGTTTGTTTCAGTATGGGTGCTATTACATTGGAAATGTACTGGAAGCATGCTCCTGTAACTTGTAGAAACTTCATGGAGCTGATTCGTCGAGGCTACTACAACAATACTAAGTTTCACCGTGTGATAAGAGACTTTATGATTCAAGGTGGAGACCCCACAGCAACTGGAAAAGGTGGTCAGTCCATTTATGGCCCTACATTTGATGATGAAATATGTGATGATTTAAAACATACAGGGGCTGGAATACTATCTATGGCTAATTCTGGACCAAACAGTAATGGATCTCAGTTTTTCATAACACTGGCACCTACACAATGGCTTGATGGGAAACATACCATCTTTGGCCGAGTTACAGCTGGTATGCAAGTGGTTAAAAGAATAGGATTGGTTGAATGTGACAAAGAGGACTGTCCAGTTGATGACGTTAGAATAGATAGAGCTTATATATCTAGACAAAATATGTAGCTTTTACACATACTAATAAGATTTTTAAGATAGTGCTTTTAAATAAATTGAATAAGTAAAATTATTTTGTTTGTATCCATTTTGTTTCTGCAATTGCTTTATTTTTATACATTAGTAATTCTTCAAACTACAAAAAGACTGTGAAAATAATTTAGCTTGGTCTAGCTTTAAAAAATGGAATAAAAATTACACTCAGAATTGAGAGGTATGTAATTAAAAATAAATTATGCCAGACAATCCATACAGCATCATCTAGCCCCAAGCTAAGCAGAGCTTGTGTTATGGGTACTAGATGACTGATATACATAATACAATATTTATACTTATATAGATATTTTTTATTATACATAGAAAACGACCAGAACACCCTGAACAAATATCTGCAGATCATACAAATATTTGTCCCGAGGCGGGAATCGAACCCGCAACCTCCTGCGTCGCAGGCGGACCTTTACCCACCGCGCCACAGAGGTCATCGAATTCTAGGCAAAGGTTATTATAAACAATATTTAACATTCCCTATAGTGCATTTTTTTTTAGAGCTACTAAGAGAAAGTCTTATACCGTGAAAGCTATTGAAAAGTCATGAAAACTTAAATGTTAGAAAAGAAAGGGTTCTGCATACAAAAAAATATAACAGTAACTTTTTTCATTTAGTCGATAGTAAAAAGTGAATTTATAAATAATTAGTGTGACGTCTATATGCCCAAGGTTGTTGCTAAAGGGTAATAATTATTTCCATGATTATGAGCCATATAGTGACCCTTCATTTGGAGGACCCAGTCTTTGGGAAGGCAAGTGTGGGGCTAGTTAACAGCACATGCCCTTTAAGAGAGTTCCTCGTTAGCACAATATAATACACTCGTACATGATATAGACTAGGTATTGCGAAAGGGAAAAAACCAGCTTATTATGATGGAGTTACATGGACTGGGTAATTTGGCTATGGAGAGAGTGCGGACGCCTGCTATAAACAATCTCATCATAACGGCAGACGGTAGCTTGCCGAATGCAAGATGGATTCCTTAAAAAACAGGCGTACCTAAATGCCAATGATAGGAACAACAACACCATTGCAAACGAGTGACGGATGTCGAGAGGTGCGGCTCCGATTTCACCATCCGAAGACTGTCCTTGAGCGGGTTTCCTCGTTAATACGCTATTAGACACTTCCACCCTCGAGACTACATCATAAGATGCATCTCTTGCGACTCCACTCAGACCGGCATAATGAAATTAAGGTAAGAAAGAGGTGGGGATCTGGTTCTCTTGCCATACCACTCCGCAAGTGGAGACGAGAACCAGGAACTTCCCCGGGAGCACTCGGTACCCGGGGTGTCGCTACTCACCAATAGCTCGCCACAAACTGCCCTGCGGGTTATTCTTATTATTAATAAATCCTCATAAAATGTATATTTAAGGGAAACATTTATTAAAGAAAATTAAAAGTTTAAGATTAAAGATTGCGCTTGACCAGTTTTTAGTTCAGTGTTTGAAGGTGTTCCGTCATATTTGGGCACATTGTTTTCTTACATTTATTTATTTAGTATTGAAAGAACTTGTTTATCGACTAAAGAACCCAAAAAAGATTTTTTTCTCAGTCTTTTTCCAGACCTTCGATAACTCATGGTTTCAGACTACGCTAAGTAAGACTCACACTGTATGTATAGGTACACGTTATAAGTGAAATTATTCATTAAGTAGGTAGTAATTAATTTTTTCATGCAAAATGTCAGGCAGTTTGTAAAAAATTATTAGGTACCTACCTACTACATAATACAATCAAACAGATCAGACATTTTTGGCTAGGAGATAAATTGTACTGAGTTTTAAAATTTCCTAAATAATTTTATTTTAATGTTGATTCGAAAATCGAAATTATTTCTGTTTTTGTATGCTTCCGACTGATATTGATATGGATCAGTTAAGCTAGCTATAGGTTTCTGCAACTTTTTATAAATATTAGTTCTAATTGTAATTTTCTTTGTTAATATATTTTTTTAGGTAAGTATATAATGAATACCTAATTAATACCGAGGTACTAATGTAAGGTAGCGGATAACTTTTTATGCCTCAAAAACGTCACGAATGCGGGTGATAGCTAGTACCTAATTACCTTACATTACACATAAATTTGTTTACTACAAGTTCACAAAAAACACCTCGAAATCTGCAGATCATACAAGTTTATGTCCAGAGCCGGGATTGTACCGCAACCTTTGCTTTGCAGCAGGACCTTCGCTGCGCCACAGAGGTCGTCTAGGCTACTCACGAAAGTACCTACTGATTCAATTCAATTGTAGTATATAATATATGTTTCAATTAAATAAGTTAGGGTATGTAAACTTAGAGCTATTCATACGATTTTAACTAATTCATACGATTAAACTGAAACCCTCCGTATAACTTTACGTTACAATTATAACAAAGTCCGGCAGTTCTCTATTCTGATTATTTCACGTCAACATCATCAACCGCCTATGGTAGTCCACTGCTGGACATAGGCCTCCCCTAATGAGCGCCATAGAATGCATTACTCATCATTTGGGGGTTATTGCCCATAATCCCCACGCTGGGCATGCGGGTTGGGGATCGCAGTTCGGTGGAGTTGTTAGGGTTTTTTCTGCAGAGGGTGCTGCTGCCCGCCCCCCGATGTTTTCCCTTAGTCGCCTCTTACGACACCCACGGGAAGAGTTGGGGTGGTGGAATTCTATGCCGGCACCACACGGCGTTATTTCACGTACCCCTAGGTAATTATATACAACTGACAACTAGTTTTGCTATAAATGTACCCACCTATTCACTAATCACTACTTTGAATAACACAACGGCAACACTAAGGAAAACATGTCTCTATATTTTACTCTCGAAAATTTTCCTTACAGCTTAAAAGTTCATAAAAATAATATAGTTGCGTTTAAAGGTATCTACTGAATGTGCTCCTGAGAGAAGCAGTATTTTCAGCACAATAAAACACCTTGCTATGCAAACCTAACCTCAAACTTTGTCCTGGTTTTGATATGAAGTGATCTAAAAATATCGTGTTGTGAAGCTTACACTGCATTACACTGCATGACCTGCATGAATTGCCTTTATCAAAGGTGCTTATAACACAACTGAGGTGTCCTTGGGCCTTGGCATTTATACTTGAAAAATTACCAACAGAGGAACATCATACTTGGAAATACATAATAATGTCTAAGGAGTGTGCAGTGTGTTTGAATCCTATTCCTAACAGAGAACGCTTGAGATGTCAAGGCTGCATGAAATGGTATGATGTAGACTGCGCCAACATACTGGTAAAAAAATTTCGGCTTATGAGCAACGAAAGTAGAAACTCCTGGTCTTGCGAAGAGTGCTGTAAAAAAGCTTCCAAATGTGAGAACTCTAATGACCCTACTCGTCAAGTAGCTGGACGGACAGACTCGTCTAAGGCTGCACCTGTGCAGAGTTCCCCGCTGAAAAGTAGCCCTGATACACCTGGTTTCTTCAGCTCTCAATCATCTCTCTCTGACAGAGATATCATCGATGAAGAAAGTGCCCTGATCACAGTAAAGGTACTCAAAGATATTATTGCAAAAGAAATTGGTAACTCATTAAAAACACTGACATCTGAGCAGAGTCGTCTCAGTGAAGTAGTGAATAACTTTCAAGAAGCAATCTCATTCTTTAGCAGTAAATTTGATGAGCTGAAAACCAACTTGGATCAGAAGTCTACACAGATAGAAGACCTCAAAAAAGAAAATAACTTGCTTCAAGACTCTGTAAAAAAACTCACTCAAAGAGTCAATATCTCTGAGCAGTATGCGAGAGCTTCCAACATTGAGGTTCAGTGTGTTCCGGAAAGCAAGACTGAAAATATTGTTAAGTCAATTCTACATCTTGGCAAACAGATTAAGTGTGACATCACAGACCAGGATATAATTCATTGTACCAGAATTGCCAAAAAGAACACTGATACCGCCCGCCCAAGATCAATCCTTGTCAAGTTTAGTAACCCACGCCAGCGTGATACCTTCCTGGCTGCATCTCTCAAACACAACAGGACCCATCCACAGAATCGCCTGAACACTAACCATCTTGGTTTATCTGTAGAAAAACCACAACCTGTCTTTGTTGTAGAGCACCTATCTGTGGAAAACAAGGCTCTACACGCCGCTACTCGGGCCCGTGCTAAGGAACTAGGGTACAAATTTGTTTGGGTGCGTTATGGACGGATCTTTGTCAAGAAATCTGAAGACACTGACCGTATTCTAATTGATAGCATTGAAAAATTAGACACACTTGAAAAGGTTGTATAACTTCAAGTACCTATAAGTAACTGAAATCCTCTCCACAATAAGAATCATAGTCATAACCCACATTACAACATTTTAACTTTTTCCCTAAACTACTTATTTTTTGGTTCTTTTGGTTCTTCTGGATCAATTTTTGTAGTTCAACCCTAAATTTAGTTTCATTACATTTAGCTGGTTACATTTATGTGACCGAAAACTTTCAATTCAATTTAAGTATCACTTTGGTTTGGCGCTAATATTACTGTTATTAGTATCTAGATTGATACCTACTTACTTTCCTAAAGTTTTACTCATCAATCCACCCAAACTTAACTACATTTTGAACTTTTCTATTCTCTAACTTGCAGGTAGACTTGTAAACTTTTTTTGTATCATTGAATGTAAATCTCACAATTAAAGATCTATTACCAGAATGTACTAGGTTTAAAAATAAAGATAACAGATTTTTTCCTTAACTGTAAATTGCAGAACTATGACGTTATGGTGCTTACAGAGACAACGTAAATAATACACAATCATTTTGGTTCTTTTTTCTCTATAATCATAAGCATAACAAACTCCTTTTAAATGTTCACCTATTAATTACTAGTGTAACTTTTTTTATTTCCTGTTGTTCAACTCCAGTACATATAACTATTGTCTTACAATCTGCGTATTTAGTTATAAAATGTAACTTTGTTATTATTTTAGATTAAGTAAAAAATTTGCGCATGCTGTGGCACCCTTAAATTAAAAAACACTAGACTTAAGTCCTTTTTGTAATTGTATTTTTCATGTTTTGTGATTTTTTGTTGGGAGTCCTAAATAAATAAAATAAAATAAAAAAATAAAAAATAATCCAATAACGTGCCTAAGCATATAGAGTGGGGTAAAGCTTTGTTCTTTTAGGAATTTGGGTTCAGATAAAAGAGTTTTTTCCAAGGACTTGTTTTTCCTCATCTTGAGGGAAATTTAACATGGATGCTTGCTTTACCTCTGACGTGGAACATTCCACTCCGCTAGATACACTTTGAAAGCAAAATAATTCGATGGGTATGCTTTAATAGATTTACTGATATTGAAATATTTTCCTGATTTCTTTACTTTGAGATAGCCTTAAGTATAAATAATGCTGGATAATTCACACACGCATCATCTAGCCTAAAGCTAAGCAGAGCTTGTGTTATGATGGGTTCTAGATAAGTGATATAGGTACCTACATATAAGTAAATATACGAGTAAATAGATATATATTTTTTATTATATTCTTATTACAAAGAAAACGACCACAACATCCTGAACAAATATTTGTAGATCGTACAAATCTGGACAAATCGCGAGGAAATCGAACCCGCAACCTCCTGCGACGCAGGCGGACCTTCGCCCACCGCGCCACATAGGTCGTCATCGTATGTAGGTATAGGTAGGTAACAGAAAAATCGAGAAACTTCGCTTTTTTAAAAATCTACGTTGACGTTGGTTCTGTACATACAGAACCATCGTCAACGTAGAACCTTCTCAATGTAGGGTTGAAAAGCCAGATTACGGAATAGGTAACTTATTAGCCTGTTAGAAGATCCTAAAGACACGTGTCTTCCTATATTAAGTTCCTAAGTTAGTACCGTTTATCATATTATCTTGGTAAAGCTATGATAAACTTACCATTGATAGCGTCATGAAAGATATTGCACTTTGGCAATGTTTTTTTGGATGAAAATAAAACAAGCAGCATGTTTATCGTATAATTTGCCGAGAAAAAAATGGGCAGCGGTTGTTATAAATATCGTGTGAGCGGGCATCGGTAAAATTAAAAACAGCGTCTCGTCGTCGTCGTCTCGTGTCATTCGGAATCACATTTTATAGCTATATATGGGCATGGTTATAATTATTATAACTTTATCATCAGATCAGCCAACAAACTTCAACAGCTGAACGAAGGCTTTCTCCAAACGGCGCCACAAACAGCGGTGAGCCGCCCGCGCCGTCTTCATCATTCATTAGAGTGTTGATAGGTAATTTATATTTTATTTGGTCTACTGACACGTCTCCTTTGGTGTTTCACTGTGTCATACTATACCTCTAGGAATTGAAACAATAGAAATTTGAAAAAAGTATGTGTGGGTAGAGAGGGGTAGGTACTCAAAATGTTTCGAGTCGAACGGAGAAAAAAATACCTATTGGGTAGAAAAATCTTGGGTTGAACTGGGCAGCATTCGCATCGTCAGTCCAGTTCAGCAAGCTTATCGTTTCTGCGGGCTATATGGCCTGCCACTGCCACTTCAGCTGGCTAATTCTGAGAGCTATGTTGATCACTCTAGTTCTACGGATTTTCATATTTTCATATTCTGTCACGCAGGGAAACTCATTTTACCTCCATAATATCTCCTTAACATTTTGCTAGCTTGTTTACGAGGGCTAATACTTAGTTAGCGAAAACGTCTATGTATGAACTTATTAGTAGTAGATGTAGGAAATGTCGTGTGGTGTCGGCATAGAATTTCACCACCCCATCTCTTCCCGTGGGTGTCGTAAGAGGAGACTAAGGGAAACACACCGGAGGGCGGGCAGCAGCGCCCTCTGCAGAACAACTCCACCGAACTGCGATCCCCAGCCCGCATGCCCAGCGTGGGGTTTATGGGCATTAACCCCCAAATGATAGTGCCATCTTTGGCGCTCATTAGGGGAGGCCTACATATGTCCAGCAATGGACTATTATAGGCTGTTGATGATGATGTAGGAAATGTGAAAAAAACTAGTAAGATCATTCTTAAGCTCATTCGGGATTTGTGTAAAGTTTAAAAAAAAACACAGGTGTTTCACTGATACCTAGGTATGTGTATCGAGTTTAGTTCTCTATAATTTTCGTAACATTGTGTGGCATCGTGCCGTAGCTTAGTTTCGAATATTGCACACGAATATTTGGCCGGGGCTCTACGACGCAAGCCGATCGCCCAATATCTGGTCCTATCAGGCTCGGTAATTGAACATGACCTGCGTAATTAAATTTTCTCACAGGCTATGATGGACATGTCGAGATGATGCGTTAAGATAACAACACCTAGCTATGTAAACCAAAACGTATGAAGCTGATAGATGTACGAAATATATGTGTCTCTTTGCTTACGAAAAATATTTTTAGTGATAATATTATATTAAGGATAAATAAATAAAGTATTACGTAAGTATCTTACTCGCATCTCTAGGTATCCGCTGGTTTCTCAAATGTTGAATAGAATAATTATTTGAAAGATCCTATATTTGTTCGTCACGAACGTTCCGTGTGAGTTGAATGAAATCGAGATTGCACGTATTGTGCGATGACAATAAGAACTTGATGACAGAGGAAACCTTACGTGGAACCACCAGAGAAAAATAAACGTACCTGCGCTACTCGCATTCACTCAACATTCGATTCTGAAATAAAAACTCTACCTCCACTATGTACCTAGTAGGTAGTATGTAATGAAATTTCGTTTAAGGAACAAAACAAGTCACTTACCTAGCTAAATACAAAAAAACTTGATTTCGAAGTCAAACAAGGGGTAAACTTAATTTACCGCATGATTTGACAAGAAAACATGATTAGATTAGATTCATCAAAATACAATTAAGTTCAGCAGACCTCTGACCTCATCAAGAAATACAATACATATACCTACCTCAGCTTAGGTTTGCATTAACGCTTTTCTCGGTAATTTGGTAAACAACAATGTACCTAATGGCATTTTAGGTGTGTAAATTGAAAATAATGGTTTCAACGCTGTCTAATTACAGTTTCATATTTCAGTACCTACGTAATTACGAATGTCATAACAAATTATATTATGTTAAAAAGTTAAAAGGTTGTTAGCAATAGGTACGCTGGAAGTCAGCAGGTGTAGGTCTACTTATGTCTAATAGTCATTTAGGTTCATAAGGTTCACAAGAACACTATTAGCTTTAAAGCTAAGAATATTCTACGATTTGCCTATATTAATACTAAGTTAAGAGTGCTACAGGGTTCGAGGAATGAAGGGAGGGAAGTAACATGGCCACGAGAATACTTCGACAAGGCTACGGGGATAGGTACGACAGGGCTACCAGGAGGCCACGATAAAGTTTCAAGGGAGCTACGAGAAAGCGGTGAGGTGTCTACGAGAAGGCTACAAAGAAATTAAACTACATATATAAACTAATAAACTACATAAATTTTATAAATATAAAAAATACTTTTTCATATCTTCGCACAAGATTCTCTTATAGCGAGGATTAAAACTGACTAAATTAAATTAAACCGATCAAGCGTGTAATAGTGTAGTCTCCGTTCCGTATACACACAAGCTTAATTTTTTTGAAAGTGCAGCAAACGAACTGTATATTGATGATGACAGGTTGATTGGCGAAATATTCACTTATTATTACTGCAACAATTTACACGAAAATCAAATCGGAACCGTTTAAGTCTCATTCAATAATGTACACTGCTATGCCACGGGCCGGTCATCGGTTACCCTTCAATGGTTGACTTTTCGGCGGCCAGCAAACACTAAAAGGTTAATCGTTTTCATAAAACACGGTACAATAAAGAACGTTTCGCCATTCACGAGGCACCGAGTCAGACATCTCGCGTTATTATACTCGTAAACTTCGCCCTTTCCTTGCATAATGACATGACGAATTGCGCTCGCGATATTTTTGCTTCTTTATACGATGGGGTCATTATAGGCCAGTTATGCCGTTATGCCGTTATGCACGGGGGAAAGATTGCTTTTCCTATACAATAGAATAACAAATAACCAAATAAAAAATAACATTGTAGCACTGCGAACTTCTGAGAGAAACGACGAGTAGCTACTGAAATGAAAATGCGCATTGCCTACGAAACTTTTGTTTACGCTAAATACTCGGCACATGTTTTTTAAGTTGGGTGAAAATTTAAAACAAATTCAGTGGCGGAGATAATGGAGAGCGCGAGTTTCGAGTAATAGGGGACGTGTGGTTGGCAAGCCAGGCCAGGGTGAAAAAGTACAGAAGTTGTTCACTCTGTTTGCGCATAAATTGAGTTGTGCATGTGATTTATCAATTTAAACTTATTTTGTCTAAACCG
Source organism: Eupithecia pulchellata (assembly GCA_963931895.1). NCBI lineage: Eukaryota > Metazoa > Arthropoda > Insecta > Lepidoptera > Geometridae > Eupithecia > Eupithecia pulchellata. Next base: position 6,515,204 of record OZ007524.1, on the reverse strand, counting down.
GTAGGTACCTACATTTCTTTTGGTGTAACACCATTTTGTGGTGTTAATTAAGTAGTAGGGCTTAAGTAACATTGATTACCTCATTAACAATAACACACTTATTCAGGGAAACGCATAAGTCATGTTCATTAAAATTTGTTATACAAAATAAGGAATATTTTAAAAAACAAGTTTGTTACATTTCAATCGTGAGATTCTTCGTTCCCACTTGAAGTTTTACTTCCTTTCAATTCCAATTTATAATTCTCTTGAAAACTTTAATGCTAGTTAAAAGCTTAAAATAGTAGTGAGTCGTTTTCTCCGATTTTTATTGTTGTGAAGTTGAGGAATTCTGTAAAACTTTTGATATTTTCATTTAAAGTAGATTTATTTAAAGCATTACGTAAGTTTTACTAAATTAATTTAATAAACAAACCAATTCAAATAATTCCCGTGTGTCATTAAAATATATAATAATTGCATCAAGTCATGTCATCACCCATACATATAACAAGCTCTGCTTAGCTTGGGGCTAGGTGATGCTGTGTGATTTGTCCAGTATTATTTATTTATTTATTAATAGGCGGTTAATCGAAAGCTGATCATCTCTAAAATTAACGAATAAACTAAAAAAATAACTAAATGTCAATTCGGCAGAATGGAACTATTTCACAAGATAATTGATTCATTAATCAGCGTACAAGCAACCACCAGGTACATAAGTGTTGATTTTTTATTATTTTATAATAGCTAACTCTCAATAGAACGGTTATTGAGACTTATACACTTAAACACAAAGTAGGTTGGTGCCTACATTATAACATTATCCAGACAAAAATGAAGTGTTTCTTTAATAATTTCATAAAAATAAACGAGCAAATCTTCTCGTCGCCGAGTAGGAGAGCAGTTCGTGCTCGGAATAAATTTCTTCAAAGGGATCGTTTTCAATTTCATGGCTCAATCTTCGGGATCTCAGTGAGAATATGTAAAGGGGCATTTGTCGGTGTCAACACAGTGTAATGAGCCCCTTTCGCATTAGGTACGTGCTTGCGGATTGCATTATCAGCTAATATTACGGGATCCTTTATAGGGCAAATCCGCTCGAATCAGATATCCAGCAAAATCTATATTTATTCGACAGCTGCATCAACTACAAGCTGCAAAACAGCAAGTCTATTAAAAGATGCATTCATTAAGTGTAAGTTAATCAGAGACTAGAAAACTTTAGCAATATAAATTGGTATAAATCTAATTAGAGTGGGTATCTGGAAACAATGTTTTCGGCAAGTTCGCGGATTACACTCACGCACCCCAACTAATTTGTAGAGCTAGGTAAAATAAGCCGTCTCTTAGTAAACTTGAGGTAACTTAATAAAGTGAGCAGAATTTTGTCGCTGGTTACGTCTTAACTCTATCACAAAGAACATTTCGTATTCTTAATTAACGCCGGCGGGTAAATGCAACGCGAATCGTTTCTTCGAATTCTCTTAGAGGCTCGCCTCACATAACGTGCTTTCATTAGTGGCTGTGGGGCGCTGCTATGCGAAATTCAAAGGACTAAGTTCTAGAACATACTAGGTACTTTACGACTCAATACTATCGCAAACCTCTCTAAAACCTCTAGAAACGGTAATGATTATGACAACATTCAAAATTTTCGCGTATCATGAAATCCAATTATTTGAATAACAAAACAATATTCCAAACCTTCGCTCAATTAAATAAGAATCATTACGACGACGTTGATATGAAACAATAACGAGTTCAGGGAATAGGGTTGTCGCCAGAGACTGACCCTGTGTTACGCTTTGAGTGACGTCACTGCGTCTACCCTCGCACTATCAAATGAAAATATCAAATCAAATGTTATTTTGCTTTGTTTGTATAATAATACACAGAGGGCCCAAAACAAGCGACATTTGTGAAAACCTACGCAGTTTACTTGAGGTCTGCGATTTGCTGTGAAGATATCAGGTTATAGATTTTTAAACTTAGGCATAATCTAAGAACGTTAGATTTATCGTCATGTAATTTTTTTGGGATAATAAAAAACTATTGAACTGTTAATAATTTGACATTGTTTTATTTCCTTAAATTCGCGACGTTGTTCGCCAACGAATCTCCTTTGCCTTTGACATTGAAGTTCCCGCTATTGTGAATTGTTTCAGAGGAACATTCAGCTATTGAAGCAGTAATAACGTTTGTTCAAGAAATTCAAACGTGAAACTATTGCGGTAAACGTCGTAGGCATGTCGTAAGACTTGCAGGTGAAATGAGACTAGGAATAGGCAGTAAAAAAAGAATGATTCGATTATTGGATCTTATCTAATGAATAGGTATTTTGGATTCCAATAGGTAAAGTAAGTGAAAGATAATAATTAAAATGAAATTTATTACCTATACAATTGTTAACCTAAATTTGAATTAGGTATACTTACACAAAAAAATATCATTGATACATGTAAAGGGAGTAAATTCAGAGTACTTAGTACAAGCTGTGCGCAATACCTCTCGAACTTCCCTCTTTTTTTTGTTTTCAAGTTGTTAATTTAGGTACATTTCGCGCCTGGCAGCGCTCCTACTAAATCAAGAGCAACTACTTTGCGTTGTATGACAAGCACCCAACAGTTTCTTATGACCTCGATGATAGTTTTCTAATGATTTTGAGTGATTGTTGCACTTTGACATGAAATCGGCAGTCACGTTCGCGCCATTGATATTATAAATTTTAGTAGACAGAGAATCAACAGCAGCGCTTGTTCCGACTAAGTCCATGGACTCACTTACACTCAGTACTTCACGGAACGCCGCCCGTCGTCTTGCCTTGCTAGGACACAAGTCGTCACCAATCGTAACAAAAATAAACTCACTGAAACATTCATAGAAATTGTGCCCCAATTGGTGATTTAAGAAAAATAAGAACGCACGGGTTAACCCTTTCGTCAGTGAAACATTTATTCGTATTGTTTACTTGCCTTTAGAGCATACTTACTACCCCTGTCTGTAAGGTTTGGAACTTAAACACTATGTTTTTTTCTTGCGACCTACGAACGTTCGTTCCAAGTCTACCCGATAACACGTTAATTATTTATAGAGGTAAAACAGGCTGATATTACAGCATAGGGATAGCGTCACTCCAAAAAAATTCTATAATTTGAAGCCAAAAATTAATCTATGTGTGAGTTGTTATACTCTGGTGACTAGCATAAGATTATAATAGAAAATTTCAGTGCTTTCATTCATACGCGCACGATAGGAATATGAAAATGAGACGTTTTTGTTGCATTTTTAGGGTCTACCTCGTTAGTGTCTACTGTCATTTTATGCCTTTTTCTTTAACGAAGTCAATGGTTCTTGAAAACGTATATTATAAGCTTACACGCACAGCAGCATTGTGCTGCTTGCAAAAAATATGCAGCGCTGATTTTAAATTTACCTACTCCCCTCGGGTTGGGATAGCGAGTTTAAAATTATTTTCTATAAGTAGCATAAGCATTAATTTTAATCGTATAACAATGAAAAACTTCATCTGCAGGGGGCTTAGAATTATTTATTTATTCCTTCATGTGTGTTCATAAGTTTACATAAATTAAAATAATCTATGTATAAAAGAGTTCATAATTTACTATTTTAATTTTGGATTATTTTTTTAATTAATGGCAGTGTACTATGAATGTATCTGTGTGCACTAGTCTCATGAGACTATGAGCAACCTCAAGATGTTTTTGTTGTGTGATTCCTCAAGTTGATTCAAGTCAATTTTTTTAATTTCATCAGCAAATGCCCTTTTCACCTTCAATTAACTAACTATATATATTTTGATATTCTGGTGCTTGGAGTCTAGCATCGCATTGATATTATCGAGAAGGACCTACTAAAAAGTACCATGACCATATAATTAATTAGTAGATGTCTCGTAGATATAGGTAGCCGCCTTCTTTGGAACCCGTATATTTGTGACCCACCACACCATAAGTTAATCTTATTAGAAACTTTGTAGTTTCAACATAACAGAGGTCCTAAAGTACAGTTTCAAGCCATCATTGTCCTGTTCTATTTCCATCATATTGTTATGTTCAGGAGGAACTAGCGGAAGTGTCCATCCCGCCCTTATTTTAACGTTTATCTTTAACCAATCGCCATTTTGGCCATGGTCGTAGAACGAACTGTCACAATGAGTAGACCGATCCCTTGTTGATGAAGCTGTGTTCGACACAGGGGCGCGGAGAGAGGTGAGATTGCGACCCTTCTGATTACACAATGTTGGCTTTCATCCCTTGTGCAAGTCGCGCTCCGGAAATCTTTTGTGATTCGACTTCGGTTATTGTGGCGCGGCATACTAATATGAGGTGACGCTGCTGAAATATGTGGCGGTGGAACACACAAACCGACTTAGGTATCTACCTTTAGTCAACATTGTACGTGGTACAACCTCCTTGCAGCTTTATAAAGTACTGCCTATTGTTTGTTGTTTAGGCGTGGTTACTGTCGATTTATAATCATTTATATTCGTTTCCGAATTCATGTAGGGAAGTCTCGCGCGGTGCGACAACACGCATGATGCATTTTACTAAGTATTGTGATTACCTCTTTACTATGTATTGTCATAAGGTAAAACTGTTAACTACTAAGTAATACTTTTAACTGCAAAGTAAACATTGTGAGCTTCTAGTAAGTATTGTGACTCCATAGTGGAACTGCGTACGAACATAGGCACAAAAAGCAGCGAGGAAACACACACAGCATCCGAAGTTGTTAGTCGTAAATGCATCGGGTCTAATCCTGTAACGGGCCAAGAACTCAATTACATTTGTGCCGGCCGTCGACTCCATGATGTAGTGACCTGCTAGAGGACCGTTGGATTCACTCTACTAGCTTAATTGATTTATGAAATTAACCTCCATAAGTAACTTAACAACACAATTTGCAGCATTCATGATTTCCTACCCATACCTACAAACAGAAGGAGTTTGTTCTTTCTAGATGTCATTTTTAGGGTTTTGCCATCGGTTGCAAAACCCTTATGAAATCGCTTTGGGTCTGTTTTGTGTTTTGAATCCTTAATATCTCAGAAACTACTGCAGCTATTGACTTGAAATTTGAAATAATAATACATTTTGTGCGCCCGCATATTTATAGAAAAATAAATAAAAATAAATGAAAAATCAAGATTTTCCATACAAATTTTGAAATCAAAATTTTAAATGGGCCGTACAAAGTCAAAATTGTTATCAAATGAAAGGTACTCGTTTGTAGATTTCAAAATAGTTTTTGAAATTTTAGTAGATTTTATACTTTTTAAAATATTTTGAAAAAGGTCAAAAAAATGACCATTCCCCCCCCCCTATCTCCGAAGATTGCAGAGTGATCGACATGATATGTAGCAAGTGTTTGTAGATATGGATCTATATTTTACAGGAAAAATATAGAGAAGTCTGTAAAAATAATACTTTTTGAAATATGGTCAAAAAAGGGCGGGAAAAATTTCTGAAGGGGTGACTACCCCACCGAGTTGGGTATCAAATGAAAAGTATTGGTTTGTACATTCCAATACAGTTTTTGAAATTTCGATAGATTTTACACTTTTTGATATATTTTGAAAAAGGTCGAAAAATTTACCGGTACCCCCCCTCTATCTCCGAAGATTGCAGAGCGATCGATGTGATATGTACCAAGTGTTTGTAGATATAAATCTAAATTTTACAGGAAAAATATAGAGAAGTCTGTAGAAGTAATACTTTTTGAAATTTGGTCAAAAAGGGGGGGGGGATAATTTTCTAAAGGGGAGAGTGGGGTATCAAATGAAAGGTATCAATTTGCACATTCCAAAACAGTTTTTGAAATTTCGATAAGTTTTATACTTTTCGAAATATTTTGAAAAAGGTCGAAAAATTGACCATTCCCCCCCCCCCCCCCTTATCTCCGAAGATTGCAGAGTGATTGATGTAAAATGTACTAAGCGTTTGTAGATATAAATTTATATTTTACAGGAGAAGTCTGTAAATATAATACTTTTTGAAATACGGTCATTAAGAGTAATATGAAATCAAAGGTATGGATTTCGACAATTCAAAACAGGTTTTGAAAATCGTCTTAGTTTCATACTTAGTGAAATAGGTTGAAAAAAGTCGAAAAAAAATTGTAGGTACCAACCCACTTACCTACCCACTAATCTCTGTAGTAACTGTTATAGTAGTTCCACAGCGCACCAAAACCGTTGTTCTCAAAATTTTTGAGAAGAGATATGTATCCTAGATAATCCACACAGTATCATTTACCCACAAGCTAAGCAGAGCTTGTGTTATTAGTATTACTACGATAGCTTTTATACTTAATAAAGTATAAGTATCACATTAGATGATTTATTTTTGTGTACAGAAAAGGACAAGAACACCCGAACAAATAATCTGAATATCCTACAAATATTAGTCCCGAGGCAGAAATCAAACCGCAACCTCCTGCGTTGTAAGCCCACCGCGCCAACAGGTCGTCATATAGGTACGTACTTACCTACCTAAACGACACAAGTTCAAAACCCTCGGCGCGCGAGTTACTCTCGCACTTGTCGTACTTGTTTTTTTATTGCTCGCATGGCTGTGGCCATAACATGCCAATTGAGTTCACCCCTGAAGCTGCTGCGTTGCTTCGTTGCCAGATTGTCTGGTCTTATAATAATTAGTTTAACAATGTTGAAATAATAGAGCATTACGTATAATGTTTTTTTCACGCTTTTTCATAATAGATACTTAAATAGGAACCAAATTTTTTACAATCTTACAGTACCTAAAATTAGTTAAGATCTTATATTACATATGAAATTTTCCAATGATATTAAGGCAGCGCGGGAGGAACTGTAATCCGAGACAAACTTACATACTTGGGTAAAGGATTTAAGTCAGTATGTCAGAAGCTCTCCCGGAGTGTGTCTCTGCTCTGATAAGAATACGTAAGAGCATAAAAATAAAAGTTCACATCGAAGGAACAGGGAAAACGTCTCGGAATAATATTTGGGATTCCAGTTTTATTTGAGTGCAGACCCTCTGCGAATGGAGACAGAGATTTCCCGAGATGGCCCTATCAAAAATTTATGGAGTAGCTACATAAAAGGACAACACTTAAGAACAGTTTCAATAAGTGTTCGGCTCAACACGCCCGTATCTAACGATATTGCAGGGCGCAAGGGGCACTTGCGCGAGCTTTTGTTTTTTTAGCTGCGAGCGAACTTTACCAAGAGGGTATGACCTTACAAAGTACCATGAAACATTATTGTTTTATTGACTTTGCCGATAGATTTTAGGAAGAGAAGGGACTTCTAAGCTTCTATTCATATAGTTCTATTTACAAATCTTTCCCTATTCTGTGGGACTAGAATTTGGTTTTAAAAATAAATTAACATAAATCCTGCTATCCAAGTTTGTCCTATACCAAGTTTGTTTTGATAACTGCGATCGAGTGAAACGCCACAAGCTCCAACGGGTGGAGCACGGCGCCATTCGTATAAATGTAAATGAGCCGATTGTACTCCGCCTTGATTAATTTAAAACATTTACCGTTACCCTTTCCGCTCTTTAACAATCCTTTAGTTCTACCACGCTAGCGGTGTAGTAATATCTATATCTAAACCGAGATCGAAATCCTTCCCTAGCTATCTTTAATATTTGATGTTTGCATAAAATGTTTTCGTTTGACTTCTTTGTCACATCGTTCAAGCGATTCGTGATAAATATTACAACGTTCGTAACAAAGAAATTCCATTTTGAGGCAAATGTTCAAATAGTTCGACATTTGAATTTCCCTTGTGTAAATGTTATTACGCGTCCGTAGTTGCAGGTGAACGCGGCAATAACAGCGAGGCCTTCGACAAATTCGGATTGGCATTGAAAGGAATTGTTGCTTTCTTTGCGAGGTGTCTTTGCGAAGCCGTGCTGCGGGCTGCGCCCAATCGATTGCGGGATTCCAATGGTCGTTTATGATGTTAAACGATTTGTTTTACCGCGAATCTATCAGCCAATAGATTGTCATAGAAAAGCAACAGCGACCTGTTAATAGACACTGGGTTATATAAACATACCTAGGTTATTTTAACCGTCTTCGAAAAAAGAAGGAGGTTCTGCGGTTCTGAGGTGTTCCGCTGTATGTTTTTTTGTGTTTGTTAATTTATTAATTATGGACCGATTATGAAAATTCGTTAATTTTTAATGGGATGTACCCGAGATGATCCCGTTAATATATTTCATAACTTTATTTAATTATTTATTTAACTCGCGTAACTAAAAAGAGCACAAAATTAAGGGAATAGAAGTCGGTTTTTAGTTTTTTCAAAACAATGAAGTTAAAACGTCATCGAAACCTGGAGCAAACTCATATTTCTTCAGGAGGCAACCAAATTGTAACTAACGTTACGTTTATCAATGTCACAATAATGTCACCTGTCAGTTTATCCCCGTAATTTTTCCAACCAAAAGTTTACTAAGTAAAATTGATAGACATTTCCAAGTTAGTCTATAAAGAAAACAACAAATGATTTTTCTGGAAAACTTTATCAATTTGATTAAAAGGTCTCAGAATAATTAACCGAAGGGTAAAATGAATTGCAAAAACAGATCCTAACCTTTCGAAATTTACAGTTCTTACTAAAATTATTCTATTAAAACTAGTCTACTAATAACTATAGGCTAAACTTAAAAGCATTTTATAACAATGATGTTCTATATCAAATATTCAAGTAAACGAGACAAGAATTTATAAAGCACGTATAAAACACGTTCATGCAAGATAAAATAATACGCGGTGTGTCATTTGCTCTACATTACAGCGAAGTTGCCAGATTATCACGCTCCTCCAAGATTATGATTAAGCGCAAGCAGGAAAAGATGGCGGGAATAAAATTTAAATTACATTTCATATCTACCTCAAAAATAAATCATTTCATGCACAAAAAAGTTAGTTTGAAACGAAATAAAGGCACCTACCAAAATGACAATGCAGCCAACATTGGAGACACTATACCGACTGGTATTGATCAGAGGAGCTAGATTTTTTGCAGCAGTCTGGGGTTAGCTCTACTGTTTCAATTACCTACTTTAGATTATAATAGCTCTTCTATGCTTTTTTATACTTGTTATTTTTTAATTATTTGTCCATCTCATATAACCTCAAAAGCTTATAACTAAGCTATACCTACTAAGTACTTTCGACATATACGATTTATATAGAATTTTAAAAAAGCATTTAGGATACAATAGGATTAAGCCTTGCTATACTCAAATGATTTCAGCAACTGTATACCTCCAGGAAGTAACATTGGTATACCGTCTACTTATTTTTCGTTCAAGAGATCCAAGTATGCCTACTACGCCAGCAGTACCAATGTATATCCCATCTGGCAGGTAGGTACGAGTGGATATCTATTACACAAACACTGCCTGCAGACAGGTACCAGAAGCCAGGTGGGTTTTACAGCCTTATTTGTCATTCAACTACCTCCACCAAATGTTCCGATTTATCACAAACATTGATATTTTATCCACTATTCATGACTTATTTGTTTAAATGATTAATCTGTTTCACGTTAATACGAATACAAATTCTATTGTATTGTATTACAAATATGCGTGGAAATTACTGTATGAACTCTATTTTGTTTTTAATGTAAATTAATAAATATTTTGAGAAGCGAATAATAAAAAAAAATATTTTGTGTAGGCTTTTGGTCGATGTGTTAATTTTGGAAAATGTTGTTAAAAGAGGTCGTTTTGAGATCTGGATATTTTACTGTTAAAGTCATAAATATTGGAAATCTTTAATTCTGGACCTTACCCGAAAGGATAAAATTGACAAATAAATAAATACTTTTTATCATTATAGTGACCGTATTAAATAAAGTAAATATAGGTAGTTATTGGAACTATTGAGTAACTAAAAGTATTAGACTACAGTATTTATTTTGGTTGCAGAAAACGGTTAAAGTATCACCTGGATATAGTAAGGGTCGTGTTGTTGGTGGAAGTTTTTATACTGTGCCGCGGGACATAACGAGCACCTGCGGCCTCATCTACATAATGTGACCGAGTCGAGTCATTGAACTCGCTGGACAGTTTGGGGATAGCAAACTGTTCTTGTCCTTTTCATTACCCCAGACGAAAGGAGTCGTCAAAACAACCCGTGGATCTTCCTTAAAATATTTTTGAATTTTAGGGTTCCCAAATCGTGTCGACGGAACCCTAAGGCTCCGTTGTCAGTACGTTTGTCCGTTAGTCTGCCAGCGGGCTCTATCTCACTGACTTTTAATCCGGAAACAACGCACTAGCTACAGACAATACATGAAGAGTTCTGTAGAAATCCAATGCTATCAATACATTTGAATAAATAGGAAATAATTAAGTAGTAGTACCAGTTAGTTTCGATCCACACTGGGATGGCAGCGGCGTATCTACTGTCTTTTATAAGTATCTATATCTATGTATACTAATATTATAAAGAGGAAATATTTGTTTGTTTGTTTGAATTGAACAGGCTCCGAAAATTCACCCACACATTGATACATTCTGTCACAGAATGAACTAGTTTTATAGTACGTGTAGGTCCGCGTGGACTTGTACTTTGACAGAGGGGAAAGCTGCGTATGGCTACTCCCCTCCGGTCCGCCGGCCGGGGGCCCGCGTTGCTCTATGGAAGGGTTACTATCATCCCAGCATGAATGAACCTAAATGGTACTTACCTATTTGGTTAATCATCCTTCATATACAGTAGCGTTTATAGATCTCTGATAGACAAGTTCCAAATCTCGAATATTAGAATTGTTTTGATAATTTAATATGTTGTTTTTATATACACAGCTTTGTAGCTGTTTATATAGACAAAACACATAGAACAGCTTGATATAACTGCAAGACAGTAGTCTCAAAATATATAATAATAAATCCTACTTCCAAAGTAAGGAGTTTCAAGTTGCACACGTCGTATCAACCCATGTACAATAACAGTTCAATTAATTCGCAGTATTGGATAAAATTACGCCTAATTATACGAATTACATATGTTGTAATCAAATAGCTTTACCTTGCTAACATGCCGGATAAAATGGCAAACATTGTGCATTGAAATGAAAATGCATTCACGTGTAGAATAATTCAAAACACCCAGATAATATGACTGTTTTTTTATTATGTATTATTTGTAATCGATCAAGACTTTTCTATCATGAACTTGAATTGCTAAAGAAATCTATACTTGGTTGCACCAAGGGTCGGCCAAACCAGAAGCCGTCGAATACAGAATTGGCCAGAAACAGATGTAATTATATAACCAGAAGTTGGTATAGTAAGAAATGGTAGCAATTTATTTAAAACAAAAAAATAATCCTATATCGCCAAAACCTCAAATAAGTACGAGTAGATTCCTTTGCCCAGAACTGTTTATGGCCAGTGCACGAAACTATAATATTATTTTATTTTCAAACACCCCAATCTTTCAACTGTTTGCAATCATACATCAAAACAATGTGTTCAAATATTTGCACCCGATTGTCTTTTGTTTATTGTGTCGTTACTAAAAAGCCCTTGGAGTAAAATGTAACACTTGGAGCATTTATGTATACGCGAAACATAACTCAATGATATAAAACGTGTTTTCATGACAAATTGGATTTGTTCGTGATTTTGTGTATTTTCCTAACTAATGTATGTATTATTATGTATGGTTTAAAAGAATATATTCATAGGAACTCAAGGAGTACGCGAGTGAGTGATTCCCAAGGAACATTAGTTAAATAACCGAAAAAAAATGTAGAGACTTCTCTAGTTAACTTTACTCCAGATAAACTTCAAAGTACCTTTAAGTACCTATCTGCCTACATGGTTAGATATTTAATTAAACTAAATACCTACTTATTCAGTTTATTTACATTCCTAATTATGTACCTAAATACCCTTTTAGGTATTCTGTTGTAGTTGAGTGTCTATTTAAACTTTATGTAGAAAAAGCTCAGCTAAAGTAGCAAAGCCACTCGTTCGTTAGCCCAGAAAAAAAAAAACATTGAGGCAAACGTCGTCGTAGTGGTTTCAATCAAGGACCAGTGTATGTAGTTCTAATCACTGAGATCGTGCCGTGTTGTATTTTGTCTACACAATAGGGCAGGGTTCTATTATGAAAACAAAATGCAATACGGATTTTTATCCTTAGTAAATTAGATACCCCGGTTTCGCTTGGATACCTATTTTTTTATATTCTATAGCCTATGTTCATCAGGGTAAAGAACAATGGCAGGTCTCCATACTAAGAATTGTCTGGGATCAAATTGTAGCGTCCCGTAATGAAAAAAATGTTAAAAGATTTGGCGTTAGATCCAGAATCTATAAATGAGACTATTTTCTTTGGGGAAAGCCGAAAAAAAAGATTTCAGTGTTTGAATTTTTTGGTTATGAATGAACATCAAACAATATTTGTCTATAAAACATCGCAGATTGAAATCAAATCATAAAGAAATGGATAATGTGGTTTGGTCTTGGGTTTGGTCTTATCAATTAGACCACGCCACCTTAAATATTCGAAATGAGAAATGATAAACAAAATGAGCAAAACAAATTCTAAACTTCTTGTATGTTTACGAAAGCTGGGCGTGTATTAAAAAAAATGTACCTACCTACTTGCCCCGTAAACATAAAAAAACTGAGGATTTTAATAAATAACCTAATGTTGGATAATCCACACAGCATCATCTAGCCCGAAGCTAAGCAGAGGTTGTGTTATGTTATGAGTTCCTACTAGATAACTTATATACTTAAAACAATATATATAGGTAAACCTACATTAATAGATATTTTTTTATTTTACATAGAAAATGCCCATGCACTAGCCAGACACAGGGCAGTGTCAATCAAATCAGTCCATAAACAGTCCAGGTCGGGTGTAAATACGTATGTAAATACGTCGCCTGTGGCTTCCGTAATTCGGGTAAAAATAAATAGAAAACCAAAATATAAACACAAAACACAGCAGATATGAAAAACGCCGAAGTCTCGGAAGGATTCTGTCAAAGAGAATAAAACCACTACGTTCTAGATTCTGAGGCATCTTGACAGACAACTGCTGACAACATGACACTATCAAAGACAAATCAAAGACAAATGATACATTGCATTCAATAATTGTACCCGCACCACTAATAAAATGGTAACATTTCGAATGTACCTAATTCGAATATCATTTGATAAGCTTTTAAATATCATAAAATAACTCCGGCCTTTACGAGAAGGTGTGAATAATTGAAAAATCGTAGAAAATTTATTAAATTTGATTCATATACATCAGATCCATGGACGCAAAAAAAAGTCCAGACCAAATTCTGCCATTGTTCTTTAGGATTCCAATGATGAAAGAATTTTTCAAATCCAAACAAACAATCGAATTTTTCCTCTTTATAATATTAGTATATTTTAAATATATATATATATTTAAAATACACAGCACCATCTAGCCCCAAGCTAAGCAGAGCTGTTAGTATAGATATAATAAATGAAAAGCCTAGCTAGAATGCAATCACACAAACACACAAATCAGACCTTTATCGCCGGCCGGCCTAAATAAAAGTAACTAGACAAAGTTTGTTGGGTAATCTATAGGTTTTTTAATCAAAATTTATAAGGCAAAAAATGCGTAACAAACGATTTATTAAGAAAGCCAATAAGTAATCTAGTGCTCCAACCACGCGTGATATTATTCTTACAACCTACTTACTTAGGTAGACATAAAATTAGGTGCAAAGTGCATAATTCAAAACATGACATATTATGACGTGTTTCACGCAAAAAACTTAAAGTTACGGCTACCAGTCGCTCTACTTACATACTAACCATGTCCCTGGTTTAACGAAAGTACGTTTTGCCCTGTTAGACACAGGGTCCTTCATTATAAAATAAGTAAAATGTATATTTTAATATTTTACTTAGCCTGTAAAACTCACATTTCATCACAATTGACTATTTTACTATTTGGCACTATTATTTACAGTCTATAAATTATCTACTATTAATTTAGTGTAGGCCATCATCGGCAGAGTTCAACATCATCATCGTAAGCGGCGCATGGAGCCTCGGGCGATGATAGGAACAATTTACCAGATGCACAAACACACAGCTGGTAAACTTTTATACTTTTCACGTTCTTTTGTGCCTTGTCTGGTGTTGTTTTTACTTCCTTCAGATTGTTGATTATTAGGTTTGAAGCGTCAATTTTTATCTGTAAGATAAAAGAAAAATAAATTTACTAAGGTCCCTATGATATTTTATCCGCTACGAAATGCTACGAATCTCGTAGAGGTGCTACGCTTTTCATGTTTCGTTTATAAAATCGAGTTACCAGAATCCAATTAAATTATGGATGCATGATACTGCCTCATAACTGCTTCTAATACCATTTCCACAAAATATCTTAGTAGAATAATTGCCATAATTATAAGCCTGTACTAATCTACTGCTGGATACAGGCCACCTCTTATGAGCGCCATATGATTGTCTGGATGTAAAACGTTTATTAGTAATTTATGGAAAAACTATAAAAACTCGATTCACATATTCTTTTACAGTCCGTTTTATCACTTTTCGAAAAATGTCGCTACCCAACAATACACGATTTCAGAAGAGTATTTTCATATCTCATTTATCAAAGTTCAGCTGTTAGGCTGCTTCGAGGTAATAAAGAGTTTCTGCCAACCACAAAAACACTCGAAGAACAAAAACTTTCTTTGTCAGGTAAAAAAAAAATACTCACAGCACCTACTGTAGAATCTAAATGGATGTCACCATGAGCAGTGACGTCAATATTACCAGCTCTGCTTTCTAAATATATAGATTTCGGCGCCCTTAGGTCCAACTTCCTAGTCAAAGATTCCAACCTGGAACGTGAAAAAATAATAATTATTATTAGTTGCTTTTACGTCAAATATGGCGAATTTTTATTTTAGGGAGATTTTCATAGAAAACTGACAAGAATATGACGACATGAAAGGCATCTTATTTAAAGTGGCGTTTTGCGGGCCTTAGATACATTATAGTGAAAATATACTGTATTTGTGTGTATACATATGAACATAAATCCGAATTTGTAACCCAATATTTTTTGAATGAAAATTACTCGTAGTACAAATGTAGAGCGGAACCAAAAATCCACATTTTCGATCATACACAATCAACTTTTTAGCGTTTTTTAAAAAGCTCTAAAATCAACATTGCTTATTTGTTATCTACATCTATACTAATATTATAAAGAGGAAAGATTTGATTTTTTGTTTGAATTGTATACTACAGGACCGATTTGAAAAAAAAATAACAGAATTTTCCCTATAGAATATTTTCAAGAAAGTAAGGGATCGGAAATAAAAGCAAAAACTTTATTAGTTGTGTCAAAGAGGCAGAATTTGTTTATTTGATAGAATTTGGTAGAGGCACAAATCTTTCAAATGAATCCATGCTCTGTGCTCAGCTCATGCATTTAACAAGCCAGTGGCTTCATTGATGTTGTTATTTGAATATAGAACCGTAATAAAAGTTCGCAAATATTTCCTGTCTCTACATTTGATAGCCAGACTCTTACCGGAACTTATCATCGTGTGGAATTTTACTCTCCTTTAGGAATTACCCAAAGTATTTTCTTATCAGAATGTTACTTTCCCAGGTTTGTATTAAAGGCTTCGGCTACGTAACATGGCAGTCTCACCAAATTTTCCATAAATATATAACGGTATATAATGTACGACTGACGTGGATTCAACCTACGATGGACGTGAATATATGATATGATTCACACAGGTCACACAGCAGTGGTTTTTGCTGGCATAGATAGTCTGCATATATACTAGTAGGAATAGGTATGGTGTTTAGGTATAAGTGTGCATTTTGAAGCGATACGAGCAATGTAAGAGTAAACTACAGGCTCAAGTCTAATCTCGACTAACACAGCGTTGTTTTTAGTAAAGATTTTTGCTATTTCAGCTGCATAGTTCATTTGTGTTTTAGTGATTTTTAACAAGGTTCAGAATAATGTGAGTTAGATGTAGCGGTGAAATCTTTGATTTGAATATGTTTTTAGTTATTAAGGAACTATGAAATCAGTAGGTATCGTAGTAGCTACTGGTTACGCTCTGTTTATGGTTGTTTTATTCATTTATTTATGGTGAGTTTTAAACTGAAGGCACAGCATCAAACGATAAATTGGTCGAGCTAACACTCGGGTATGTAAGTGTGCCAGTGCCAAATATCATATAATTTTGATATACAACCAATTGAATGTGCAATTGCTTAAGCTCGAAGTAAGTGGTGAAGGTCTTACTGTAAATCAGCAGCTGGGGGAGCTCTGACCAAAGGCGCCTGGACAGCGCCTTTCACTGTGATTCCGCCGACGCCGTCTACCGCAAATGTCTCTGCAAACACCCGGACCTCATCCCGAGAGGCTCGGAAAACGTTCCCGCCTCGAGAATCGCGCACTTCAAATGTTCTTCCACTGAATTGTATGTTGTCACGCTCTGGAATAGACAGGTGCCACTTTGTTTCCAGCAAATAAGACTAATACAGCAAGCTGCCTTATTAGCCTATTTACCAGATTAAGACTATTTACATAAATTCCCAGCGGCAGCACTTTATGGGCCGCACACTTGGACATGATTCAATGCTGCACTTTGAATAAAAAACAAAAAGATTTTCACAGCCTATTAATCCAATCTAAAAAAACACCAAGTTCCAGCACACCTCGCTGGAACTTGGTGTTTTTTTAGATTTCACTCAATCGTGTCACCCTAACGAACTTCGAATGAGGCTAAAAGTCTCGAGACTAATGTATTATTCCCAATAGAGTTTTTAAGTTCCGAGAGTTCCAACTTTCTACTTACTCATTACGAACTTGGATTGTTCCAAGCGGTTGGGCTCTGACACGACCACTGAAAAGTTACGATGCGAGTGAAGCGTCAGAGGATGGCCGGTTGGTGAGGTGATCGTGGAAGCCACGAGGCTATCAAGCACCCAGGACTGCCCATCCAGTTGAATGCCGCCGCTGACTATCTTTAAAGGTCCAATGCCGTGCTGAAAATTAAGAAATAAATCAGCTGTTATTTCAAATCTAACGAGAAAACAAATGCATTAAAACAACTTACCATATTAAGCTGCAGCGCACTTATGATCCATAAAGTCAACGCGATATTCAAAAACACCAAGAGCATAAGAAACAAGATGATCCCATAAAGAGCATTTCTCCGCCAGCCTCTTTGAAAAATAGTCGGCAAACATGTCTTTTTATCGTGTTGGTCGGTGGGGAGCGCCCCGGGCGGCGGGTCGCCGGTCGGCGTGCACCCCCAGCCCCGGATCACGCGGCTTCCCTCCAAGCTCATCTCTCCGCCCTCTACCATGGGATACCACACCTGCAACGATGGATTACCAGAATTACGATAGATCTCAATTACAATCTAATGGATCGCTTGTAAGTCATGGCATTAGACAAACATTGCATTCAATGCGAACATCGATCCGAAATCAAAGCACCGGCGCGAATGTTAATCTGATATTTGCATGCTAAAATATACGTGAGCGAAATGTTGTACGGAAGATACGAGTACATATTGTAAACGTTTTATCGTGCTCTAGCAGCATAAACTGCGGAACGGAACTTGGTTGAACCTATAGCTCAGGTTTGGGACTGCCCTCAAGCCTAAAATAAACACCTGTCTGCATAGGTACATTGTTACTGCCCCAAGTACCGAGCTATACTAGGGCGGTGCTTCTTGATGCTATGTTGATAAACTTACCTATTTCAGGCACAGTATCGACCAATCTGACCGAGCAGACAATAGAATAGAGTCCGCTTCGCATGCTCAAACATTTTGCCCGAGCCGAATGGATTATAACATTTGTTTTTTGGGTAAGTACTAAAACAATGCTTCCGAAGCTGCGGTCAGAAATTCGTTTATCATAAATTCAACTACGATTCAACAAACATACTTGTATTTTTTATGAACAAACAAAATTATAACTTAAACCATCAAGTTACAACTAGTACCTAGTTTCATTTTGACCGGTTGAATTTACCGTAGACGGAAACAATCAAAATTGAAAATGTTTTTTTAGTAACTTGACCTTCCGTTTTATCAAATTAATAGGTAGATTGGTTAAAAATAATGTTAATAAAAATAAATATGGCAATAAATAACTCAACGAAACACTTATTACAAACAAGAGTTGAGACATTTCAATTAGCATAGATTGAAAAAATACAAAACTCTTCAAATCTGGTTTCAAAAGTGCAGCGGAGTGCACTTACGAACGGCATGCTTGACATGTCGTCTAACGAACACCATATAAATAATAACAAACGCGATGGCATAATGGTGACATATTACTGTTACTATTATTACACATGTTAAGTACGGTATATGTAAAATTTTGTGACAGTTTTGGTCATATGCCAGTTTAATTTTTACCTACTTTAAAACTTCTAGATAACTAAAATTCGTAAACAACTATGTGTAGAGTACTCTATGCAAAACAAATGCACCTGCTGTTATACGAGTAGAATGATGGGCACCAACTAAACTAGGCAGCTCCGCTCCATATAGTGTGATTACAAAAGACTTTGTGGTAGCTAGTTAGGATAGATAGGAATTTGTTCGGCCGTTAGCACAATAGGCCATAAGAAAAGATAGGACACTTAGGTATAACTCTATCTGGCTATACTGACTAGACTATAAAAACTATGAGTTAACTAAGTAGTTAGGTACCAGGACGTGTAGTTAATTAAATACGAGGCTAAGGTGCGTATTGTAATACGTATTGCTTGTCTACCTAATCATTTTGCTAACTATCTATGTACATTATTTTGTGCTAAAAATAAAGTAAGCGATTGCGTACAATAAACTTTATTTCTATCAAAAATATTCCATAAAAAAACTATGTGTTAAATCACTGTACCATAATTTATAACATCAAGAGCTACAATAACACCACTGCTAAACGTTTGCTTGACAAACTTAGCGCTTTTGCTCGAAATTTAAAGCCCAGATTTAATAAACCGATGCGGGCGGCTGCATCGGGCCGGTTTTGTAACTGAGACTAGGTAAATTCATAGGTGTTGGAAGTAGCAACACTCGAAATATCTAGCGCGAAGCCAGCGAGGTGAGGCGGTGGCGGCGGCGTGCTCCAGAATATAATATCAGGCAGTGGAGTGGCCTGTGACGCTCGCGCCGCCCGCCCGCAGTGTGCCCATGCCCTCATAATAAACGATATAGTGCGAAAATAGAACCGGAACGAGTATCCCCGCTCTCCGCGTAAATAAAATACCGACGTTTGCTGCGCTCTCCTGTCTCTCGCTGGCCGCGTTTCTGTTTAATGGATGTTTGTTGCTATGATACCTACCTGTTATTCCAATCGATTTGATGTCGGAGACTCAAAATAATTCACACCATGTCCGTTTTAAAGTTCTGGATAACAATGAACATAAGTAAAATTCTCAACACTAAGGTTTGTTCACAATCACATGTTTGAGGAGAGCGCGTGCAGGACTGTCACCGAGGCAAGCGACTATAGCGGCGCGGAGGCACGGCGAATCTGCGCTGGCGACGCCACTGCCGATCCCGACTCGTTCGAAGCGGTGCATTTTTAATCGCGTGGCTGTCTCGCGCGGGACATAACTCGGGAAAGCTCCCGGTTCAGCTGTGTTCGCCTCTATTACAAATTCTAGTTAACGTTAACGTGTCATTAGCTGACACGTTCATATAAACTTGTTAATATTTTAGGTGAACGCGACCTCGCCGACAGTTATGTCCCGCAATTATTATTAAACACCTTTATAGCCTCGACTCGCTTTGTTGTGCAAAGTAGAAATACTTATATATACTTATACCTCTGCTGAAAATAGAAACGTGTTGGTGAGTATGTAGGTATTGGAGTTCATAGCCCTCTCTGTAAAACTTTTTACTAAAACCTAGGTTGTGAAGCTGTTGTTGTTTTTACGATCAGCATGATATCAAAACGGTTTGTCGCTTGAGAGAGGGAAATCGGCACACAAAGACATTCAGGTTCTACATAAAAGTTTACGTGTCCATAACAAAGTAGCGAGCGGATAAATACGGAATATTACATGTTACTTTCGGGCCTTGTTGAAACGGCGATGAAATCATATTGGATGTCACCGAATGTTTTCATGGAAGTTTTATTAGGCTGATAAATGTGAGCCCTCGGGGACAACTGCGCCGGCAATTTTTAGATAAGTAAAAGAGAAGGGCCGCCTCTGACGCCGACTCGCCGCGACGTAGGTATACTTATAAAATGTTGGTAGCTTTTGATGCTATTTTAGTGCAAGTAGTGTTAGCGTAGCTAATAGATACAGCTAGGAGATCGTTCGAAACAGTCATAAATTACACTGAAATAGATAAATACGATGAAAAATTCGGATTCCAAAATATTTTATACAGGTATACAATATCCATAGAATTATCACAGATTATGACGTTTTTTTCTGTATACTTTAAATGTTAACTGCCAAGGAATTTATAACTGTAATTACTCGTAATAGTTTTACGACCTCTGTGGCGCGGTGGGCGAAGGTCCGCCTGCGACGCAGGAGGTTGCGGGTTCGATTCCCGCCTCGGGACAAAGATCTGCAGATATTATAATAAAATATACCTATCTACATATGTAATAAGCACATTGTATTAGGTATATTATCATCCCATGATACAAGCTATGCCGAGCGTAACATGGGGCTAGATGATCTTGTGTGTATCGTCGTGCATTATTTATTTATTTAAATTAAATAATAAGTGCATCACTTATTTCACTGGCAACAAAATCTCTAAAGAAAAGTTCAATAGTACACATGGCAGTACTTCGCCGGAGCCCTTTTAAAAGAGCTCTCTACTCTTAAAACAGATAGAGCCACCCCGATCCTGTTTTAGGAAACAATCTCTCGTGATCCTTGCGTGATGCTGCATAATGTCGCTCGCTCGCCTCAGACCTCGTTTTATCAAAATAAATGAAAAATACAGTAAGTACCGAGTTACGTTTTGAGCTCCAAGTTGTTTTACTCACTTCAATATAAAAAGGTATGGCATGCTCTTATTATTGTGAATAAATAAATTAATAACAACTTACGTACTCTTAAACATAGCTACAAACATAGGTACCTTTATCTTATCGTTTTCATACACTTCATACGTATTGTAATGTCTTGCATTTTGATTGTATGAAGTGTTTGTGTGAATGAAGCTTTGATAAATCGGGCAAGAACGCTGTATCAGATGTACGCAAATAATAGGTACAGAACTTTGTAACTTGAAACCTTTAAATAAACCATGAATCTTAATAATATCTTACCTACCTATTAAAATTATAATGGGAATTAAATAATCACATTTCAAAGTGTTTTTTTCAGGCAACATAAAAATAGTTATGGTTGGTAAAAACTCATTCTAGGGTACAAGAGTAACATACATTGTAAAATATGAAAAGTCTTAATAACTAAATGCTACATAACAGCGGCGACATGTGACACGTCAGGGTGACCCCTTGCAGGCCAATTACTATTAATTTGTGCCAATATATTTGTTATAGTAAAATCCGAGTGCAATGTGAACAAAGAGTAAAGTAAAACAATGTTTACAGCCGCAATGATAGGTCGTCGGGCCCGGGTGCGGTGCGCCTCGGTTGCGTCCAAAGCCAAAGTTCCCCATCATACCTGCGTCACTTGAAAATTGAAAAACTTTTGCAATGCCTTTCTTATGGAAATAGTTCGCGTTTACATTTGACTGAGTTGTCATTGTAAGGTTTCTCCGCTGTCTTATTGAACTAATAGTCTAGGCTGGTTTGGGTTGTTCCGCTGGGTTTCTGAGTGCTTTATACTAAATGGAGTCCTATTACTTTTATCTGCTTATCTATCATAGTTACATTATTACTTTTAAACGACTTTGTTTCTTAAACTTTACATACTCTTTTTATAAGATTTAAGTTTATATTTAATGTATTATTAAAAACTATGTCTATGTAACTCAAACATTATATCGGAATGATGACGTCTGTGGGGCGGTGGGCAAAGGTACGCCTGTGACACAGGCGGTTGCGGGTTCGATTTCCGACATGTTTGTAAAATCTGCATTCCGTATATTATGATCGTTTTATATTATTAAAAATATCTATCTATTTATATCATTCATCTAGTACCCATAATACAAGTTCAGCTCAGCTTGGGGCTAGATGATGATGGGTGGATTGTCTATCATTATTATTTATTTATTATATCTACTCAGTAAAAATTAGTAAAACGTATCTTAACTAAAAAGGCCTCCTGTTTGCTTTCATGTGGCTTAACTAAAAAACTGCGAGTAAGTATAATATACTGGTCAATCAGTTAGGGCTCCCCATCTAATGAAGTCGCTGACGATATCCCGCATCCTCCCAGGGTATAGGGGGCCGACCTGAGTTATTTGTAAACTGTCAAGTGACATCTCAGCTTTCAGCTCTGGCGCCTTCTCAGACTCTATCGTGATGAAGGGAAGCCCGAAGGTAGCTGCCACTAGTCCATAAAGCATCTTCTGCAAATGAAATCCAATGTATAAGATAACTTTTATAATCAGTAGAACCTTTATTAACAAAGAAAATAATGATTAAATAACCTTATTTGAATAAAAAAAAAATAATTGAGATAGCTCCAGACTGTTGAACAATCTAGTAGCTCAAATAATCCAAGATAATTTCATCGTCACAATCAATAGTTTGATAGTGATTGTACTCGTATCTCAGATAGATACGAGTCTTGGGGACGCTTTACACTAGTATTGATATGGATCAGTTGAGCTACCTGTATACTTTTTGCAACTGTCTGCAGTTAGCTCAATTGTTTTAAAAACTAGAAGTCTAATTTGATTATTTAATTGTAATTTTCTGTTAATAAAGGCTTACAAAGGTAAGTAAATACTTTATTAGTTTTTTTAATGTAAGAGGCGCTTATTGGTAATTACCTGACTAAAGGAATAACTTGTGTACCTACAATGTTTTGTAACATAATGATTAGTACCTACTATTTAACGGGTATTTATCGCGTATATTGTGTTTTTTTTTAGAGTGCAATTCTGTTAAAACGTCGAGAGAAAAAACAAATAATAAACGCGATAAATACCCGTTTAATAGTACTAATAGTTTTGTAACATACCTCTTTGATCTCATCATAAAAGTCTTCCCTGGAATACGTCTTATCTGGGTCAATATCCATTCTCCTGAAGGCATCACTTAATCGAGTGTAATATAAGTCGATTAACTTCTCATAGAACTGTTCTCGAAACGGTTTGTCAGTCGCGACTCCAATGAGGCCCAGCAAGTCAGTTATGGGACTGCCTACGAACATCGTCTGGTGGTCTAGAGCGATCACTTCTAAGGTGCCATCCTGAAACAGTACGAAGGACTTTTGACTTTTAAAGTGAAAGAAATCTATGCTTCTAAAGACGATTTCTGTGGCGCGGTGGGCGAAGGTCTGCGATGCAGGTTGCTGTTTTGATTCTTTTTTTTAGTTTTTTTTAAATATATTTTGATGAGTTTATATCACCTTTATGTGTACAATAGTTAAAAAGAGTTATGCCGAACATCCTATGTTATAAGTAAAGTTCCTTATGTAAATAATTTAAGCTTATACTATATACCATTATGCACTGACCTCTGAAACCCTGTGCATAAGATTGCTCGGTCTATAATCACCGTGTACGATCACCTTTAATTTTCCGGGCTGCTTGTATTCATTCATCTGGTTAAAGGAGAATTTATCCAAAAACATCTGGAATTTTATCTTATGATCACCCTTCAATACATTGAGAGCATTTCTGACTCCTGGAGGCCATAATAATTGAAAAATTTCGTGTGTGAACACATCGCCCAAATATCTATCACTTATTTGTTTGAACTCTTCTGGATAATTTATTTGCATTGCAACTGAGAGAGCATGGAGCTTCGCTAGCTCCGTCACCGCCTTGCTCGCGTACTCCCAATCCATAGATTTAAACCTGTCGAATGATAAATATCCCTTGACGACCAGATTTTCTATCACCAATACTTCTATGGATGAAGTTAATTCTGAGCCATAGTATTTTGGTAGTCGCAAGCGGTGTTCTTCAGGAACTTGGTACTTATTCTCAATATTTTCGTATGTTTTCTTTATATCCGTGTAAAAGGCTTTCTCTCTTTCTGTTACAGATTGACTGACGTCTTCTCCCAAAGACGACCTGTCGACAGCCAATACCTTGATGAAGAGATGAAGATCTTCCATACCCTGGCTGCTGATCTGTGCAGTGTAGAGTAATGAAGAGTAGTTAGCACCACCAGTTGACATTGGCGACACTTTTATGTCAAAGTTTTTATAATTTTGTTCTTCTGCTATTTTACGCAGCAGATTATTTAAATGGCTGTCGGACGACATCGCGCGTTAGGTCTTGTTGGTGTAGTGGAACAATGATAAAACGTTTATCGATTCAAATCAATTTATCAATTGTGCAGTTGTATTGAACGAGTTTGTACCGTTGAAGTACTTATACAAACAATTCACGTCTGATTCACTTTCGAGTACCTTGGACATTATGTATATGTGATTTTTTTGTTTATTATCATCATTATCATCAGCCTATAATAGTCCACGGCTAGATATAGGCCTCCCCTAATGAGCGCCATAGATGGCTTTATTGTCCATGTTATTGTCTTGATTTTGAAGGCAAAAATAATTATGTTGACAAGCATATCAACACTATGGAAAATGAGACGTATTTTTCACATTTTCTGGCTACACCTAGTTTGTGTCTAGTATCAATCTTAATCTAATCTTTTTATTCATACACGTCAGACGTTTCTTGATTTTTATCGTTATCTTATTGTATCCAGTGGTAAGCGAACAATCTTATCTAGCCAACGTTAAACATTTAACAGATTAAACACAAAAAACAAAGGTTTATTACCAAGAATAATTGGAATTTTAGATATTTAAAAAAATATTTTTAATAAAACTACAGGAAACTACAAGTCAGTCTAAACAAGTCAGTTCAAGTGCTCGTACAATGGCACGGGCTAATAAAAATTAGCGTAGATATTTAAAAGATAGGAAAATGCAAACATTAACTATAGGTGGTGTAAATCCGCATGAAATATTGATACAGTTTCGTGTAAACGTGTAACAAATGCGGTAATTTAAGCCACCTGCCGGCGGCCTCCCGCCACTCGTGCCGCCGCCGTTCGCTATGCACCACTTTTGAACTGCTCACCTTATGCTGCGAATTCATGTTGTTGCTATTTTTGATTCATTGTAGTCATTCAAATGTGTGTACAAATAGTTTAAAATTAATAATGTTGGATAATTTAATCGCATCATCTAGCCACTAGCTGAGCAGAGTTTGTGTTGTGGGTACAAGATAACTGATATACTTGACACAATATATTACATAGATTTCTATTCTACGAAGGGCTGCTTCGATGCAGGAGTTTGCGGGTTCGATTCCCACCTCGGGACAAATGTTTGTAAGATCTGTAGATATTTATTACTGGTGTTCTGGTCATTTTCTATGCATAATAAAAAAATACTATCTATGTAATATATTGTATTATGTATATCAGTCTAGTAGCTTGTACCCGTAACACAAGCTCTGCTTAGCTTGGGGCAAGATGATGCTGTGTGAATTATCCAGCATTATTTATATACTAATAACCCAATACTCAATCATTCATGCATATTCAAACTAATTTTTTTTTTTTAAATGGCCAAGCCTTTATTAACAAATAAATTACAATGATCTAACTAAATTAAAAAAAAACCACTAGTATTTACAATTGAGCTAACTGCAGACTGTTGCGAACAAACTACAGGTAGCTCAACTGATCCAAATCAAACTAATTTTTTTTATAATTTTCGTAGATGATTTCATTATTTCAGTAGGTAGGTTGTACGGGACACCTTTAGATGATAGAAGATATTGATAAACATATCGTAGATTTTATTAAATTTTAATTTTTTAAAGGGGACTTACAGCTAAACCAAAACGTCCAACAACTTATATTAATGCGGTGCACTGTACAACGATTGCAAGATAAATAAGCTATTTTATTGGTTGAAATACCAAGGTGGTTAAGGAAACAGTGAGATAGAATCCAAACCCTGCTAACCAAGCATACGGGTCCTATCCTTATCTAAGTAAGTATAAATAAAAACCAACCAATGGGATTCCAATCCCTTTGTTTCATCAAATAAAAATCAACAAGAAACCTTTTAAATAATATTTCGCTTCTGGACGAAGCGACTTGTGACCCGAGAGCTGGTCAGTATCTAGCGCAGCACAGCATTGACCTACAGCATACGCAGCCAGCAACTTCGGTTCACTTCCAACTGGTATTGATATGGATCAGTTGAGCTCAGTTGAGCTACTTGTAGTTGATGCAAACAAACTACAGGTAGCTCAATTGTTTTCATTGTAAATACTAGTTCTAATTTGGTTGTTTAATTGTTATTTTCTTTAAATAATTAGTCACACATGTGCTAAGTTCATTGTAGAAAAGATTTTGTTTCTATAACCTTCGGAATTCAGGACCTAGGGAAAATAACTGAAAACCTTGAAATATGCCTTTATTTTATATCTGATGGCTTCCCCAATAAATTAATTTCTCTTCCGTATTTACAAGAACATTTACACCGTTGTTTCGATTGGAGTGTTGATTTAGGACCGTATTACGTGTGCGTTTATTACCTGGCTGTCTACCCTCCACATTCACCCTCTACATGGTGTTTGATAGAACGATGTAGGGATTGCAATAGCTGATCAGGGGTACCGATGGGATAGTTTTAAACCACATTTCCCATTATGAAAAGTGTCATGGCTTTTAATTTATTACCAAAGTTTTGTTTTTACTCGGCTTTTTTGTGTTTAGAGGATACCAGGCATTCATTATGACTCGTTTAGTTTCAATTGAGTCATAACATAATAGACACCAACCTTATTATCTTCAAAAGTAAATCTTAATCCTTTTATATAATCTTTAGATTACCATTTTATTTAGGTATCAGTACTAAGTCTACTACTCTAAAAGACTCTTAAATACCCGATTGACTAAGTCTCACAAAGATGACTGCGCTATATAGAGAACTTAAAATCCAATAACAACTGTTCAGCAAAAGTTGAATTAAATGGACATGATTTCAGAATCGTATAAATACTAAGAGGGCTCGGCCGAAAGAGTCCACCAGTAATGGTCCAATCATCTAATGAATGCTTCCGGCCAGATAAGCTTCGATTAAATGGTCTCTTTATTGCTAAAGGAAAGGCGAGCCCCTTTATGGGAACATAGAGATACCTTTTTTGAGATAAAGCACTCCAATATCACAGAATGTTGCGGTGATATCCTACTGAATGTGATGTTATTATTGGGCAAATAAACATTAAAAACAACTGAAATAAAAAAATGTCTATACAACGAAGCAGTCGTATAGATGACTGACAAAATCGGAATGCGAGGCTAGAATGAGGTAAGGTTTTCCGAGCAATGGAATGATATGTGACAATAGTTTAAAACAGTGCTAACTTGATTAGTAATTAGAGATTTACATGACAAAAAGAACTAACCTTACGTCCTTGAGATATAATAGTCGGTTTGAAGAACATTTATATGAAGAGGCTAAGTGTGATAATAGGTGTGTTGGTTACACTTCGCAATTTATCGCCTGCATATCCTTTCAGCGGGTAGATAATGACCGCAGTAAAACGTTTAAGCACGGAATAACTGCCGTTAGAAGCCGTTATTACAATATTATGAATGGGTTTCCACGGAGTTCCAGCGACTTGAGAACGGTTCCTCGGATATCGCGAATTCTTATCTACTAAATTACAATTCAATTATTTTATCGCGTTAATAGACCGTATACTGCAGAATTTGGGTATGTATTAGGTAATTAATAAATAATAATAAATCATATTGGATAATCCACACAGCATCATCTAGCCTCAAGCTAAGCTAAGCTAGTGTTATGGGCACTAGATGACTGATATACAATTACAATAGATTACATAGATAGATATTTTTTATCATATATAGAAAACGACCAGAACACCCTGAACAAATATCTGCAGATCGCACAAATATTTCCTCAAGGTGAGAATCGAACCCGCAACCTCATGCGTCGCGGCGGAACTTCACCCACCGCGCCACATAGGTCGTCGATTTTCTAGTCTTCTGAACCTACCTACGTCGAATGAAGTTGAACAGTTGCATATTCATGTTGATGAGCTGGCTTTTGCAATCTTTTTACTAAAACTTTTGATTGTCAACAGATTTGCGTATTAAGAGCACAGTAACTAAGGGAGTGACTTCCTTGTAAACAAAGGAAAATTGTTTTTCTAACAGAAATTACTCTGGATTGAATGAGCAAACAAAAACCGATTTAACACCAATTTAGGAGCATAATGTATGTGTAGGGGTTGTGTATAAAGTGTCGTTAAAAGCTTACTTCTAGGTATATGTAAAAATATAGCGTTGGAATGGTGGCGGGATTGTATTGTACCTATATGGATTGGGTACAAGGTCATCTGTACAATGGAATGAAAGTTTTTCCCTGTTTTTCCTTTATGAGATGTCTAATGTAATTTTAAACTTCTTTGTTAAGACTCATTTACTAGTACCATCAATAGTCAAATATTTATAAAATTACTACAAAAAAAGAGAAAGAAAAAAGATTAAATACAAGATGGATTTTGAAAAAAAGTTACGATAAAAATGTTTGTTGTCAAAAACATGTGTATGGAAGATAACAAAGAATATAACGAGAAACAACTCCCTTGGAGTTATGCAAACTACGAGTAAGTAATGGCATGCAACATTAAAAACTTACGATCTCTATGGCGCGGTGGGAAAAGGTCCGCCTGCGACGCAAGAGGTTGCGGGTTTGATTCCCACCTCGGGTCAAATGTTTGTACGATGTGCATATATTATTTTGTTCAGGGTGTTCTGGTCGTTTTCTATTTATAATAAAAACATATCTATTTAATATTATTAATTAATTTAATATTATTTTGTATTTCAGTCAAGTACCCATAACACAAAGCTCTGCTTAGCTTTGGGCTAGTTGATGCAGTGTGGATTATCCAGCATACAATTATCGGTAAAAAAATGGTCTGGACTGTAAGAATTAAATTGTTGAAACTAGAATGTTTTTTACAAGTCCTTACATGCTCTATGTGCTTCCTTCGCTTTGAGAACTGTTCGCAAGCCCTAGGCCCCCGGCGCGAGTAATTAGCTTCCCTTTCCTTCCGCTCGCTCCACTGCAAGCGCAGCGCCCTCGCGTTACTGCCTTTTCCAAATCCTATGAATTACTTTTTTCTAGTTTATCTACAGTTGTGCTTCTTTTGCCTCTGCCGCGTACGTAACCGAAGGTTTGTAACCAGTTGCGGTAGAAGAAATTTTTTTCTTTTGTATGCACGTACTTTAAATTATTTTCTTAGTTAAATTTCATGTAAAGATTCCGTGCCGTGTGGTGCCGGCATAGAATTTCACCAGCCCAACTCTTCCCGTGGGTGTCGTAAGAGGCGACTAAGGGAAACACACCGGGGAGCGGGCAGCAGCGCCTTCTGCAGAACAACTACACCGAACTGCGATCCCCAACCCGCATGCCCAGCGTGGGGATTATGGGCAATAACCCCCAAATAATGATGCCATCTATGGCGCTCATTAGGGGAGGCCTATGTCCAGCAGTGGACTATTATAGGCTGGTGATGATGATGTGATGATGTAAAGATTCATCTATTTGCGATTTATAGTTGCAAGGCTCTATCTATGCTCTACATTTGTGTGTAGTTTATAAAATTTAGATCTGGGAAATGAAGCGTTATGTAGGCTCATTATTATTTGTGAAGGGATAAGCACATACGGCTGAAGATGAGAACATTATAATGAATGGACAAAAATGGTTTCATTTTAAAAGACATTTCGTGCTCATATTCAAATTGTCATCGTTCCCCAAACTCCTCATAATCCGTCCAATTCTAAGCCAGCGGGTGTCGCGTCGCTGTAATCAAGGCGGCTTCACTTGGATTTCAGTCTCTATAGTTGAGATGTGAGTTGTTTATTTTCGTTAGGCACTGTTTAAAGATTATTTCCCTATAGTGAAATATTAAAAATGAATGACTGTCTGTGAAAAATATGTTTTCTTGAATTTGCACGGATACCTAGGCTAATTCGATGAATTTTTGTAAACTACATAGGTGTCATTTACGGCTAAGTAATTTTTTTGCTCGAAATGCACCAAAATCAGCACTTCGTGTTTAGCAGCGTATACAGATGATGAATAATAATTACAGCTTTAGAGAATTTGAGGTTCGTACTGTGGACTTTATGAACTGCCTGGAATTAAATCGCCCTGAATGTCCACAGAGTGTGTGAATGTGTTTCGCATTTAAAAAACTCATTACAGGCTGCAACCGGCGCGCGGCCGAGAGCCTTCTTTGAAGGCACCGCCGCAGCCGCCGTATTATTCCAGATTATTCCCGCTTCTATACAAATGAAATCTCGCTTAAACTCACTGCATTTTCGGAACGAGAAAATAAGGCTCAAAATATGTTGAAAGTGAATTCGCACTTCATTTAAGTTTTAGGGCAGTAAACATTAATTTTAGTGTACTTACTTCGTGCTTAAAGGAATACATAATAATTACGTACATTTGCTAGATACTGCACTACTGAAATCATAATTACGTTCCCTGCATGTAATTTTACGTAGTCAATTGAAAGCTGGGTCTATGTGAAGCGAGCAACTTCGAATAAACATTACTTATTCAGTTAGTATACCTCGGAGACTGCGCTTGCGGTTGTTGCCATTAGTCCGATTGAGCACTAGCCAGGCGTCGGGCGCTTACCTGAATCTAGTCTGCTTACAACTGGGCACTTAAGGTACTACCTATCTACATCGCACCCATAATTTCCTCTTCACTTTTAACACTTTATCCCTCACAAATAACCTTAAGTGGAATGCTGTGGATCCAATACATTACTCCCAAGAAGGTTAAGGTAAAATATCGACGCCTTGTTGGTTACGGGTGCCGACTCGTATAGATGCAGATGAGCGAACTATTTGTCTTGC
Organism: Eupithecia pulchellata; assembly: GCA_963931895.1. Classification (NCBI taxonomy): domain Eukaryota; kingdom Metazoa; phylum Arthropoda; class Insecta; order Lepidoptera; family Geometridae; genus Eupithecia; species Eupithecia pulchellata. Next base: position 6,484,104 of record OZ007524.1, on the reverse strand, counting down.
CAGATAGCAGGGGTTGATTAAACCGTGAAACATTTAGCAGAGGTAACGTATTAGGCTCGTCTTCAGTGTTTCCTGTGACGGGAACAGTTTTGTACCTAGCTTTATTTTATGGTGATTACGGCTACGGCGGCGGCGGCGGCAGCGTGCCGGTTATTTTTTTAATGGTTTTGATACCTATCCCAAACACAAAAACGTTGAGCTGTGCTAGTTTGTCATAAGTGTGATATTTATATTTTTGGGATTCTTTTTTATTCATATGTAAAGCAAGTTCAATTGTTTTTCATTACCAAAGGGATGTTGAGTTTGTAAATCAATAATAGTACATACATTATTGGTATTTTGTTTTTATCAAATCGTGGAAGCGAGCCGCAACGAAAGCTCATGTAGTGATTAGGACAAATAAATGACCGACATTATTTGTAATGAATGTTTAGGTGGTCGTAATCGCATCGCGTAAAGTGTCGGCGCCATTACTTCACAGCTGCTGTTGGCGAGATATTGCCTCAAGCACCATTTACCGTTTTGGCGTGGATTTATCCCGCTACACGAGGAGGGACACTTTTACATTTATTTAGACAGTATAAGTGGTCAGGTTCGCCGCTGATAAGGATATTAGGACCCTTGAGTAGTTGCTACCTTCCTGCTTAGTTTTAACGCGTTTAATTGTTAGCTGCGTATCATTCTGTTATCGAAGCCCGGTCGTATTCACAAGGGTAGCTGAAATCACGAGTCGTATAACGTAGTCGACATTAGGTAGGTGTGCCTGAAGGAGTCACAATTTCCTGCACTTAATAACACAGGAAGCAATTTTGACGACTCATCAAACGACGGACTCCGATTGACATCGTACGGTAGCTACATCGATGTCTATCATTAGCTGCCTTCCGGAACGAATTTTAATGGCTCTTAACGTGCTTAGGGATTTGCCTAGATGCTATTATGCTATATTTTTTATTGACGGATGTATCAAATTAAACGCTTCTTGGATATTTTTTCTAAACAAATTCATCTTTTTAGGGTTTTGCCATCGGTTGCAAAACCCTTATGAAATCGCTTTGGGTCTGTTTTGTGTTTTGAATCCTTAATATCTCAGAAACTACTGCAGCTATTGACTTGAAATTTGAAATAATAATACATTTTGTGCGCCCGCACATATTTATAGAAAAATAAATGAAAATAAATGAAAAATCAAAATGAAGATTTTCCATACAAATTTTGAAATCGAAATTTTAAATGGAACGTACAAAGTCGAAAGTGGTATCAAATGAAAGGTACTCGTTTGTAGATTTCAAAATAGTTTTTGAAATTTCGGTAGATTTCATACTTTTTAAAATATTTTGAAAATGGTCAAAAAAATGACCGTTCCCCCCCCCTTATCTCTGAAGATTGCAGAGCGATCGACGTGATATGTACCAAGTGTTTGTAGGTATTGATCTATATTTTATAGGAAAAATATAGAGAAGTCTGTCAAAATAATACTTTTTGAAATATGGTCAAAAAAGGGCGGGAAAAATTTCTAAAGGGGTGACTACCCCCCCGAGTTGGGTATCAAATGAAAGGTATTGGTTTGTACATTCCAATGCAGTTTTTGAAATTTCGATAGATTTTATACTTTTTGATATATTTTGAAAAAGGTCGAAAAATTGACCGGTACCCCCCCTCTATCTCCGAAGATTGCAGAACGATCGATTTGATATGTACCAAGTTTTTTGTAGGTATTGATCTATATTTTACAGGAAAAATATAGAGAAATCTGTAAAAATAATACTTTTTGAAATATGGTCAAAAAAGGGCGGGAAAAATTTCTAAAGGGGTGACTACCCCACCGAGTTGGGTATCAAATGAAAGGTATCAGTTTGTACATTTTAATGCAGTTTTTGAAATTTCGATAGGTTTTATACTTTTCGAAATATTTTGAAAAAGGTCGAAAATTTGACCGTTCCCCCCCCTCTATCTCCGAAGATAGCAGAGTGATCTATATAAAATGTACTAAGCGTTTGTAGGTATAGGTCTATATTTTACAGGAAAAATATAAAGAAGTCTGTAAAAACAATAATTTTCGAAATATGGTCAAAAAACGAATTTTCATACAATGGGGGCTATTTCATTGAGAGCAATATCAAATCAAAGGTATGGATTTCGACAATTCAAAACAGGTTTTAAAAATCGTCTAAGTTTCATACTTAGTGAAATACGTAGAAAAAAGTCGAAAAAATAATTGTAGGTACCAACCCACTTACCTACCCACTAATCTCTGTAGTAACTGTAATAGTAGGGTTCCACAGCGCCACGAAACCGTTGTTCTCAAAATTTAAAAGTCCATACCCAATGTATTCCACTGCGCTCGAAGAATATTAAGATAATAAGATTATTGAATTCATGAATTCCACCGTGCTCCAAAAAAATATGAGAAGAGTAATGTATCCTGGATAATCCACACAACATCATTTAGCGACAAGCTAAGCAAACTTGTGTAATTCGTACTACTACGATATCTGTTATACTTAATAAAGTATATATAAGTATCACATTAGATGATTTATTTTTGTGTACGTAGAAAAGGACTAGAACACTCGAACAAATAATCTGCAGATCTTACAAATATTAGTCCCGAGGCGGGAATCAAACCGCAACCTCCTGCGTTGTAAGCCAACCGCGCTAACAGGTCGTCAATATACGTACCTACCTAAACGACAAAAGTTCAAAACCCTCGGCGCGCGAGTTACACTCGCACTTGTCGTACTTGTTTGTTTTGAAATACATTTATTTTTTAGTATGAATATTATACTAGTATGAAACTTACTTTCTGAAATATAATTTAAATAAAGACAGTATTGACGTAGGCCAACACTGTTTTTTTGGAGGGAGTAGTCCCTAATATCTCGGTACCTATAGTAGGTAATATAAAGTGATTATTTGGCCGTTCTTATATTTATATTTCACATCTTTGTTCGTGTTTAGCCGTAAGTTTTCCGAAAATATATAAAGAAGGACAATCTACATAGCATCGTTTTGCCCCTAGATAAGCAGAGTTTGTGTTGTGACTGTACATGCCTATGCTTCCCTGTACATGACGTTGATAGGGGTTGATTTGTTATTTCGTTAGCTATGAGATGGGAGTTAGATAAATGACCGATCGACACGGAGTTGTAATGCAGACTGAATTTATTTCAAACAAAGTAGTACATAAAATGCTGAGTTTTGATTCCAGTAACCGCTGCGGCGTACACAGCTTACTACACAGTTAATAAAGACATTAGCAGGCCTACGAGAGCGCGTCTGTTGTATAGCGGAGCGTACTGCGTGAGCGATCTGGACGCGAACGCGATGCGACGCGACGCGGCGCGAAAACAACAAACAGTATAGACCTATTTAAGTGGCTTACGAGACCAAACGCACGTAGGGTGCGGCGCGACGCGGCGTAAAACAACGCGAACGCGATCAGTTGGCATGATTTGTTCGCGCGAACTGGACGCGCGGGCCCGCCGGCCGTGGTGGTACAGGACGGTTCGCGCGCACGTAGGACACGACGCGTCGGCGACGCGTCGCCTCGCGCTCGCGTCGAGCCCGCTCACGCAAGACACCGCGTAAGTACATAATGTGCGGATGGGCCAGTACAGTAACTAGATGACTGATATACATAATACAATATATTAAATAGATAGATATTTTTTACTTTCTATAGAAAACAACCAGAATACCCTGAGCAAATATCTGCAGATCGTACAAACATTTGTCCTGAGGCGGGAATTGAACCCGCAACCTCTTGTGTCGCAGGCGGACCTTATCCCACCGCGCCACAGAGGTCAAATAAATAAATTAATAGACAAAACGACGACGAGTTACACTACCACTTGACGGATCTTGTTTTTCTTGAAATCATTTCGTCCCACTGCCCCTTCCCCCGAATCCACTCGATCATAATTATTAACAGTTAGCATATTCAGCAGCTAAATTAAATCTGATTTAAATAAAACCTGTAAAAGCTTGTCTTTAAGGTAAGTACGATCGTTCTAGTTGCAAACCTCCATTCACAAACTAAACTTTCACTTCAACTTATTCCTTTCAAAAGTTGTCACAAAAGTGTACAAATCGTCGGTTGATTCGTGAGAGATGGTTCTCGTCATCAAAGTTGGGGAATTGTGGCCATCTGCCGCGCGCCGCGACGCTCTCAGATTACCATGGAGAGCTTCGTTTAATCGTTTTATTAATACGCCGACAAATCGTTGGAATGCCACTTGCTTCCATCCGTTAGAATTACATCTAATAAATGGTAATTATATTTTGGTTAGGTTTCAACGGAGTGAATCTCTGTCATATTGAAATTCTTCTTGTCTTCTATTCTTCCACTCGCAGCTACGCCGTAGCAAGATTCAATAGATTCAATAAGCAAGCTACGTACCATGTAGAAGTATGTTATAAAAATTAGGATTTTTACGAGTATTCTTTTTCCTATCCTCATCAATACAATCCAATATCGAGGGTCTCCTATTGTAAAGGTACTATGGTTTTTCTTTATTTTTATTCTTAAAAAACTTATTCTAATTAACATTCCTCTGGTTACATAATTTAGGTTTTTTGTACATAAGTAATATAAATATTTTTTTTTATCTAAAACTACTTAAGTAGGTACTTAATATAAACAGATAATGAGTAAGAATATTAAGAATAAAGATTAATAATAAATAAGAAAATCTGTTGTAAAAAAAAACGTTTAAAATTGCTTAATTATTCGTCTCATAAAGTATGCAACAATTTTTAACATATTCATTAGTTGCCATCAGGCATGATTCGATAAATTTACAATCACGATGAGTTTTATCGTCACGAGGAGAGCACAGGAACTGTTCTCTCAATAGTGCTCAATTATTATGTTATTTAATCTATACTAATATTATAAAGAGGAAAGATTTGATTGTTTGTATGTTTGTTTGTTTGTTTGTTTGTTTGTTTGTTTGAATTGAATAGGCTCCGAAACTACTGAACCGAGTTAAAAAATTCTTTCACCATTAGAATCCTTAATTTTCCGTGATGAACATAGGCTATATAATATTTTCAAAAAAGTTAGGGATCCGCATGAAAAATTCAATAATTAAACCGTGGGTTGTATATTCAACCTCTTTTTCTATTATGGCGCGTCAGAATAGAAAAAGAGGTTGTTGCGCACGGTGCTTGCTTTTTCTCTACGACCAGTGTCAGTTTTGGAATGTCGAGTCAATGTCAAAAACCCCAATGCTGTTAAAAAAAGTAAAGATCCGTATGAAAACTGTAAAACCCATCGTTTTAGTGTGTATAATAAAAATATAAATACAACACAATCCTGTGATTTTCCTGTATTTGTTTATTTTTATTCTTTAGTGTGCAATAAAATAATAATAAATAATTAAATAATGCCGGACAATCCACACTATTCCACACAGCATCATCTAGCCCCAAGCTAAGCAGAGCTTGTGTTATGGGTACTAGATGACTGATATACCTATGTACATAATACAATATTATTAACTATATAGATATTTTTTTAATATTGATATTTGTATTGTATTGTATTGTATTGTATTGTATTGTATTGTATTGTATTGTATTGTATTGTTATCCTATGAAATTCAATATTATCCCCATAAAAAACCCAAGGGTTAAGCAGTACAATAACAAAAAAAGTTACAAAAGCCTTTGAAACTATGGATATTATTCGCATTATTTATTTTACGTATAATTATAATATTATTATGTATGATAACAAATATTTATCTATGTACTCCTATATTATTATGTATATTATCAGTTATCCAGTACAGATTACACAAGCTCTGCTTAGTTTGGGGCTAGCTATGAAATTATCCAGCATTATTTATTTATCATTTATAATAATTATTATATGCTTACCTTATCTTAGTAATAGTTAAGAAAACTCACAACACTCGACCCGGAACACTAACATTTAATACGATCTCCAGTCGCTATTCTATCTGTCGTAATGAAGAGAGATATGAGCAGCGCTAATTGCATTCCTCAAGTTGGGGGTTAATGGGGATAATATATTAGCAAACAAGCTTTAAATATTCCAGACGAGTCCAGCAGGTTTCCTCAGGTAGCCGGTGCAGCTCCTGGTTATTAGGGATCGTAAATAATAAGCATTAAGAGCCTTGCCCAGTTTTATTTACAGACTCTACGTGCTACTTACCCGGCTGCAGTATAAATCACCTGTTATTGAAACGCTATTAAGGATTAGAATCTGTTTGCCGGCATAGACGGTCTAGAGTTTTTAACGAGGGTGAATGTAGATGTCATGTCAGGGGGGGGGGGGGGTCATACAACTGGGGGTCAGGACGGGCTATAATTAGATTCAAATAATTCTTATATTAACACATTGGGGGATTGGGGGTGGGCATACAAAGTAAGTACCTAACTAGAACGTATCAAAGGGACCGAGGGGGTCCTGCCTGATCCCCATGACTCCTCCTGGATTCACGCTTGGAATTTGAATCCTAGTAAAATCAAGCACCATAGTTTTCACACCTCTGAAAGATCTGTTAATTCGTATCAAAGATAAGGAGACAAGACATTGAAGGATTTAGGAAGCGAATAGTAGTTGTAGTAGATAATCCATCAGTTTCCGCTTCAATTTTTGAAATCGCAACCCGCTATCTTATAAAACACTGCGTTCAAAAACGTGGATGTTGTCGACGCGATGTGTGAAATTGACACCCAAGTCCAGCGCCATTGGCTCTGATTGGATTAGGTTCGAAGCGCTGTCGGTGCACTGATGCCGGCTCAAACGTAAAATTTTACGTGACCACTTTCAAACGTCGACTTTCGTGACGCGATTGCATACTTGAATACCGACGTCGGAGCTTTGATCGCTCACTACGCGCAACGTATTATGTAAATCCACCGAAGCCTGCAATAGCGACACTCACCTACTAACATTCTGGTCATATAAAGCGTAGCTTTCAAATTCAATTTTAGATTATATTGTCTCTTAAAATTTACTTCGAAGTTTGAATTCATTAATGTATTGTTTTGAACATAGACTATTTGTGCTTATGATATGACGGTTCAATAAGATCAATATGGTATATAGGTACGTATTAGGACCTATTAAATACCAAAGTCTTTATGAATTATGATATTGCTGTCACAAAACAAAACACAAGAGTACTCTGTAGCGAATGCAGTAGAGCATTATGGCGACCGTGAATCCTCTTACCTCGATGGCAGGCAGCGGGTATCAAAATGGCTTGTTAAGAGAATTGACATTTCACTATAAATTATCTCGTCATATTCTTTTATTTATTACTCTGAATATTTCTTCTCTAGTCACTTAATTAAACAACCTGTTCGATTAAAAGCTTATCCTTCTAAATATATTACAAAACACCTACAATAGAAAGCTTACTTACCCTAAAGCTATAATTTTCAAGGAACGTCTACCGATGTGAAAAATTCTATAGCTCCATAGTTAATCTATATTTCTTAATGTTATTTTCGAAGCAAAATTTATGCGCCATTTACCGCACCGTTCTGGTGTAGTACGCTTGAATTACGGTACCAACTTTTCCAACATAATGACATATGTATACCTACTTAGGGAACCTACGTAGGTTTATAGTCGCAAATATTTTAACCGTGTACCTTACCTGTTCTTTTATTTTGCTTGAATATCTTGAAGACGATCTAAATGAAATTTAGGTCTTAATGCGATTAGGTAGTCTAGAATTTATGTTAATAAAATACTATCCCTACTTAGTAGTAAGTACAATGTGCACTGTAAAACATGTATATATGTAATTATTATATATTTAATTAGACTAAGATTGTAATTATTTCTTCACCCGAATAAATAAAAACTCTAATTAAATTATTAAATTAAACCGGTCTTTCATTCATTCCAAACTAAACGGTAATAAGGCTCCAGTGACACGAATGTCTGTCTTCCAAATATATACATACAAATGTAATACCAAAATGATTTGTAATTTATAAATTAAGCATATTTATAAATTCACCACAAATCACAAATTAACATATTTTTTTTCCAAAATATATTGAAATTAAATTAAACGAAATCTGATTTTTATTAGACGACACGTTTTTATTTTATTTGTGTAGATAGGTAAGTATTTTCTAAAAGCTTGTGGCAGGAACCTAGATAAATAACTATTCAAATACAAATTATAGCAGATCATTGTGAAAATATGCTCAAATTACAAATCATTTTGGTATTACTTATTATTACATTTTGGTACATTTTTATGGGAAATTCATCCGTCGCCGGAGCCTCACTGGGAACCTACCAAAATAACAAAAGTTATGTAAGAAGCTAAAAAGTTCTAAGTTGAAAGAGTTTGAATAATAAAGAATGATAACCGCACCGCACCAAAGAATGAAAGTATGTGGGGTTCCTCCACATATTAAGAACTATAAAGCATCAAGTTGTCTGGCAAGTTTTCTTTGCTCTTTGAAGCAGGCCATCTAAATCTCGTAAGAATGCTTCGAGAAGGTAATATGAACATCTCATTACCCGTTTCTTTGAAGAATTATGACTTGGCAAAGTCCTTTATTGGAAATACCTTCACGTGCCTGAAATATTGCTATGTCATGAAAAGCTAAAATTTATAATTAGAAATTCTTTGGCAAAACTTATTAAGTTTTTAGTTACTGCAACGAACCTAATGAAAATGCCGCGTTGTCAGTTGATGCTCGGAAGAAAGGTCGGCCCGTCTAAATTAAATAAATTTTTGCTTGAAGACTCAAATGAACACAGTCTTTATAAGACCGAACGGCTGTTAGCAACAGTTACGGAAGCTAATTATTTTTTGAAAATGATTTCCACATTTATGAACAAAATAAAACTTTTGTAAAATAATAATTTTTTGGTATTTGCGTTGTGAGTTTTTTAGTTTCGTTGTCTTGCTAGCAAAATGGTTTAAGCAGGATTTGTATTATGCTCCTTACAATTCCTAACTCAGTCTAACGTAACTTTATTCTTTTTCAATAACCACTTACACAGCAGTTGGTGGTAGAGTCCATAACTCTACTAGGTACATCCATTATTCCTTCCTTTACCTTCGAATCGTAATGTAGTGGACTTATTGGTAAGATTGTTTGAACTAGAAGCCACTGTTTGGATTCCTGATACATTTTTATGAGTTATGGATTGGGCGAGGCCCCTTGTTTCTGAACTTTCTCATCCTTGCGAGTTGTTCAGTAATCGATTTTTTATCGATTGTTTACTCAAACAAATGCAGAAGGTTACTACTTATATATGTAGTACTGGCACGAATTTGTGTACAATTTGTAGTTTGGAATGGCCGTCAGTGTGGCATTAAGAGTAGAACCGACGCGTTGCAAACAATTACATTACCCCATGCATAGCTTGGCACGGGACCAACGTTGACTCGTTGAACAGAGCTGAGTATTTCAGCTGTTATTGTATGTAAACTGTACTTTATAGACTGCCTTATAGAGTGCTACGAATATTGGAATCCTTAATCTTTCGAATATGTTGTCAAAGATCGTAGTATCAAGGTAGATATATCATAAAAACTACGTGAAAAATATGTTTAAATGTTGGTAAAATAAATGCTTCAATAACAAATCTTTAAAATATGATTGAAAACGAGGAAAACAATTTAGGTCTTTGTTGGCAATAGCAGACGGCGACTGCCTGCGGGCTCGATGATATTAATCGAGCAAAGCTGATTATAGTCTACCGTTGTCTCTCCCGAGTTCAATTTCATTGCTCCCAACATTTGTTTTTGAGTATCAGATATTAGGTACAGTTGGGTACTCGCTAGCGAGCTGCAACCGAAACTGGTGCATTACTATCTGTTATTACTATCACCGGTCAGAGTTGCTAGCAAGTTATTGAATGAAAATTAAAGTTTCAAGAGTTGCGTTTTCAACTAGCGCGATTATCTGTTTTTCAATTATAAAATTTTTGAATAATCGTCCCTGAATATAAAAATATCCAGAGGTGCAGGCATTCATGAATTTTGATGCCATATCTGTTCGGTTACATTCACAGCTCACTAAGGAGTCAACCGACACTTACAACTCGTTTTTGTCGGTCAGATAACAGCTTCACGTTGCAATTGAGTACCCAGCTTTAGGTACTTAGTATAGATCATTTAATTTCAGTAGCTGGTGAGATTTGTACTCTTGTGTGGATGGTCTATGTCGGGAGAGTGGTGCCGGACACCCAACCCACATAACAGACGGCTTAAGGATCAGGACTCAGCCCATGTGAGGCCATGTAGGTAGAGATGTTTTTGAAAATAAATAAAAAGTTAATTAAAGAATTAACTACCTTCTCTACTTCGATTTGCGTCACGGATTCTCAATGTATAAAACAATAGTATTTTACCCGATACGTTGTTTAGGATTTATGCCATATTCGTAGGACTTTAACCACGTTATTATGATTGTAGGTTAGATACAAGGAGATTCTAGTGGACTAAGTTAAATTATTTCCTCCCGTAGTCCACCCAGCACGGCACCCGTCGGTGGACCACAGAAAATAATCGTTGTAATAAGGTAGGGTTTACTGGCTAGTCTCGCTACTCATTCACTAACGTATGTATAATCAAATTGTGGAATAGTGAAGAATTGAGTTCGGAGTTAGGAGTTTAGGGTAATTTTGTTCTCTGAGAAAACGCTCGTGGCGTGGCCCTACTTCACTATCTGCAGAGCGGACGGCAGTTGTTCGAGAACGCGATTTGCAAGATCCTCTCTAACACTGACGAACACGCCCAGACTGAATCTCTGGGAAACCCCGTATTCACACGTCACAACTGCCTTTTAATGTACGTACCAACTTACATCTATTGGAGACCGATTTTAAAGAGGGATTCGTTGTTGCGAAGGCTATAAATCCTTAAATAATATAACTCGCCTCGGGACAAATGCTTGTACGATCTGCAGATATTTGTTCAGGGTGTTATAATAATAATAATGTGTATCTATGTAATATATCGTATGATGTGTATCAGTTATCTAGTACCCATAAAACAAGCTCTGCTTAGCTTGGGGCTAGGTGATGCTGTGTGGATTGTCCAGCATTATTTATTATTATAACTAACTCCAAGTGCTTATTGTGTCGAGAGACAAATTTACTTTGGTTATGCATTTCTCAGAAGGGAAATTAATATTGTAGTTATGCCTTACCAAAACAGACGATTGCATTAAATATTTTATATTATAATCTAGTATAGAAACATGTGAAATATCATGAACCCTTTACGCAATTGCAACATAAATACCAATTGTCGAATTGTGATCCGAATGTCGGCATTTATTGCATAGCACGTTTGTAATTTGCATACGTTTGAATACTAAGTATTGGCGTCATGGTTTGGACCACTATAATTGAATAGTTTGATGTATGCTGCATTAGTCTTCTACATTTTATTATTGAAAACAATGTTTGGTTTCACAAATACCGTTCCTAATTCATATTTGAATAAACGCCTAATGTTGCAGTTTTTAAAACTTTATGGAACTATTATAATATTTTTTTATTAAATACAGCCAGAATTTTAAGTTGACTGAGCTGCAGACAAGTTCTACCAGGTACCTAGGTGCTCGTACGTAGCGCAGGTAATAAGATATTTATAAGTAGTCGACCGCAAGCAAGAATCGCAGCTTAACTACGTACAGAATGCCAAGGAATTTGGTTTTGAGTGGTTTTTGTTCTGTTTCTGTTTCGTAATATTCCAAATCTTATTTAGTACTTACTGTAAAGGACTGGTTCATGTGATGACAATAATAATGGTAGTTGACCACGAAACGCTCAATAATGCAAAAGCGCTGATTTCTAAAAGTAAGATTTTTGAGATTTATTTTGTACTGAGTTAATTGCACTTAGAAAGGAGTCGAAGCGTTTCTTCAGTAGAATGTTTGGACGAGAAAGGAAAGGTTAAATTGAAACTTGAGTCGTGGCTCCGTCGGTGCTTAGTATGCATTGAACAGGCCACCGTGTTGCAAGTGTCCCGAGCCAGATCGAATCTTGGATCACGTCTGCCCAATTGTTTTCTGACAAAGTGCTTTATTCTTTTTTTATGAATTGGACATTATATGCCGTCGTGGTCGTACTTTACTTCAATGTTATTAAGTTGATAATTTATTTTTGGTCACTAAACGTGTACCTACCTAGTTTTGCCTTTGTAAATTTTCATGTCACTGACTGAGACAAGAAAAGCATTCTGCGAAGCCGCTGCCTGCGGCTTGGCACGTACTTTTCGTTTGCCAAATTTCATTTAAATCCTTTTAGTGATTATGGCATGAAAAGGTAACAGATAGATAGACGGAATTACTTTTGAGTTCATTATGTTAGTAGCCAAAGTATAGATTTCAAAAAGTTAAAGATTTGCACTCGGTTCCTGTATAGGAAAAAGTTAAACTTACATAGAATGTCATAAAAATCTGCGTCTATTTAAGAAGCATAGAATATAGATACCAAAAAATAGTTTATTTTTTTACCAGCGAGAAAAAATCCATCGAAATATATTGGCAAAACTACTTAGCTGTCACTATAATATCATTTGTGTATATTTTTTTGAATAAAGTGCCGTGAATTATCTATATCATTTGTGTTATGAGCACGCGACTCAATTCCACGAACGCGATCTCCAAATGGCGTCTTTAGTATTCATGGGGCTGTAGGAGATGGGGCATGACATTTGCAATTTTTGTTTCATTATGAATTCAGATGTAAGGGATTGTTGGAATGAATTGTCACCCATATGTAATCCTGTGAGTAAAATTATGCGTCATTCACGAAAAATATGTTATACTATCGGTCCGCCCCGGCTGCGCACGGATTTTGAACAAACATTGATTATTTCATGCGGATCCCTAAAATTTTTAAAAATTTTCTATAGCCTATTTTCATCAGGGAAAATTTAGAATTCTACTCAAACACACATACAAACAAACAAACAATCAAATCTTTCATCTTATAATATTAGTGTACTCGTAGATATAGATAACCTAGATCCGTGTGGTACCGAGACTCTCCGGCAGAGCTTGTAGTACTGGGTTTTCAAAAAAAAAAAAATATTTGAACTTTTGGTCGAAGCGACGACGCGACGTGTGACTCGAGAGCGGTGGCGCAGCGAATTAATATTGCCATACAGCGAGGCAATGCAGCCAGCATTTTGAAGACACTTCCGACTGGTATTGATATGGATCAGTTGAGCTACCTGTAGTTTATTTGCAGCAGTCAGCAGTTAGCTCAATTGTTTCAATTGTAAATACTACTTTTAATTTGGTTATTTAATTGTAATTATCATTGCCAATAAATGTTTTACCGTAAACAATTTACCTATATTTTAAAATTATCTGGTATTCCTGCTAAAGCATAATGTTTCTGAATTTCCCGATTTACAAATACATTGTAATGTTTAGTGAAATTGCTTTCAAATAACATAAATGACTGTTAGGTTTGTTCCGACAAGACCCATTAATTTTCCCCGTCCCCATTTATGTTGGCCAGTTTATTAGCTGGATGTGGACCTCAAAAGGTCATTATTTATGAAGTTTAAATACAGTTCCAATGGCATATCCATCACTTCCCATGTCAATAAATGTTCCATGTATCAAGCCGCAGTGTAAAAGTTTTTGGTATCAATCATTTTAACAAAATTATGAACTAGTTTTCTGTAGCGGCTTATTCAATTATTTGAAACAAATGCTTGCTTGGTAGGCTACCTATATTTGTGTTGTCAACGCTCCCCAGTGGAGTTTATTTCTGAGTTTGGCTTTGCCAAACTTTATGTTGCTCGTTCTAGTCATAATGGCTCTCATTGATGGCCTGGGAATTAATGTTGATGCTTTGGCACTCAAGGTCTTATTTCGTTGTTATGCACAGGTAACTAACTATGGACTGAGGATAACTAATGGAATGAGGATTATTAATAAATCTTGCAAGAAAATCAGAGCTTTCCTACCTACTAGGTAGGTATGCGCAGTTTAGATGAAGTATGTACCACCCATGAATTAAATAATTAAATATGTAAATAAGCGCGATAAATACCCATTAAAATAGACGACTTCAAATCACGTAATTAAAAAAAAATATATATTTAAAATAATTAAAAAAAAATTGTCTGTGTAGGTTATAATGGTAATGATAGTAGAACTTACTTGTTCAATAAGATAATATCTTCTTGAGCATGCTTATGTACGGCAATCGGCCCATGTCGAACATGAACCTTCCTTTGGACATTGTTACACAGATTCACGAGAGGGTAAATTAGTAGTGATGAAATCATTATTTTATTAAGGTAAGAGAAATCATAAAATGTGAAAAAAAGCACTAGAAATAATATTTTCTACATCATTGAAAATATAAAAAGAGAAAAGACAAATTGAATGGAAGGTCAGCCGATAGCTGCACTAGTTTCATGATATACGGGTGTCGTAGAGCCACAACATGGCCACATATGGCCGCCGGCCCTCGGTGAAACCGCTGACTATTCTATTTAGCGCGCCCCAGGGCAAAAATATGTTTTTCTCCGAGTGAAATATCAGTCATTTTATTTGAAATATTATCCTGTTCAAAGAAATAAAAGAAATGGTTTTATTCATAGATCATAATAGAAAATATGAGTTTCACATAACCAGCTGACTAAAGTGTAAAATGAAGCTTTGTTGTGCTGAAAATCTGACAGGAAAATATCTTCCTAGTACTTAATAAAGATTTAAAAAGTATATCAACCCGCCCGGAACATAGAAAAGCAACTTAGCTACGGGCACAATACGGTAGTGTTGATGGATTTTATGCAATTTTCAGTATCTATCACATCCAGCGCTGCAAAGGCTCGAACCCGTTGGGATTATGTTCGATCTTTTCGCAATACTGGGTAAACATTTTACTTACTACGATTAGCTTATACCTACGGGTTTGTTTTAGGAAGATTATTTAACCAAAAACCTTTTTATTGTAAAGGCATTTGTTTGAGAAACGTTGATTCAGATTCAGATTCAATAATTTTATTTCTTTAGGCATACAAAATAAGCACTTAGACAAGTCAAATTTCATACAGCTAATTATTATAAAACAAATGAAATAAGTTGTTTTTGATTTCTCTTCACTTAAATTTTTTGTCTACTAGTGGAAGAAGTGCAAAAGAGTTGTATTTGGACAACAAAGTTGCACTCTTGTAGCCGTGCATCCGTATACTCGTATATACGTTTATTTTATCAACCCTCCTAGTTCATAAAATAAGAATAAAGATCCTGTACAACCTAATGAGCGGATAATCTAGGTTTTCGGTACTAACGGAACAATGAACTGAAAAGTACTGTTTTTGTGCACTTGAAGTACGTATAAAAATGTAACAAATTAATAAATGGATTTCAATTCAAATTGAATCGTAACAAGACCAATGTTTTAAAGTGACGATATTTCGGAAACGTGCGCTGAATAAATTTTTGTTCATAGAAACCATTTTCAATTTCACGGCTCAATCTTTGTATGCTCGGGGTGAATATGTAAAAGGGCATTCGTTGATGTCAACAAAGTGTAATGGTTTCGTGCTGGCGCTCGCTTGATCTACGAGTTAGAATCGGGCCGATTTCAAATTGAAAATAATACCGCGCCTAGTCGATATTGCTCAATCTAGTTTTTAAACAACGCAACCTGGATCTGTGTGCACTGTTTTGATTGAATTCGTGTTTCCTTTGTCACGGTGGCTTTGTCTGATTTACAGAACCGAACTTTTATAAAATAACAACTGTTAAAAAATTCTTAAAAAAAGTTCGGAATTCAGGGCTTTATAAAATTAGGCTTTTACCCCCTAAGGGTTATCAAGGGGGAACTCTGGGACTTATTTTCCTAATTGTGTCCAATAACGGTGTAGGTAATAATTTTAAATATTCAAGGTACTTTACAATACTTTTTATTGTAAAGTGAAGTGAATACAGAATGAACTTACAATATAAAAACTATTGAAACGCTGGTTGTTAGATCGGCAAAAAACCCGACTTCACGTAGTCCTGACCTAGCATTCAATTTTCCACTTGAGTGTTTCACTTTGTTGAGGCTCTGTAGAGTATTTTCATCGATCACTGTCGTGTTATGCTACGACATTTTAATTGAATCCTAATACTTATTGCTTGTTGTTTAAATAACGATTTAAATGTTCCATTATTGTCCCCAACCATTATTGTAAATTTATCTCCCTCTCAAACTTGTATTTAGTACAAGTAGCATGGACAATTAATAAGATGCTAATGTTTGGAGATGAGCTTTCAAAATATAACAAAACCGTCTACCACAAAGCAAATTTAAAAACTCTACCCAAAAGCTTAAAACTAAATAAAGAAAGACAGTCATACAGCGAGGCCATGCATCCTAGCGTCTTGGGGTCGCTTCCGACTGGTTGATATGGACCAGTTGAGGTACCTCTAGTCTACAGTTTGCTCGATTGTTTTAATTGTATGAATATTAATTATATTGTTTTAAATACAAGTTCTTATTTACTTTTGCACTTTATAATTTTCTTTGTTAATATCGTTTAAAAATAATTTAAGATACCAGTTAGCAAAAAAATTGCCAGAAACGTAAAACGATTCTTCAATTACTCACCTAATTATTTACTGGTTCGAAAAAGGACTCTTCCCGGATTGTACGCTATATAATATCTGTGACAGATAAAATATCGAGTGTAGGATGTAAGAGAAAATGAAATAGCAGTTTGTTCACAGCATAGGCGTGCGACTTCTGACAAATTATTTAAGGACGTGTGTAAGGGGAGGCGGGGTATTATACGCATGATGGATGGCGCTGATAGCGGGAAACGCTAGCTGCCTACTTTTTAATCTTTACCTTTTAAGCTTTTCAACTGAGGTCATAACCATTCAAAAAGTAGTAAGACTTCAATTCTTTTTTCGTTGAATTCTAAACATGTCGATAGAAAAATTAGCAAAACGTTTTGATACTACTAATATTATAAAAACGAAAGTTTTTAAAGACGTGAGCATAGTTTTGTAAGTTTGAATTTCATATGAATTTTAACTAAGTGTTCTTAAATAGTTCCGATATTTTCTTTGTTTAACAACTGAATGCGTATGTTTAAAGATAATTACTAAGAACTTATCTTAGGACGCATAGAAAAAATTTAGAAGTGCCCTAATATATGTATGCAGTGCATTGCTACTGCTTGGTAATATAGGGCATTATTTATTTATTACTTTTTTAGAACTATGCACTACATATCTTGCAATAAAGGATCTCCAATCTTGTTTGACACAACGCCAGAATTGCTGAAAATATCGAAATTATGCACGCATGAAGTTCTAAGCCTGACATAACCTAATAGGCTTCCTATTGTAGAAATAAAATCATGAATTTATTAATCATTTTCACCTCGAAAATATTTACCATATTTTAAGTATAAAATAGAATATATAAGGAAATAGTGTATTATAAGAAAATAGTATAGTATAAGAAATTGCCATGTTGGATGAATCTTAATAAAACCAGCCTTCCGATCACCTGTGAACTCCATAAGTAGCGCAACAGATATAAGTGTATATAACAACTGTCATTTTTATATTCTGTTAAGTATCTACTGTAACTTTTATTGTTAATAAATGATTACCGCCATATTTTTTCAAAAAATAATCCCATAATATACATTTTCATGTTTGATATATTAAAAGTAAACTCTTTACGTTATGGCGTTGTTGGTACGAGGCCATTACTACTTGGGGATATCTATCCATCATATTTCTATCGGACCCTGCTGTGACAGCTGCGTAAAGGTTGTTATGGATATTAGGCGGAATTATCAACAGTTTGTGATACGTACTTTTGACGCGGAATAATGTACGGTATCACTCAATGCTGACAGGGATAAAGCATTTGATATGTTGAACACTAAGGTGAGTTGTTAACTGGCTTTTATGAATAAAGGTACTGATATTGTTCAGAATATTAATGTTAATTCAAGATATCATTTTGTTGGTTATTACTTTGATTATATACGGTTATGCAACCTACGGTTATCAAAGGTTATCAAAGTAATCGATGGTAATTATTTAGGTTTATTGTACACATGGATTACCAAGGGGATTCTTTTTTGCCTAGTTATTTGTTTACAGAATTACACGTGGGCAAACTACAGGTAGAATTGGCAGTCGATCCGAGAAACTTGCGCCTCCCGAGGGAAATCAACACAACAATTACATCGCGAAAGCTGCTTCCAATAACAGCAAACTAAACTTTTAAAAACCATCCAAATAAGAACAAGATTTTCAATTCTTGTATCGCAAAATCTCTATTAATAACAACATAAAAAACTGGAGTCGCCTACTTATCTGAATACAATGGAAATTACGTATTTACGAGACTGCTCAGCTCTGCAAATCGGTTAGCGATAATACTATGAATATTCAGGGACTTTGGCTGTCCCTGCGGATGGAACCCTTTCGAGCATAAGAGAGGAAACTCGGATGGTGAGTTTCAAAACAATATGATATTATCGCACAGCTCTAATAAGATTTACCTAAATATTAATGCGCATCGCGGCGTCCGCTATTCAAGGTGTTATCTAAATACAGACGGAATAATGTCGGCTTTGTTTACAAAGTGTTCCAGAATGAGCAAACGTTTCGAGCAGCGGCGTGTGACTATTTATTATATCCTTCAAAAAGTCTTTTGAAAGGCACCTGTGTTCGGTTTCATGATAACAAAAGAACAACCCCAACATTATAGAACAATCATGTCCTCCAACCTTTTTCCCTATAAAAGAACGAAATGATTAATTATTTTTTCGACCTCTTCAAAACACCGTCTTATTCTTAAAGACTTCCGTTATTTTCCGACTCGATGACGGCAAGACGGTGATTTTCGGCTATAAATTAATATTAAATTACGGATTAGTTAGAAGGCAAATTGTTTTCATTGCTTTTGTTTTGTAGAGTTTTACACAATTTGCGTATTAATGACTCGTAACGTTGTTGATACAATAGACAAGACTGCCGGCAATTATACATGTCAATTTATTTAATTATGGAATGTGTTATCCTTAAAGCTAATTACTTTTCAGTTAACGGTTATGAGTGTTATGGCAGATGATTTCACACATTAACTTACAGAACACACCAGCCAGCTTTGATTGTTTTTGGTATAGCGGCTTGGAGGAATGAACTAACGTGTGAACTCAATCCCGGCAAGCACGCGCCGCCGACGCGACGGACCGGCGGCAGCGCTTTGAACAGAGCCACTAAAAGCGAATCGCCGTAAACAAGTATTAACGCCAAACCTGCATCGACCACTGCACTCTCCTTTATGGCGAATGATAAAAGCGTCCTGATCTGAGAGCTAACGCATGTTTTACGCTTTTGATAAGGAGATTCAAGATTTGATTGGCAATGATGAACTTTTACAAAGATTTTGATGCAGCACGTTAACCACAGGACGGTGTGATTGTTAAGTGACAGTTCTTCTTTGTAAAGTGATTATAACCAGATTCATTCAGAATGAAATAAATGATCTAGAATATATATATGATTTTGAAACACAATAATGGTTATGTTTTAATTCAATTAAGAACAATTATGATTATATTTTTTTATACATAAGCAAAAGCTATACGCAAAAAGATTTTTCAGTGGAATAAACAACATATTTTATGAAGATATAGAACTATATATAGAACCAGAAATGACCAGATGATGACCACCAAATGTCTTTAACATGTTAAAAAACAAAGCGTGAGATATTTTTTGTCACCATTCAGAGACTACAGGAAATAAAAATGTGTCCTCATAGCTATATCAGCCGACCCATCGATGCTCGTAAAGAGGAATTAGCAGAAATGTCCGTGCACCCTTTATGGTTTAGCGATAACGGAATCTGTGGTTTGTCGACTTTTAAACCTTAGACGTACATGCGTACATCGTTTTTGACTGTGGACTTTGAGTATAATAGGTTCTTATATAAAACTAAACCGAATTTGTTCGAGATTATACTTCGGGCACACATGGGCAATAGGTACATTTTATTGCTCATATGTGCCGGAACCATAATGAGGACAAGTTCCCATAAAACATCTCGGTGTGTTTGACACTCTAAGAAGGATGCAATGCAAGTATAAATCCTTCTTCTTACTACATTTACAATCTAGGGTTTAAGAACTTTAATCTCATACAAACATTTAGTTCATTTATAATGAGATACGTCCATCTTGATTATAAATTCTCCCTTTAACTTAAATTGTTTTTTTAATTTAATTATGTTTTACAGTAAGTACTTAATTAATCTATAGCTAACATAAACCAATTGCAGGAGTTGATCAGTATATGTTGCTGGATAATAACAACAGTAAAAAATAACAGTCTAACCAATTGCTCAGAGGGGTTAGAATTAGGCTAGATATTGCAGTTGTTAAGTATAATTTCAAATTATGATTTATAGGACGTTAAAATGAATAGCAGCGTAAGTCAGGTAAGATATAATACCCGTTAATGCAGGCTGCCAGTTCGACCGTGCAAATAGGCCGGGTCGTGTTTTACGGTGATGTATTGTTGGGGAGTTGCTTTTTTCTAACATGACGGACGCTCGGGGCTTGACCGTCGCCTTCGGAATGTTAAATACCTTCCTTGTTCCTTAGCTATTATTTGTTTGATCAGGTGTAAATAATTAAAAGCAGGCTGGTTAATAGTATTGAAATTATTATTATGTTACAAATATTCATGAAATATAATGAACGATTATTGATACTTTAATTTGACCAAGAAAATGTTAGTTTTTTATTTTTCTTCAAATCTAATCTTTCCTGTGTCGGATAAGAAAGTAACCGCGCGGAGGATTAGGGGAGTCTTTTGACCAGGGCGAAATGAGTATAAAAAACAGCTAGGTCTTTTTATACTTTCGCTCGCAGAATTTTAAATAGTCGCACCACGTCTGAGACTCCCTAGGAATATCAGCTGCACTCATTGATAAACAGATTGAAATTAAGTTCACTTGTTTTTTAACCCAGGAGCTAGTGAACGAACCCAACATCATCGGCGAAACGAAGACTCATCGACTCCGCTGGCTCGGCCACTTAGAGAGGATGAGAGAGGACCAGATACAACGTCGGTTGCCCCGTTGGCCGACAACCCGTGGGACGCCCGCGATACCGCTGAAGGATGTGGTGGAAGCGGACCTGCGAGAGATACAAGCAGAGGACTGGCGGGAAACTGTGCATGACAGAGAAAAATGGCGACTTCTCTTATCGGAGGCCAAGACACACTTCGGGTCGCTGAGCCACAGGAGTGAGTAAGTATGTTTTTTGAGCGCGTACGTGATACGTACCAGGGTTTGATTGAGTCAAAGCCTCAGTATATTGCACTGCTTGGTGTGTCTAAAATATTCATTCAGACACTGTTGGTGTTGCTAAATCTGCCAACGGTATTTGTCCATGAGCATCTTTCAAGTTTTTGTTTAACTTTTTCAGTTACGAAGTCTTTCAGTCAGTCCATCCTAACTATTTACAAGCAAGTAGGTAATGGTAAAAAGTAAAAACTTTTAAATCGCGGAGTGCTCAGTTTCTAGTCTCTTGAAATGTTTGTACACCCTTTAAAAATTAAACTCATGGACGCACACTGAAATTCAAGTAGCTTACGAAAACTACAGAGTGTAGATGACGCCAAAGGCTTTTCAAACTCGCCGATGCATAGCGTACACGCTTAGGGTAGGTGAAAAAACGTGACAGGGTAGGTACCCTGCCACGTTTATTTCAAGTGTTTTGATGATTTTTTTTACATATTGGTAAATTGGAAATTCAAAGCTATAGATTAAACTTCTAAAAAATTAACGAGTATGCCTAACATTACTTTGTGAAATATCTCCCTAATCATAATAATATTCCTTCCATATAAGTTACTTGTTACTAGTTTCTGGACTGGTTTCCGCAACTAGGCCGCAGGTGGGCCCTTTTTTTCCATCTAAGTTATGATTATGTTGAACAAACAAAATAAAACGTTTAATTAGTTTAAAACCAACAACAGGTAACTTAAGCCTCGTTATTCTATCGAAACCGATTTATCGCTTTAAAGTTGAAGCAGCACGAATCGCATTCATTCTGAGTGAAAGCTTAAGTTTCAGTGAGGCAGTTACGTTCCCCTTCCAGACGATCAACGTAAATTATTCCCCCAGAAGAAATCTCCAAGGGCTGAATGACGAATAAAGGACGGGCCATTTTATTGCCGACACCAGCCTGTGTTTGTGACCGCTTTAAAAATCGGCCCTCGAATGTTAATTGAGGGATAATATTATTCAATGCCCAACCTTAATTCAATAAAACATCTCCGAAAATGTCGAATCTGTCAATTAACGTTTTAATTACTTTATCACATCGATTAATATTTAATAACGGCTATTTCAAAGCTTAAAATATCCTTAGTTCTAAATGTTTTATGAGAGTAATTTTCCGCGGCTGAAAGGCGCTGTAACTGATAATTAAAACCCAGTTACTGCAGCTGTTCCTAACGTTATTTCTGAATTTTAATAATTATATTGCAGCTATGGGAGATAAATCTACTGTTAAAATATTTTAGTCGTAGATTATGTGCGTAACTCGGTAACCGATTTAGAATTCGTTCCAAAATGTTATGCTTTGCGCGGCGAAGTGTGAATGTATGCAAATTATGGAAAAACGTGGATTGTTTCAGAGCGTATTCGTAGCGGGGGGCGTTCACCAGGCAGCCAGCGACGCCGGCTGCTACTTCCTGCGTTCTTGCTTCCGAGCGTCTCGTCGTCGTGCCGACTCTTCGTCCTTTTCAGTTAAAACATAAAATCATTCAAGCACGTTAATAAACAAAATTAAGTGTGGCGGTAGACCGTGAGGTGAGCTCTAACACAGATTTAATCTGCCGAGATGTACTTAATCCGCTTACTGAAAGGGATCTCAAAACTCGTTTCCCTGACATAATCGACACGAATTTTTCACGTATATTTCTTTCAGTCGCAAATCCAATTTAATTAAGGCGAGGAACTCGCGGTTAAAATCCCATTTAAGCCGTTTTTATTACCGCCCGTCGGGCAAAGACGATTCGCCACCACGCTCGAAGAATTTGAGCGCTCACGAGGATTTTCCTGGCTTTTATCTTAGCAGTCCTCAGTAGATTGTAAACGATTTCAATGCAAATTATTTGTTTTAAAGTCGTCAAACTTAGTCAGTTCAATCGATAGCTCAGCTCAACTCCAAGGGTAAATGTTTTCTCGGTAAAAATGCTAAAGCAGAAATTTAACCTTCTCCATCGAACACAAAGTAATGCAATTTCAATGTAACAAACGTTCGCTCACCTCAGGCCGGCCCCTGGGAGCGGATCTCTCGGATGTTTACCCCCAATTCGAAAAGATCTGGCTAATCCGGTCCTCTCGGGGGACGCGCTGCTCTAATATGTTATCCTTTCCCAGCCCTTTGCTTTTGATACTCATAAGGTCTTCCTTCGGTTGATTAGAATTTGTTATTGTGTATCCTGTACTCCTGTAGTTAGATTTGTATTATTTTTTATATAAGTTCGTTCATTTGTATAATTTGCTTTATTTTAATTTATGAGCTTGAACATATATTTTAAGAAAACTATGCATCAAAACAAGCCTGCCGAAATTAACTTTCAAAATATTCAAAGTAGCCGTTATCTTAAAAGCCTTCTCGTATTCCAAAGAAAAATACGATTTAATTATCTGTACATGTTAAATCTTTTGCAGTAAACGAAGCAATCGTAAGATTTTGAACAGGGGCCAACGGGGCGCGGTAATGATCCGAGAGTGCATGCATAATTTACCCACAAACAGCTTGTTTTGTAATGTTATTAGTCGGTAATCTCGTCGGAAAAGCGAACAACATTAATTTCGCGCCGGTTAAATATTGAAACAATCTACTATCAGTGCTAGGAGCTTTATTTAAAGCCAGTATTCAAATTAGTCTGCTGGATAATGCGGTTGAAAGTATTTATACCTCCATAGCTACTGGGTCAAATTAAAATAATAATAATAATCATATCAGAGGATATTTCTCGTCTTTTTTTGGGCCACAGTAGATGCTTGGCTACAGAGGCATTGCGTATAGAAGATGGTTATCTATTTCCATCATTTACTTGTTTTCATATCCTAAACAACACTTAAAAATATTCTAGACTATCCACTGCCAAAATTCCGAACACAATGTCGGAGTGCAGCGAATAAATAGCACCCATCGGCCAAAATTCAATAACATTTTGTGCTGTAAGACTGAAACACCATTTTAACTTAATTGATAACGGTTGGTTTTTCTATCACTCAGACCAATAATACTAATAATGCAAACAATTTTTCAGTGTAGCAAACAAATAGCTACCATCGCCCAAACTGCAATATTTTTTTGAAATTATCTTGCTGTGAGACTGAAACACAATTTTAACTTAATTCATAACGGTTGGCTCTTCTATCACTGAGACCAATAATATAATACAGCGAATGAAGCATTTGAATATAATTTGAAACAGTTTTGCATATCACATTAAATACTAGAAAGGCTAGACTGTGGAAGCAATGAGCGAGAAATAACTTCTCCAGCCAGACTGACTTTGCAATGATAATTTAATCACGATGTAAGTGAGAAGACAACTCTTATTAAGGCTTGGAGTGTAATAAAACGCTTGATTGTTTAACATAAAGACTGTATTTTATAACGCTTTTAATCTCAAATTGAGAAAATTTTATGGGAAAGGTAAAATTATTCCAATTGTTCTGGATGAGCTTTATGGCGATAAGTAGGTTTAGATTATACAGGATGTTGATGCATCGTTAAGGTTTGTTATTGACTTAAAGTCCATGGGACAAGAATTTTTTGAAGTGTTGAGAATGTTGCAAATCGCCCCTATCCCATTTAATTTCATAATCGATGCACCAAACACCCTGTAGTATTATTGTTAAACTGAGAAAATAAATATTAGAATAATAGAATAAATAATAGTGCCCTGTAAATAATGATCAAAGATTCACTTTCAGCATCTGACTAGATACCGCAAATAGACATTGTTTGCCTAATCATGAATAACCTAAGTGATATCCAGTGCACATGAGCTTCGGTGTA
The DNA here is from genome assembly GCA_963931895.1 of Eupithecia pulchellata. Classification (NCBI taxonomy): domain Eukaryota; kingdom Metazoa; phylum Arthropoda; class Insecta; order Lepidoptera; family Geometridae; genus Eupithecia; species Eupithecia pulchellata. The sequence goes on along the minus strand of OZ007524.1, from coordinate 6,459,028 downwards.
GCTCAAATCGCTCTAGTTCCTATTGTGTACCTATTTGAGAACCGTGCTATTAAGGGAATGATTAACCTTAGCCAACCAGTAATCACGTGTGCCTAAACGTATACAGTGCGCGGCGCTTGGTACGGTCATGGAGTCCACACCGAAGTCGATGGGCAGCATCGCGCCGCGCCGCCACTGCAACGCCCGCCACTGCCGCAAAAAATTAAAAAATATTGTCTGTCAGCTACCTACAATGAATGACGCACCAACCCGCAGGGCTATGTCGAATTAGAATACATTAGAATATACATTTCCATAAAACTTACAATGCTTTTTTGAGTAAATACAATAATAAGGTATCAAATAACATTGCTAAAAGAAACATAACACGTAAAAGTGCCAATGCACGTGCATGGGCCGCATGTGGGCACCTAGTTAAGTAGCATTGCGGTCTTGCAGGTCACATGGATAATGTCTGGCAGTGAAAGCGTTAACTGACTTTTGGTTAAACGATTTTCTTGGACTTTAACTTTCATGATATAAAAACTAACTCCAACTCTTCTTCAACTTGGAATTAGTTTCGTAGACAATATTCAACCTCATATTTTTACAGAAAGTTTTAATACTAAAACTGCCGTCATTGTCACTTTCACAAAAAAACTAACGAAGATTCGTCTGAGACGCTAAAGGGTGCAGACTCAATACCCTAATATGATAAGATATTTGTAATCGGTCCCAGACCTTACAAATATTAAATTTGTAACCGGTTTCGTATGTCTCATGTGCCAGAGTAGTCACATACATTGAACCTGTGGAAGTGTCAACAGTGGACATAGAGACGAGGATTGCATTCGGTGGCACGCATCGCATCTGTCGCCAGCGCGAGCTTAGCATACACGCTCTGTTTTACCATTACCGATAAGCTTACCGCCGACTGTAGAGTGGATCTAACTGCATCCTTTGACGAATAACAATTGCGTAGCTACCTAATACTCGCGGAGAAATTATGCTTTGTAGGCACTTATGGAGGTGCAGTGCATGGTATAATTTTCGCTTCCTATTTTCCCAGTGATAATGCAAAATACAAAATATTTATTTACTCAATATAAAATAACAGTGTTTGTGAACCTTTTATGTAATGTAAAGATAACGCCTCCTCTTATTCTCTGCGTGAATAAATTACTAGTCATGTTTTTCGACAACTTAAAGATTAGTGTAAGAATAGAGTTTCTATAAAAAAAATTTTTTTTTTTTTTTTATTTAGCCTGTTTCGTCCCACTGCTGGGCAAAGGCCTCCCCCAAATCTTTCCACTCAGTGCGGTCACGTGCGATCTCCCACCAATCTCCGAGGAAGGCGTTAAGGTCGTCTCGCCAGCGCTTTCTTGGCCGACCAGGCCCGCGGCTTCCTTCCGGAAAAAAAATTTTATTAAGTAGGTTAAAATGATTTTACATGATTTAGACCGAAATCTTCAACCTTCATCCAAAATAAATTTTCCGCACTTATTTGTGAACCGTAATTTCATAATCAGGTAAACATATCTTCGTAATAAACATAAGATACCTAATTTGCTCTGCGAGGGTGCGGAGAGTGCATTAGCTTCAAGACAATTGAATTAAAACAACGATATCCACAGAGTTGGCATTGTACCAATTAACCATCTACGTCGCTATTGAGTTACTGCGATGCAATTTAAGCTCTTAGCTGAAAATGACTTCATTGATATAACACTGAGATAAGGGAGCACGGCTCTGCATTACTGACTCGTTGAACTCGCCTTAATATTGGGGTCAGTGGTCATTATTTGAACTCCTACCCAGCTTTTAATAGGTAGTAGGTTTTAGTTTAAATTTGTTAGCACCCCAGTTATCACGATAGACTATATATATTTTTTATATTAAAACTGTAGGTCCATTTGATATTTTTAATGTTTATTTTTTTCATCATCTCTCATCGATACTGAAGTCAATTTTTTTTTCTGTCTACTTTGGTTTCTAGAATACTACCTAAATAATTATATTTAGATAATACTTAAAATTGTAACTTTTAAGTAGTTACCGTATAAACTATTCTGCACATTAAGGATCTTTTTGCAGAGCAGAATTTCTTAATATGAGAGAAACGGGTTGAATTTTAATAATTATTCTGCGGGTATGTCAATCGTGAACAAAGTCGCGGGTACACCTAGCAGTAAATAAATAATTTTTTTACACGCCACACTAGATTTGCAGAGGCACATTTGCATGTTTTCGGTTAGGTGGAAGCTACTAAGCAAGGTGTTATCTAGGACAGCTTGTCTTGGGCCGAAGGGTCGCGTGCAAGTGATGAATATCACATCACTTTTTACTAACGAGACAAGGTGTCGCAAGCCTGCTCGCAAACGTTCAGCACCTAACGATTGTTAACACCTCGTCGCCTCCCACGTCGCAACGATCACGTTTCTGTCAGCTGTATACAGCAAACATTTTTTTAACCGAACGTGATGGTTTGGTTTGGGGTTTTGGAATGTTTTCGTCCGATGGAGATTTTTCAACGCGGTTCAGTAGGCGCCGTGTCGTACAACTGCACCGATGACAATAAATATCGGGCGCGACGAGCCGTGAAATCGAATAGGCTCCGTCTGTGAGCGCTTTACAATCAGCAGCCGCTGTCGTACGCCTGTACCCGCACCCAGCATAACTCGTCCCATGCATAAGGATATATTTTAACCATTTTATTTCAAGATATTCCTATTTTATGGGAGTATTTATTCCTGCTCTTAGATTCGAGTTTGGTTGGTAGCTTAGAACGATTCAAGACGAATACCTAAATAGGGGTACTGAAATATTCAGCTGCGGCTAAGAACGTGTGATTCCCGTTCTCGAAACGTATTTTAAACATTGCACGTTACAGGTATACCGGAGTAATTTGCGGTTGAGACGGGGCCCCCGCCTTCGCCGCCTGTCCCCCGACGCGTGTTCGATTGGAGTACAAGTAATTCCGAGAAGGAAATTGAAATCTTAAAGCAATGCCCCACGGTCTTATGTTACTGTCTGAATAAAATGAAAAACAAATACAGACAAGAATCTCTTTGCATAGAAACAGCGAGATAAATGTTTGTCGGAACCGTTCCGTTAATGTTTCATATGCGAGTAATGGATAAAGTTTGCACCAGTGCGCTTCTAATTCGGGTCCATACTGATGGATTCTAATATTAACATTTGGGCTTCTATTCAGCTTCCTTGAGTTGTGCCTATTTTCTCTCTGAAATACTAAATGTGATAGATATATAAATATATCAAATAACTGAATTATTCTGGGCTCGTTGCAGTTAGGACGGGAGCTGGGACGCTTTTACGCAGTTTGTGAATGCTAATTTTCAACCAATGCTAGGTAATTAATTTTAACCTCACTTATTATTATATTTTATATACATATTAATAGAATTGAAACAATTTAGCTGCAGTCTGTTGCAAACTAACTACAGGTAGCTCAACTGATCCATATCAATACTAGTTCGAATTGGACCTATAGTATGATGCTGGCTGCATTGCCTCGCTGTATAACAATTCTGTTGCGCTGCGCCACACACTGACTAGCTCTCGGGTCACACGTTGCTTCAACTGGACGCTTAGATATGTTATTGAGAACTCAGGGAGCCTTGGTACCCCACAGGCCTAGGGTCTCGACTACAAGGGGAGCAAATTTGTATCTGCATGTTTGTACCTCTTGAGACTTATCTCAAGAGGTACCTGGACTGGCCTTAGCCAGTCCAGGTCAGGCCTAATTATTTCTAAAATAATATTACTACAAACTAAAAGGCAGAATATAAAATCAGCAGCGTCACATCAGCGTAAGTCACTTCAAAAGAAAAACAACACACGATTTCGCTAGCTTTGAAAAGCTTTTTTTTTTGTGTTGCAAAATTATAAATCATTAAGTAGCATCTTCGTTTGGTGAACAAATAGAATAACATAAAAACACAGATAAACTGTTTTTCTTTAGTAAAAAATCAAATTTTTGAAGTTGTTTGAAAAACTAAGATTAATATGAAGTTCCGTATGCAAAAACAGAATACTCTACGGTGTGGGGCTCAGGGGTTTAATTTTCCTGTTCCGCGGGAGTCGCCGGCGCTCATTACCGCGACAATGCTCGCGCCTCCATCCGCGCATTGCCATCGCTCGCTGGGACACCCCGTCATATCGAAAGCGAAACAATAGTTCCTAGCTATTGTATGAATAAATGAGCACTGCTCGGAATTATAACTTCGAAGCAGCTTCAGTTTAATTCATTCGCAGTTCATTAGACTTTACTGATTTATTGGCCTGGGAGAAGGGTGATTCCTATTATATTCCTATATTCATCTGTGACTATACTAGAATTAATTTTTCTGTCAATTTATTTCTAACGCTACTCGTTATATCAGGATTTGAGATGATCTCAGATTTAGCGTCTTATTTTTTATAATTGAGTCGGTATACGATTTTTAAATTTAAGAACGTCTCAGCCAACTGAGACGCTCTCAAATATATATTAAGATCGCTTTGTGTATTCGGCCGTCAATAGCATATCCACGAACACAAGATCTACACATTAAAAAGGTTCCATTTCCTAGTGCTCGACCACGAAACAGTTATTAGTCGGTAGGTCTCTGGGAGCTCGATGCGGATCATAATGGAATCCATTATGTAGAGTCGTGCACAATAATAGCTAGTTTCTGGGTAGAACATTAGTCTCATGAATGAATCATCACGATCGTCCAGGGCCCGCCGCGGTCGTATTCGATTAGTGCGAATAATTCCGAAAGGGAAATTGAAAAGCTAAAGCGATGCCCTCAGGACTTGCTCTTTCTGTTATTTGCGGGTAGGTGCCGCGCTTGTTGCCGGTAGAATACATAACTAGCTTCTACTCTGTTGATACACTAGGAAATGTAGTTTATACTCATTGCAAATCATTTATGTAATATTTACATATCTTATAATTACGATATCCTTAAGTTTACTCCAGTTTTTTTCCATATTTATTCAAAAACTACCTATTTTGAAATAAACATTTTTATAATTATTATCAATTTTGAGTAAAAGTTTCAGTACCTTGGCATTAGCAATTGGAAAGCAATTTGGAATGTTTTTAAATAAAAGTTTTGTAATAAGAGAGGTTTACGAATAAGGGGGTAAAACTTACGAATAGTGGCGTCAAATTGACACTTCATTCATCGAAAATCTATCTTTAATTTGGAACTGGTAACTGAGCAATGCATTTTTTTGTTCACAATTATTATACATAGCTTTGTAGGTCACTTTTGACATTTTCTAAATTAATAATTAAATGAATTATTGGAGAAAGTGATTTGGCTATAATTTCATCATCATGAAATTAAGAATTAGAAATCTTAAAAGACTCGATCACTAAATAAACATTTCCCTAAAGTCGAAACTTTAATTCCCAAAGCGTTCTCTAATTAACCGAACAGGTACAAAGTCACATCGAAATATTGCGGCGCTAATTAGTGGTATTGTTCGGCACATTATTAGGATTGTCTTCGAGTTCAGTTGTAAACAGTAAGTAGTCGACGGTCGGTCCGTTCGTAATCCGCCCTTAATTAGCAGTTGGTTCGGCGCCGAGCGTGGGGCGACACACGGTCAGGTAGGGCGGCCAGCGAACATCATCACTTTCTCAAGTCCGATTCATGAACGCTTGGTCATTCATCAATATATACTGTGGCTTAAACGTTTTTTTTAAGTATATTACTATGACTTAGCTAGTTTAATTACAGCTTTAGCCATTATTGGTGTGTAGGGAGCAAAAGGCGAGATCTCTTGTGCTGTTCTGTCACATGAAACTACACATTCCCTCCACATTATTTCTTATAAACTCTTCTTATCTTTATGTTATTGATAAGAGTTGATTGCTCTCTTACATTGACGTAATAAGCAGTGAAAAATAAATACAAGCAACTGTTTGAATTTGATATTTTTTCAGTCAGTTACCAGTATAGTATAATATGCGCAATCAATATTCAGATGAGGCGTTAAAATAGCTTGATGTACAGGATTTTAAAGGCGAAATCATCGAGGGGTTGTTTGAGGATGATTAATTTATATGTACTATTCTCTGCATGAATCCCGCAACCAGCATGTCCAGTCTGATTTCCGAATCCCTGTGTTTGTTAAACATTTAGCCCGCTGCCTTTTGTGTCGGTCCATAATGCGACCGCGGACGTGTGCCGCATACAGTGTGTTCTACGCTGTTGACGGCCACAGTCGGTGTGTAGTGCGATTGCCGAATAAACCTGGTTTTGTTTTTAGTAACAAAATAAATTGTTATTATAAACGATATAGTTATAATATTTAGCTGTTATGAGTCTTTCGACTTTTGCATTCGGCCTATTTTGTGAAACAGATTGAGACATTATATTTAAAATAGAGATGAAATGACGATAACTTCGTTTATGGGAGACAAATCAGGAGATCTAAAGATTATTCAATTCGATCAATCTTAAAAACGTATTTATTTTTTGTTAAAGTTTTTTACAGCGTTTTGTTTTCATTAACTGGGATTTCGTTCTCGAAAACGAACTCTCACACAAAAATTATCTCCAAAATTATCTTATATGTATATGTATACATATATCGGGAGATACTCCAATTTGTTGTTTTGGTTAAGTAGGAGAGATGTCATGGTTAAATTCAGAATAACAATAACTAGCTACCTAGAGGCTATCTACTTCGCGACGCTAATCCCATCGTAATTAGTGGTCAGAAGACTATTGGACTTGAAACGGCAAAGCCAATGCAATTACCCGGGATAAGGGATTTTCTCTGCAATTACGCGTCCGACCCTAATTAAAGTTTTAATGCTATTGCTTGATATGAGTATTGATAAAAACGGCAAATAATATTTGAGTGCAAGCTTAGGTATCGCTTATACCTATAGCGAGCCTCAGCCTTTTCGTCCATTGCAATTTCGTAGCAATAATTACAATAGTTAGGTACCTCTGTGATAAGATGTCGGTCAGATACGAGTTAGTTCAAGCAGAATATTATAATTGACACAACAACTGACTTATAATTGACATTACAAACATAAAATAATATTTTTTTTTGATTTATTTAACAGAATTTTAACTACATACGAACCGGGACCAAACATTTTACAAAAATGGTACTAAAAAGTTAAAGAAACAATCCGAACAAAAAATATGAAAAATGATGAATATCTATCACAGGGGAATTTGAGAAAACTTTTCAAAGAAACGGTGATATTGGAAACCAAAGTTGGAATAACATTTCCAGACACAATATAATCCAAAATAAAGTCATCTTCGACATGAAAGAAACACGTCGAAATTCTTAGGGGAAAATATTACTTCGCAATCGGGAAATTCTTCGCTGAAACAACTCGCGGGGAGGTAACGTTCATTTCGACAAAAGACGAGCAATATTCCGTGCACAAAGGAAAGCACCCAATATATTCAATGCAGTGACACAAGAAATGGCGACACAAAGTGGTAACAAAGCTTATATTGAAAGTTACATCGTCGTGAAAAGCTGGGGTATGATCTAGGATGGCTGTGCTTACATCAATGAGAAAATGCGTCAGTGCGTCATATTATGTGATTTGTGATGTGTGAGTTTGACGTTACTAGTTATAATTTGGTTTTTAAATTTCACGCAAACGGATAATTGTACATATTTAGTTACGTATTAGGTATATTTATTGGTTTTTTAGTATTCATGATATTATGAAAATAATAAAAAATTTAATATGTAGTACACTTCCTGCCTTTCATTAATTCAAATAATTCTTTCCATCCAAAGGTTGTCTGGAAGAGACCGCTTCTAAGCGATAAGGTCGCCCATTGTACTTGTTTTATGTAATGTTATGTTATTTTTCTGGTGTACAATAAAGCATTATTGTATTGTATAATTTAGAAAGTTATTTTATTCGGTTAGTAATTTATATTTACGCCTTTTCAATTTGTAGTTACGCCTGATTGCTTATAACGTGTAGTTGGTACAAACGTTTTCGGTATTTTACACAAGAGGTTTCTTTACAAGTTCTTCTTATCTTTGTACTGCTTTTACAAATTTATAGCTCTTTTAGAAAATTGTAGCATTTCAACGAAATGTTGTAGAGCTTCTACGACTTTTCGTAGAAGTGCTACAATTATTCGTAGAAGCATCTACGGAAACATGTAACGCGTCTACGAATACTTCTAGCATCTCTGCGGAAACTTCATGTTTGAATTATTTAAGCCTCTGCGGTTTTAACATTTGCTTAAACATCGTGTAATTTAACACCTAAAAATTACATCAATTCTCGTAATATGCATTGACAGACGGCTCTTTTGCATAGGCGTTTCACGACCGCCAACCAATTAACAGCCAGCGAATCGATACATTTCAGTGAATTAACATGCTGATGAATTAAGGCGCATACAGCACCTAAACTAGCGCCACCACCTACTTTATGTTATTATTCTGTTTAACAAAGGAATTTTCAAAAATCCATCGTCCAGTTTGTGATACCTATCATAAGCTTTTTTTAATGCCTATGTAGTAGTTTTATTCTATTTAGTTTAGGAAGAGATACGAAGTTGCCCTTGGTGGCCACCAAAATCTATTTTCGTATCTCTTCCTAAACTAAATAGAATAAAACTATTACAGAGGCAATAAAAAAAAAGCTTATGATAGGTATCACAAACTGGACGATGGATTTTTGAAAATTTCTTTGTTAAACAGAAAAATAACATAAAGTAGATGGTGGCGCTAGTTTAGGTGCTGTATGCGCCTTAACAGACGACACGCGTAATTACTATTCAATTTCGTTACAACTATTTTAGTTGTACTTTAATGTTACGGGAAGTTTTTGTAACATTACCAGCTATCTATAAAATAATCAAAATAAGTGCGAATGATACCAAGTGTTGTAAAGTATCGAACGTGAACGCTTCATGAATAACAAAATACGGCCGTATTTGTTACGATTTCGAAATTATACTTACGCAAACTTTTAAAAACTTTTCGAATTTTCTTACACCACGCGCATGCGTGTGATTTACGCGCCACCCATCGAAACGTTACGACCGCCTCCACACTGAATCAACCTGCAAATTGAACTCTATCACTTCACAAATAAGAACTTTACCCCGTAACACAAAATATCAAGATGATTCTCAGATTCTCGACAACTTTCAGCGCAAAACCATCATAATGTTATCGTCGGAAGAATAAGAATATCATGACAAGAGACTCAAAAATTTTAAGCTTTTGTAAAATTTTTGATGCAACGTGAATTGAATCTCTTTCTGAGAATCATAGAGTTAACAATCGTTTGACAAGTATTGGTTTGGTGAATTTCAGCCTCAGGTCCGAGTTGAGCTTTCAGTCGGCTCCGAGCCTTGGTAGTGAGTGCTTGTACCTCTGCGCCGCGCTTGACTCGCAGCGGCAACTTACTTCGTCGATTTCAATATTCTTTAGTGAGTTAAATCTTGAACCAAAGGAAAAATACTTTCTTCACAAAACGATAAATTTCAATGTAAATAAAGTATTGTAAAAAAGTTAATGTTTGTATAATTGCAAATTCGGAAAAATGTCAAATGATTGGAATGCTACAAGATTAAATGTCAAGGACTATAAATTATAAAACTGGAATATTATTTATTTTGAAACTAAAACTTCATAAAAGTTCATAAAAAATATTAAATATATTACACACTAACAATTATTAAAAATCCAAATCCAATATTAGGAGTCGCCAAATAAAAACATTATTTAATACAAAAAACGTAGCAGTACTTAATAATAATAAATTTACCACAACTGTTTCTTGACTTCCTCGAAACTAAAACAAATAGCCGTGAATGTAAATCGTAGTTAGCACCACACCACCGGGCCGACGGCACCAGGCCGTTCTCCAATATTTCCAACATTACCTCATTTTGGCTCATTTCAGCAATATTTTTACGGGTAATTATATTTTTATCCTTCGGAAGCAGCTTTGTTCTGTTGGTTAGAAAATTATATTCTCACTCACTATAGTTTTGCAAAGCTTGTCTAATAAAACAAGCTTTGCAAAACCGTAGTTCTATAAAACCATAGTTACAAAACTATAAGTTCTTGGTTAAATATTAATTACCAGCGAGACAAAGTTATTTATCTATTTTCTTATTTTAAAAATTATTATTAGAAAGTGGAATTACATGGACTGAAATAAATTAATGCTCTAGGCGGGCTGACTGGCTGGTTTATTAAATATTATTTTACATAATTTTTTCCATTATTTTCATTAACATTTCATTTATTATCAGTGAAAGTACTGTTTTTTTAAATTATTTTTACTATAGAAGTATACATATTTGTAGTTGGAAACATCGTGGGAGTCCGATCTCCCCAGGAGTCGGCATGTTTGCCGCTTTGCCGACATTCCCCAGTTAATTAAAGCCCATTTGTACTCTTGTCTTGCGAATATAATTTATGGAATGGCAGAACATTTCAGCGTTTACTCAATGCAAAGATTTTTAACTTCTTATTTACTTTTATTTATTTTGTTACTTATTTACTGTAAAAAAGCAACGAAATTAACACAAATTTACTAAGCTATAAAAGAAGAAAATTTAATTTTCAGTAATACCTTCCTCTACTTGGCTACATTATATTTAAAATATTGTTTTTAATATACAGTATAGTTTGTTTTATATCGTGCTATTTACATCTTCATAAAATATCAATCAATCCAAAAATAATTGGAACCGAAAAGATGTTACTTATTTAAGAAAAAAGTAGGCCGTCATCGCAAGGTTCGGGTATTGACAAACCCGGAGCTCAGCACCTCCTTATCAATTCCAAACAAGCCCGCCTCGAACTCAAGCTCCGCCTACAAGAAGGTAAATAAGCCCATGTTATGTAAGCATTATTTTACAAAAGTAGGTACACACTTTACCATACATAATGTACCCACAACTTGATAACCTTTCGTTTACCTTTATCAAAGAAACGAAGCGACATCCTGCCAGTATTTTCACAATAATACGTTATGTTTGCATGTAGGTTGGCAAATTTAAATGGACACAGGCTCAATAGAATGCCAATATTTGAAAACATATGTAAGTCTAGTTATTGTGAACATAATAATTGTTTACAAAATTTTGCTCCTCGTTGAAATATAAATTAAAATACGAATAATCATTCAACGTTCCTTTCTTCTTAAGTACAGAAAAATTCAATAAACACAAAATGGCATTTAAAATCGCTTAAACTCTTCGTAATTTCCTCGCAGTAAAATAACAATACAAAAGAAATAGACATCCAGCTCGAACAAACAACAGAACAAATACAAACTGAGGCTTTATTGCTGAAATACAGTTCTTGGGTAACAGGACAATGTTAACAAACAAAATCAACAGAGCGGGTGAAACTTTCTCAGCTAAGAAGTCGAAACTGTGTGTATACAATGTATAGGAGTGAGCTCTAACAAGCTGGCCATCCGAAGTGATTAAACGGAGCGCGGCTTGAGATAATTCAGCGAGAGCGGTCACTGGCAGAGGAACAGACAGTTTGAAAGTGTTCTGCGGAGGCTGGCACGGCCCGCGCCTTGCAGATTTGTGTTCGCAAAGCGCTCGAACAAAGGGCATGCACCGCTAACGATGGAGACGCACTCTCTCGGGCGGAGGCAGCCCGCTGCGAGGAATCATATTGTCTACACCGACCACAAAGGAAGAAAGTAAGTACTTATTATTTTCATCTCGGGCTCGTTCTCTTTGTGAACTATCATAATTATACACGAGGTTGTTTGTAAAGATAAACGGTTTTAGCATAACTGCGTTGCAATATTTTGAGTCTTTTTTGTACAGGTTAGTGTATGTTATATGATTGATTGGATTATTCGAGCCTTGTGGTGTTTGCTACAAGGTTGGGACGACAATTTAGACCAGCTTGACCACACTGGTTCACCTGACCCCAATAAAATGTTATACCATAGTAGGAACCAGTAAAAATTTAGGTTTTAATTTTGTTAAAAATACTTAATGTATTAAGCTTGCCTGTACGAATAAAAAAGTTATGTGTGTAAATATGGTAATATGATAATTTATGAACTGATTAAAATGAGTGTTGTTTTATGGATAGTTTTCCAAGGATTGGAAATATTTTTCCAATAAAAACACATTAATGGATGAAGAAACTGATCAAAAAACAAGTACGACAAGTGCGAGTGTAACTCGCGCGCCGAGGGTTTTGAATTTTTGTCGTTTAGGTAGGTACGTATATGACGACCTCTTGGCGCGGTTGCGGTTTGATTCCCGCCTCGGGACTAATATTTGTAGATCTGCAGATTATTTGTTCGGGTGTTCTAGTCTTTTTCTACGTACACAAAAATAAATCATCTAATGCGATACTTATACTTTATTAAGTATAACAGCTTAATAATATAATCTTATTAATAATAATCATTGAGTAAGGACTTTGAAATTTTGAGAACAAAGGTTTTGGTGCGTTGTGGAACTACTATTACAGTTACTACACAGATTCGTAGGTAGGTATTTATAGGGTTGGTACCTACAATTTTTTTTCGACTTGTTTCAACGTATTTCACTAAGTATAAAACTTAAATGATTTTCAAAACCTGTTTTGAATTGTCGAATTCCATACCTTTGATTTGATATTGCTCTCAATGAAATAGCCCCCATTGTATGAAAATTAGTTTTTTGACCATATTTCAAAAAGTATTATTTTTTCAGACTTCTCTATATTTTTCCTGTAAAATATAGATCTATATCTACAAACGCATAGTACATTTTACATCGATCACTCTGCAATCTTCGGAGATAGGGGGGGGGGGGGGAATGGTAAATTTTTCGACCATTTTTAAAATATATCGAAAAGTATAAAACCTATCGAAATTTCAAAAACTGTATTGGAATGTACAAACCAATACCTTTCATTTGATACCCAACTCGGTGGGGTGGTCACCCCTTTAGAAATTTTTCCGCCCTGTTTTGACCATATTTCAAAAAATATTATTTTTACTTCTCTATATTTTTCCTGTAAAATATAGATCTATATCTACAAACACTTGGTACATATCACATCGATCGCTCTGCAATCTTCGGAGTTAGGGGGGGGAAAGGTGGTCATTTTTTTGACCTTTTTCAAAATATTTTAAACAGTATAAAAGCTACCAAAACATACAAATACCTTTCATTTGAAACCACTTTCAACTCTGTAGGACCCATTTAAAATTTCGATTTCAAAATTTGTACTGAAAATCTTCATGTTGATTTTTCATTTATTTTCATTTATTTTTCTATAAATATGTGCGGGCGCACAAAATGTATTATTATTTCAAATTTCAAGTCAATAGCTGCAGTAGTTTCCGAGATATTAAGGATTCAAAACACAAAACAGACCCAAAGTGATCCCATAGGGTTTTGCAACCGATGTCAAAACCCTAACAGTAGGTACTCATCAAAAATCTTATTATATTGGTTGCGGTAAAATTATATTCGACGGAAAGGAAGGCCAGACCTCTAAACCAAACAAATGGCTCCTATTATTTCTCTCAATTTAGCCTAACAAGCAACTTAGAGTCAAAGGTTCGACGAAGCGGGGAACTCAATGGCCGTGAATTTTGTAATCTTCATTAATTACACCCAAAAGTTAACTTTAGCTCTTTCCACTCATTTCTGTTCCTGTTCATTAGAGCTCTTCCATGTGTTTTATTACTTGACTAGCATGACTAGCTTTTGCCTGCGGCTTCACCGGTTTTGCCGGGATAAGAAGTAGTATATACGCTTAACAGTACACATAATGCTTGTGATATGCTGACATGCCTTCCCCAAACGAAAGGCGGTTGCCTTTATTACCGTGCTTGGCAGGAGGATTCTTGATTACAAGGTGTTAAAAAAAGAATGGGACCTGCTGCTACCCTACCAATAGGTAGTAGGTACCCTTAAGGCCCTGTATAAAGACAATATTTAGGTATTAGTAGTATTATTTAGTAGTTCGTAGCGCTTGACAAATAAAGTTGAAAATGGTGATGCGTTTGATTTAGTTGAATCTCTTGTTCGACAATGTCAACATTATTTATCGGTTTTAACTTATTTTAAAAGTAAATACACCAGTAAATTAAAATCTTTATACATATTTCTCTAGATGATAAAATTACCTTTCTTACAGTAACAAAATTATAAAATGTTATCACTCAAAATATTGAGCATTTCGAGACGAAAAAATATTTTCGTGTTCTTTCTTGCGATATTTTTTTCAAGTTTCTAGGTGGTTTTTATGAAATATTTTTGTATAAGTCTTTTTTCCATACACTTGACTATAAACTGTATTTTTTTTGGGCTTGTAATATGTCGCAGTAAGCCTAACTGTGCGACGAAAAAGTGGTCGTTTTACGATGTCTGTCGTATGGCAGCGCCTTAATCAACCGCGGTTATAGCGCCCATGGACTCTTTCGCCGCAAACGCCACGGCTAAAAAGTAGCGATACTAACCCAAGTCCAAGATTTTACATTAGTTTCTGCCCTAGGTACATATATACAGCAAATTCTCCAGAATAATTCGAATTTTGCCCCTGAAATCACCCCAACTTGCGGAACCGTGTTTAAAACCAAGTAAAAAACCTAACACCCTCCATCCCTCCTCCGTAAAACGGAAATGAATCATGCGTCCAAGAACCTGAAAGAAATCTTCATATAAATTAAGTGTATAAAGTTTGTTACCACTGAAAGAAAAAGCTACCGGATAAACTTCAGTGGAAACATTTAAATTCACTACTGGTGCCTTTATGACGCTCTGTTGTTACTTCACTCGGTCCAATTCGCTATTATGAGACAGCTTCTCGAGAATTTAATTTAGATTCTGACGCTTGCCTTTAGACATCATCTTATTAACTCAACTAAATAATTTTTATTTAATTTTTGAAGGTAGGGAGTTCTCTTTATCAGTCTATTCTCGTTACCTCCATCGAACTTTTTTGTAAAACCATAATGCTAAAATATAAGAGAAACCAGACAAAATAGTGATCCCGACTAAACTAGAGGTGCAGGTCAAAGAAGTTGCAAGAAAATAATAGGATTGAAAGTATTCTGTCCACCGAGTGCATAGGCAGGTAAAGACAGACAGGCGGGTAACTTGTGAAGTTTCCGTTAGTCACATTTTCACAACAAGGTATTCACATTTCGAGGACTGGAAAGTTGGCGTTATCGCGTTTAAAATAGAACGACAAACACATCTAACTTTGTGATGCAAAATGAAGATACAACTATTTCAGTCTACTCCGGTTTTTGTATTTAAATTTTTATTTTCAGTCAATGAAAGCCAGACCAAATGCTCTACTTGTATTTTGATTTTATTTTGTGGTTTGAGGTCAAGCTTCTTCTAGTTTGGTACTTTATATTGTGGTTCTGTTCTGTCGATCTAGACACTAGTACATTACTCACTTATGTAAAGTTATTTGTTGTATCCTACGTTAATTGAAATCGATACGAACACATACCTTCTAATGTTTATAAATAACTCTGTTCCTATCAAGTTAGCAAGACAAATTGGAGCTTTTTCATCAACAACAAACCAATAACACAAGCTGAATAGAACAGATTTTATGTGAAATAGATTGCGATTTTATTTTAACATATTCAGAGAGGGTCGCGACACGTTCCGCACAGAGTTCCTTACTCCCGTACTTTGTACGAACATTATAAGTCCATACCTACCAACGAGTTAGTGTACAAATTGATTTATTGAAGTTGAGCGTGTTGCCGAGTTGCGCTTGAGTATTCACAGTCCTTTGCTTTAAACAGATAAAGTGGAAATAAAAAGAAACTTCACTAACAGAAATCCTCTTGTCGCGAGATTTACGAGGGACGCACCTCCGACGCAAATAATGTATGTACATGTAAATTTTATGTTTCCACGAATAAACAATTCTATCTACCTACGATACATGAGCCTGCGCCTCCTTACTTTTCCATTTCCATTCTCACTAAAATAGGTTAACGATCAAAAATTTCAAACTACATTAGTGATCAATTTTGAAGTCAAACTATTGATAGCATTTTGTTAGAACCGACAATTTGCTTTATGAAATCCGAATGTAGGCATCCGAGTAAAAGTGATCATTTTCATGATAATTATATGAAGTCACGCGAACAAGCTACCGTCGCCGTTGATTTAATTCATGCTACAAACAACTTTGAGGTTAATGATGATGGTCAAATTTTAGAGAATAAACTTTTATACCAAAGTTAACTATGGCAGGCAGGCAGGTAACGGTTAAATATTAATTTTAATTTAATGCACATTTGTTAAAATAGTATAACATACAATTTAAGTTTTCAATATTACCTATTTTGAATTAAATTAAGAGTGATTTAAACATGCCAGAAGAAGCTCGTTGACGCTGTCTGAATCTATTCGCATACCCAAACGACAAAAATATTTTGCATTCTACCAACTCCCCTTACAGGCTATACTCGCGTCGCATACAAATATTGTGAAATCCAGTGTTTTTTTGATGGTATTTATTCATTAAATTAACGTCCCGCAAATGCAAGCACAATTAACGCTATTTTCCAGGCCTTTCCGATTGTCAATTAAATTAAATGGAGTCGTGAAATCATTTTTCGTTGTGGCTATAAGTAATTAAAATACCTACCTCGTAATTTTAGGCCTGACAGCAACCTATTTCAGTTTAAATCTAGTGGCCTATACATCAAGAGCATCCTTATATAATTGTTTAATTTTAAACCACTGTTGTTAAAACTATAGCCTTATTCCTTCATTTTAATTTTCAATGAATTCGGTTATTGATAATTATTGAAATTATTTTTTGGTCTTCTGACACTTAACAATCCTAGCTAACTACATGTATGGTTTAATCTAAAGGTTTAATAGCTAGTACGATTTGAACTTCTCATATTGCAACATACTGAAAAGGGAACAAAGTGAAACATCATAATTTTATTGAGACATAGTCAAGCAGTAAGCAATTCGAGAAGACTAGTCAGCCGCAGACGTTTTACTTGAAACTCGAAGTTAGTTTCGCGTATATAAAGTTGCCAGAGCCTTGCTTGCCCACTCATACACTTTGTAACGACAAGTCGCTCTACTGAGTTTTGCTCACTTGAGCTTAACACATCGTTTGGATAAGAAGGATTTAATAATAGAGTCGGGTTTACGAGTGCCGCAATGACAAGTAATAACCATAGTGTTATTCCATGTTTTATTTCACGTAGCACCTATATTTTTCATAAAACCAGTTACGAAAACTTTACCTGTCTATAGCATTATCTTGACTTGACTTCTTCGATATGTTAGGATATGATCATACACTGACATTTCAATAGCATAACTAAAGCATAGACAGAAGGTCTGGCTATGTTATCTTTGGATCCTTCACTCCACATGTACACGTGGGCATAGAGTAGTGCGAGTGTAAATAATTCAATCGATTGGAAGCCTGCTCTCGGGAGCTTTGGATGAATACCAAGATCCGTACACACCTATACATTTGAACGCAAGTGTTTTCTGATTGGGGGGATAACAGACGAGAAAAACCAGTAATAGCTTTCTTAAGTTCCTGGTTTTCATTCTGTTATGAAATACATAATGACAAGTCACTTACCCCTGAATCAGAGCGTATTTAATTTTTTTTTATTAAAACTATGTCAATAACCCTTTGTCAGGTAAAAAACAGAGGCTTATGCTTTTCTGACTTGCGTTTGAGTATTCAAGGGTGAAAAGATTTCATGCTAGGACCATAGGACGAAAACTCTTGTACTGCAGATGCCTTCATTCAATGTAAAGTGAGCCTCACGTTATGATCGTAGGTTCGTGATAGAGCTCTTGATCTACGATTGTGTGCTATAAATCTATTCTCTCTACGCGTTAGCCGTTGTTATCCGAGTAAATATTTTGTTACTTATGTTTGAGGATGTGTAAAGGTTGTCGCTGCATTGTATTTGCTCCTATTTAGCCTTCGCAAAGTTATTTTATGCGGAAAAAGCAGTATCAACCACCTTCGGTATGTTCTAGAACACTTGCGGTTGGATTAATATTTATTTTAGGTCGTGTTTTCTTCACGTCATAATTACAATAGATCGGGATAAAATTCTAGACCTGTAAAAAATATGGGCTACTCCTAATTCGAAATAATGCGAACAGGATATAACAAAGTTTGTACTAGTTTAATGAATTCAAGGTTTGATGGATGTCGAAACGATAGAAACAATCTGCCGATTGAAAGATGTGTGGTACAGGAGACAAGCCCTTGGGGAGCGTTGTTTTACGGGCGTCGTGTTCCAACAAACTTCGGCAGCTGCTTTATGGTCCTAATTTATAAGTGAGCGGCGCCGAGTATTTACGACTCTTTCTGGTACTCGGCGTCCCGCGAGTGCGTTCAGCGTGGCTCCCCCACTTAGCATGCATAGCTATTGAGAGTTATGTTCATTTCAAGAAAAATGAACTCGGTGTCATTGAACTCACGAAAATACCTCTGATCTTCCACTTCCTACTGTATAAGTAAATCACCTGTATAATTCAATTTTTTCCACCGATACTGGTATTGATGCAAAGCGGTCGGACAGCGACGCTCGTAAATCACTGTTTAAAATCGAGACAGTTCTCGGACCTCAACTGAAATACAGACCTGCAAGTTCAGAATACAGGAGATCTATTTGAATTTACGCGGAAAAGCATTGTAATGGAAGTGGGAGCATAAATTAGTTTTCAATTACGCTTTGACGTTTTGCTGAGCCGGGCGACACGTCTCTGAGGGAAGGCCTCGTGCATGACGACCTGCAGCTACCCAGTTATATTTCACCTGTGACGTTTTAATATGAACACGTAGTAGCTTAGTCTGTGATAATGTCATGTGTTGGGGAGATAGAAACTACTTTATTATACCACACAAAGCAAAAGAACAATACTAACAGATACGTTTAAGCTTAGAGTAGAAGGAGTATAAATGAGGGCTTTATCGTTATGAGTGATCTCTTCCAGTCAACTTCGGAATAGATATATATGAAAGTACACTATAGACGCCGTCACTTAATAAATTGATGTTAATAATGAGAAAATTAAAAGTGTTTTTGATTTTAAAGCTAGGAGTCTCCAAAATATGACAGTCTTACCTTTAAAGGAAACTTTCTATTATATCATGGTAAACCTTGACAATAAAGTCTCTATTTCAAACTTCAGCTGGAAAGTGTTCTAGCATTTTGGAACTAGTCTCCTCCTGCGGTGTGGGAGACATTGAGCAAAAGCAGACAGCTTTTACACCTTACGATAAAAGAAATCTTACGTTTACATATCCATTACAACAACAACAACAACATCAGCCTATATAGTCCACTGCTGGACATAGGCCTCCCCTAATGAGCGCCATTGTGGCAATATTCATCATTTGGGGGTTATTGCCCATAATCCCCACGCTGGGCATGCGGGTTGGGGATCGCAGTTCTGTGGAATTGTTCTACAGAGGGCGCTGCTGCCCGCTCTCGGTGTGTTTCCCTTAGTCGCCTCTTACGACACCCACGGGAAGAGTTGGGGTCATATCCATTAACTGCGTGCTTATTAAGCAAAATGTCTAAGTTTACTCTTAGATCTTCGCTCGCTAGGTCAATAAGAAACTTATTAGCAAAAAAGTAATATAAAATTTAAACGCCAATTTAGATGCAAAAGATCCTCGGACGAAACTGTGAAATGCAAGTCTTTAGGACTGTGAGAACTAAATATTAATCGACAGCAGAACGCTGCCAGATCGTTGAATAAATATTCATAGCAATACTACGTTAACGATATGCCGTTCGTTTATTATACGACAGTAGTACCTACACTGAATCCTACAGAATTTGACAGAGATTTGATTTGAGTTTGTAAGCAAACCGCAAATATTTAACTTAAAATTATATTCTTTGTCGTTGTTCAGATTTGAGATTTGCTTAATGTATCTGAAACTTAACGCCAAAATTTGAGTTTCAGTTATTTTTGCAGTGGGTTGTTCAATAAAATTTACCACAGATTTGGATGCAGTATAGATTAATCTATATACTCCATTCTTCCAAGAACTATATCTTTGTAGAACTATAAACCGTCCAAAACTTCGTTCCAAAAATATGTGCATGGCTTAGATTTGTACTATAATTTATACATGGACCTATATTTGATTTTCCCACAAGAACAGAACAGAAAACTGTACTATCCCGGGATCAAATAGTAACTATTGCTAATCCCCTATTTGCTAATCGAAGAAATTTCAACAAAATCTCTTCAGACCTCCGAGTGTGTGTGCAGAAGTAACAAATATAACATTCAAACTCTCCGTTCCCTGTCTAATTTTCGTTTGAATAAATTTGTTTTTGTGCCTATTAACTGGCCGACTACTTTTTTCTGCCTGCGGCTTCGCATGCGTTGTTCCTATGGAAATGCCTAACCAATAATGTTTAAAAAAATTAAACAATCATTATTTAAATGTAGCAATTTGCAGCCATATCTTATGATTGTTACTGGGAAGATCAAATAAATGATAAAATATTCATTGTTTATTGATACATAATAAATAAAAAATTATGTACATACATATAATGCATAAATGCTTTTACATGTACATATAATGCATAAATGCTTTTACATGAAATTCTTAATGATGAATTCAATTTAAATTCAATTTAATTTTCATCTCATGGAAATCTGAAAACATATTGACTATTAGTTATGCCCCACGGCTATCTATAATTTCGATCTGCGTAGCATCAGCGTCAGTAAAATTATTATTAAAATGGGTTCAGCTATTTTGAGGTTAGCTTAAATAAACAACAAACATATTTCGTAATTCGTATACCTAAAGCTACGCTATTGTATTGATATTACAAACAGAAATTCAATATCATAATTATATTTCAAATAATACATATTATATAGATAACCAGAAAAATAAAGACATGCCTATGTACCTGATTCATAATTTAAAGTCAATAAAATATGATAATTATAACATTTTGAATATCCTCCCACAATTACCGGAAAATGAACATGTTTACATGTTGGCAGCACTGGCTAGATTTTGTGCTTTTATTTTGATTTTTTTGGTTGATAATAATTTTACGTCAAATCAAAGAAATAAGAATAAGTTGGTGAAATCAGAAATCTACCTATGAAGTGTGATCCCGTGTGTTTTATTGACAAACCCACTGTGATTTTGGCAACATCGGACTGAACAAACAAGACGGCATTTTTCATTTATTTTGGATTGTTTACAATGGTGTTTATCAGTCGGTGTCAAAAGCCGTAATGGCGATAACCGACATACTATTTTAGTGATAGACATAATATCAGATTATCGAGTGCTTGATTTTATTTTGTTCTGAGACTCCGTCCGTACTTATTCATAGGTTCATAAATTTATACTTCGAATTCCTAGACTTTGAACTAACGGAATAACACCTAAACTTTCCAACCGTCTAGTAGTCTTTTGGTACTTGGGTTTTTATTGAGCTATCTTGATTCACACTACCACCGACCCCTATTATATCTTCTTAACTAATAATATAAAGAGGAAAGTTTTGATTGTTAGTTTGTTTCAATTGAAAATGCACTGAAACTGCTGTACCGATTTGATAAACTCTTTCACCATTAGAATCCTACATTTATTTTTTTTACTGATCAACATTTATGCATATTATATTATAGGCATGTTAGAATATTCTCAAGAAAGTTAGGGGTTCGTATGAAAACTTCGATAATGTAACCTAACGTGTATGTGTGTTTATATTTTTTCTGTTCTGATTTTCTCTATCTTGATGTGCAGTAAAGAATATTTATATTGTATTATATTGTGTAAATATTAAATATTTTTGAAGTTCTTGTTAAATACTTGTACAAAGCCGAGGCGGACTGCAAGTCTTAGAAACAAAAGAATTTTTTAAAAACCACTGGGCAGTTAGTATTACATATCAGCTTATAATTAACACCCCTGAAATAGTTTTATTTTAAAAAACAAAACTGTTTCAGGGAAAAAAACGTAATATCGCAGCACTACATAGTATAAGTCGGAGTATCGACTTAAAAAGTTCGTAGAGGGTACACACCGAAGTGTCCTTAGGAAGTAGGTAGTTATACGAAGGCATACAGAATGCAACATGCAAAAGCCATTGAGGAACCGCTATGAATGGATGTCCCGCCCGGCGGGTGGCGCATTGTGTGAACATGTATGTGACATTACGTACTTGCACTTACCAGGGAATTCATATATTCAGGTGTTTTTCGTATTCCTAATTCAATTTAATTGTACCAATTACTTATTCGTTTGGCACTGATTATTGAGATTTAGGTGATGAGGTGTAACCTTATGAATTCCTGCCCTCCTAGTGCAAGACCAACTCTTTCCGTGTTTACATGTGTATTATATAGTACTCAGATCAGCAAAAGTTGTCGGAAATCATATACGTATCACGGACCTAGCTGTCATCACGTGCTTTATTTTAGTTTTTTCTCTCTCCGTAAGTAGGTACATTTGCCCAAAATTGGGCTAAATATCAGTGTTGAAATATTAAAGTTTAGAAGCATACATGTTGTGGCTTCATATAAAGCAAAAATTACGAGATAAATATTTGTATATTATCCTTAGTTTTAGATGGTAAATATCGACCAGTGTAGTAGTTACCCACGTTAGTATAGAAATATGAGCGACTCTATAAGAGATTTGCAGAGTTGGCAGTTTTCGTATTATATTATAATGTTTAACGACCTAGTATAGCGCCATGGTGCCGTGTGGTGCCGGCATAGAATTTCACCACCCCATCTCTTCCCGTGGGTGTCGTAAGAGGCGGCTAAGGGGTTTCCCTTAGCCCACACCGGGGGGCGGGCAGCAGCGCCCTCTGCAGAACAAATCCACCGAACTGCGATCCCCAACCCGCATGCCCAGCGTGGGGATTATGGGCATTAACCCCCAAATGATAATGCCATCTATGGCGCTCATTAGGGGAGGCCTATGTCCAGCAGTGGACTATTAGAGGCTGGACATAAATTATATAAATTGTTCTCCACTTTCAAATTAAAATATAAATACCCTTTATTCACAATCCACAATTTGAGTTCGATCCATAGAGTAGTACCTACGTAACAGTAACAGGGGTACAAACACATTACAGCGCATTCAGTTGGGGGTGCATTGGTTCAAATATCCGTCGCTCGACGATGGCTCACCGACACGAAGGAGGAAGGAGATTTCAATGCACTTGATTTATGGCCCACATAATGGAGCTTACCCTGTATTTTGCTGCATGCAACTAACCGTTCGAACCTCTAGCCTAAGCATCCTTTGTGTATGGAAATGTAACTAGGATTTTTTGAAAATATTGTAAAATCAAAAAGATTTCGATGCTCGTCAAACGTCGGTATCAACTATTTTTAATACATAAGTTACCGTTGCCGAATGTGTCTCTCCCAAACAAGGTTTTTATTAGCATCACCACTTTTGGCCGATCGGTAATCACATTAAATTTGTTAAAAATACTCAACATGAGGCTGCCCAAAAATGCTTGAAAAAAAGATACCCCGCGACTTCCAGTTAAATAAAACTGTCTAAAAATCACGGCTTCATATGTGCCCAAATCTGATTTGCGTTTGAGGATTTGGGGTAAGATAATACTCGCAAAATGTGTGTTATTTCGAGTAAAGTTAGTTCAGAGTTCCTAAAAGCAAAGTTCCACTAGATCCAAAAATTAGCTAGCAGTACTCCCCAGCAGCCTTAGCGATACGTCATTGGCAAATTGAAAACATAATTTATTGCTCTCCCATCGTCTCGGCTTATGCAGCTTACTTTAGGCGACAACCGGAGTACAGGGATTTTTTTATTTGAAACTCCCCTGCTTCCAAGTGGGTTTGTAAGTCACTGAATATTTCAGCTTTTAATAAAACAGCTACGAATTAAATTACAATATGAACTGAAAGCTGAACTTTCAGTTCATATTGTAACTCTTTATGACTAAAATTAGTACTCAGTAGTGTAACTAATACTGCAGAAAAAACAATTTCTATATTGGTATGGCCATGTTTTTCTAAAATAATGGCGTCTCTAGATCCCTACAAAGCGAGATCTAATAGCGGAAAATCAAACAACAAAATCGAATTACCTGCCTACCTGAACATTATAGTAAGAGAACAGATCTGAGGACATAGGTACTTTTATAATATTTGCCGAATGCAACAAAGTCGGGCTGCGTCCACATACACCTGAATATAGGCTTCTCCATCCATAGACACCCTGAGACCGCTAAAGTGACGTCGCTCCATCGAGTGAAAGGTCTTTCGTATTACAACGCGGCCGCCATTCGAGGACCCAGCAGTTCTGCGACGTATTTGGCCTGTAGACTACCTTCACATTTTCACTCTCTGTTCAACTGCGCTCAAGTACAGACGTATACCTTTCCATTTCACAAAAAGGATAATAAATATATATCTATAAATCCTCAAACCTTTGTTTCACTTAAAATTTTATCTATAACATAAAGAAACTTCGAGCATAGCTCTCTCCATAGCTCCCTGAGCAATTTTGAGCTTATCCATGAGGCCTATAGTCAGTGACTATGACTCAGATCCGTAAGACATCACTATGTGACGAGAGGTTTTTCCAACGCCGCCGTATTTTTGTTTGAACACCTTAATCCTTTTACAAATGAATTTCGCCATTGTAATCACCACTCCTGTCTGTAGCAATTCCACCAAATTGGGAGATCAACTTTGTTGGTTTTTTCAAAATCTGTTATGTAATCCGTATGTGAATCGCATCTACGGGATATGTGGACGGTATTCGCAGCGCAAAGTGCTGCGTTATTCTACTTAATAACCATTAGTCCAGTTCGTTAGCAGAATATTGCTAACGAATGTGTGGCAGCATAGCTCTGGCGGCGGCAACGGACACATCGGCGGCGCGTCGACGCAACGCAACGAACACTAGGGGAAACGCGAATCGCCGCGTCGTCGTCGCCTCGCCGCTGTGTGCCGCCGCTAGCTGAAACGCTCAATTAACACACACAGCTGAAATTCCCACAAACCCCACTGTGCCCATCCACCAATTCATATAAAATTACTGACATTGGTGCAAATAACAATACATTTGTCATACGATGCAAACAGCATTACACCCGCTATAATAGTGGCTGGAAGATCCGTAGAAAATTTTATGATATTATTTTCTACAGTTTCGGCTGTTTTTACGAGATTTATGACTCTCTTTATGGTTTAATGATAATACTTAGCAGATAGCAATAATTTGTACATCACGAAATCTTCTTTTCCACGAAAAGCGGAAGGTTTGTCTCATTAAAGAATATCTGGGAACAGGGGAAGCTCAGAAGTCAAGCTGCCGTGATGGAGATGATTAATATAGCTCATTTGCGGTGCGCGGCGTTCCGACTCCGGTCGGCTATGCGCTACGGACTACGGGCCACGACCTACGTTGCTACGTGCCCGTCTACGTACATCGTTTACGCTTCCGTTGAGAGAATTTATTAGATTCCACCCCATTTCTACCTTTTATCTCTATTATGTATTTAATGCACAATATTAAGCCTGACGTATCGCAACGTGAACAAATCATACGAGTCGTTAATCATCATTAATTTGATATTCTGGTTTCGCACATGGTTTATTATCACTGTTATGAGTGTATTAAGAATTATTCCACTAAAATGTGATATTTGATATCAAACCAGCGGGAATAATTTCAAAATAGATAGTAATATTGTCTCTCTGACATAAAAAGTCGCATTTCAGTGAAAATTTTCGTTTCAATTATCGATTAAACTGGCTCTACGTAGGAAGGAGTACGGCGGCGGCGGAATGTAAGAGGTATTATTCGTGTAATTGGTTCCTAATGCCACGTAAACCCCCCAAACGTGTTGGGAGACTGGACCCGGAGATAAAGAACGCGAGCACTCGCACAGGTTTTTTAACGTTTGTTTATTTTTATCTCAACGATGTGTATATTTAATTGCGTGCTACTTTAGCGTGTAATTTTGTGCACATTTCTTTTTCATACGCTAGAATATCAGTTTGGTTGAGCTCAAAGCAAAGACAATTTATCTTCTCTATACAAAACAGGTGAGATGACACAAGTGAAGTCTCATAAACTCAAATGTTTTTGCTGAGACCGCCGTGAAGTTTTTATAGATCCTACGTAGGTACTGCGGCGGGACGACTGTAGGAATTTTTCAGTGTGCAATGCCCTGTCGCGCCCGAATCCTTGGAAATTTATGACCGCGGTCGCTGACGGTGGCCAGTTTTACGAATACTGTACAACGGGTTTGTACACGTCTCGCGCTTGTGAGTCTTGAGATATGCGCTTTAAAGAGATTCTTTATTTATAGTTATAATACATATATACATATTATAGTTATTAAATGTATTGTTAGCGGTGTGTATTTAACCGTCAATAAGTCATGATGTTACCGCTTCTTCGTCAATTCGTCAAGTCTTGTATTGTAATGTGAAAATATAACAATTAAGTTATTCATAGAGGTACCGACGTATCTATGTATGTATGGTAGGTCGTTATTTTTTTTGGAAATAGCTCTTTTTTCGCCATTTGTATAACTATCCAAGTAGTTTACAGTTACACAAATAGGTAGGTACCATTTATATTAAAAATCAGACCAACAAACCCTCGTGGTTGAAGTAGATAAAGAATTTAAAGTACAGCATAGAACCGAAGCCAATAAAACATTTACGATTGCCAAATTAAGTTTGTATGAAACATGTATATGCTTTTATTATAATTTTGCAGCCATAAAAGCTTGTTTTAACAAACAATAAAGCGAATTCGTGAATATAAAACTGCACTCATACGTCGTTGAATGGAAAAACCGACTTTTTGGTAACGATAGCAAGCCTACCGGCGTCACAAATTGGCATTAAACAAATAAATTGAACGCGACTCGATGTTGTAAATTAATGTAAATGTCGATTAAGTTGTACATGTGTAATTCAATCTGCATCAGTGCATACTATATCTGAGACAGCACGTAAAACATTCGGTCGCAAACGTACTAAATAACGATGTCTGGCAAAACAATAACCCTTCTCAGTTGGCAGTCGGGTGAATACCGCGAGACAAAGATGTCATTTGTTTTTTAAATTTTTTTGTCAAAGGTGACAACCATCTTCGAAAAAAGGAGGCGGTTCCATGATCGAATGGGTGTTTTTATGTATGTTAGTGGATAATTGTTTAGTTTTCTCCGTCAATAAAGGACCGATTCAGAAAATGCTCTTACTTATTATATTGAGAATGTTTTTATTCCCAAGGGATTACAATCATCCAGCAAAACAGTTTCAAATTAAGGGATTTGTTGTAAAATTTAGTCGGTTTCAGATTAGAAAAACAATTAAATTATATGATTTTACTGGAAAATCAAATAAATAAATAATGCTGGATAATCCACACAGCATCACCTAGCCCCAAGCTATGCAGAGCTTTTATTATGGGTACTAGATGACTGATATAGATCACATAATAATATATTAAATAGATAGATATTTTTATTACAATATAGAAAACGACCAAAACACCCTGAATAAATGTCTGCAGATCGTACAAATATTTGTCCGGCGGGAATCAAACCCACAACCTCATGCGTCGTAGGTGGACCTTGGTCCACCGCGCCACATAGGTCGTCAATATACGTACTTATATACGACAAAACCCTTGGCGCCCGAGTTAAACTCGCACTTGACGAATTTTATGTAAACAATCGTTCGTTTCAGGATACCGTACGCCGACAAAATAACCCCGGAGCCGATCCTGCAAAACAATGCGAGAGACACAAAAGCAGATTCCATCAGGAACAGTTATAACAGCCAATTCAAAGTCGGCATTTACGGCTGGAGAAAGAAATGCCTGTACATTCTCATAATAGCGCTGATGTTCATGATGATCATCAACCTGGCGCTGACACTTTGGGTATTGAAAGTCTTGGATTTCAATTCAGTGAGTATTCCTTTGTCATGAAAATATACCTACCGCTACCGCCTGATCTTAAAAACTTTTTTCTGATAACTGCTTGTCGACAAAACATATTTAAACATACTTGATGAATCCTCATGGATGCATATTAATAAATAATAAAATTAAAAAAATGTAATTACAATTACTGAAAATACCCATAATAATCTATACCTACTGGTATTATAAGGAGGAAAGATTTGTTTGCTTGTATTGAATAGGCTCCAAAACTCCTACGCCGATTTGAAAGGTTCTGCATTAAAATCCAAAATTAATCCTGAAGCTATATAATAATTTCATGTCGAGGCGGACTGCTAGTAAATTTTTAAATAAAATAAATGTTTATTGCAATTACATAAAAACTACACATATACAGGCTCTGAAGTTGCCCTCTAAGCAAAATTTGCTTGTGTTGGGAGACCCCGCAACAATTCATCAAGCCTAGTATGTTTAAATATGTTTAAACAGTAATATACTAGGATCAGTTATTGCTTTGTGTACGTTATTAGCTTGGTCTCAAGTTGATAAAAATACTATCCATTCCAGGAGGGTATGGGCCAGTTACGGATAGTGCCAGGAGGCATCCAGCTCTTGGGCCAAGCCCTGGTGCTGGACTCTCTGTTTGCTTCCAGCATCAAGTCGCGACGCGGTCAACCGATATCTATTGAGTCCAGTAGAAACTTTACCGTCTCAACGAGAGATGAGCATGGGGTGCTGCAGAGTAGATTATTTTTAGGTGAGTAAACGATACCAGTAAAGTCTTACGCCATGCCAGGGTACCTTACTACTACTTAGTGGCAACTTAACAAATCATTCACTTACACCTATGAATAAATGCCAAAATAAAATAATTAAAAATATACTTATTAATATTTGAAGTGGACACGGGTCCAAGTGACTAATTCAAGTTTATTGCCAACCAAACCAAGTAACTGGATATACTTACTATGTTCTATAAAATAAAAGTACACTAGTTCGCAATAGGTAGCAGAAAGTCTAAACTGTCTTTTATTTGGTTCGGATATCCATCCCTAGTATTAACAAAATTTAACGATTTATTCTCAGGGCCCGACCGCCTAGAAGTAAACGCCGCCAAACTTGAAGTGCGGGACTCGCGAGGAGTGCTCCTCCTCGGGGCGGGAGACGGCGCGGTGACCGTTGGGGCAGACTCCCTCGTCGTCGCCAGCCCGGCCGGGGTCACTCTGCAGACCTCAGCGCAGACACCGCTGGTGAAGGCACCACCGTCTAAGCAGCTCATGTAAGTGTTTGGGGTATTGCAAATTAAAGTGTTGTTTGTTATTATCACATCACAGTATTCACGAAAATTATATAACTCTGTGTTATTTTATGCTCGAGCTCGGCTTATCGTGCTTTCCGAGGCACGAGTGTAACACCATCTTCTTTCTCTTTCCTGGCTGCTTCTTACTGTAACTTTTACTTGCTAATTTTGGTCCATGTAGGGTATTTGTACCCGGAGCAGCATTTAATAGGGGTATAATTACTAATATATATTTATTAAAGGCAAAAAAAATGTACATTTTCGGTTTGCAACCTCATTGATACTGACAAATCATAAAGAAAAATCAAAATGGTAATGTAAAAAAAAATTGCACGATTTATGTCTAAACTTAGGCACGACTTATGTCGAAACTTTTTATTTCCGTTTATCGCGTTATGGCCGATCGGTCATAACGCGATTGCAGTATCATCTAAGATATTTTAAACTAGGTTTACTCCGCGGCTTCGCATGCTATGTTTTATGGAAACGTTACTCCCTCTGGACTTCTAAAATCCTCTAGCTATAAATCGAGGTATTATGTCTATTTCATTATATTTATTTTCCGCATACAGGCTAGAGTCGCCGACTCGATCTCTACAAATATACGCGGGGCAAAACATTGCCTTGGAATCACGCGCCGGCGACATCAGTGCCAGCTGTCTTACCACTTTTCGACTCAAGTCTATTGCAGGATCGGTGAGATATTCATCTTAATACAGTTGATTTAGAACCAGCTTTAGCTAGATCAAAGTTATCAAATAATTAGCAAGCTGATGTGGCAGTAGGCGGGCCATATCTCGCGAATTGATTGCAATCCAGCGGCATTTTTAATCCAACTGGATTTAATCTCAATTTCAGTGCAAACCAGCAATATTGATTTTAAAAAAAGTGCTGGGCAAAATTTAAAATAACTAAACCACGTGACTACCGTCAAAAAATATTTCTTTACTAACCAACAAAACCCAAAAAGAGGATGTTCTCAATACGGCTGTATGTTTTTATGTATGATTGTTACTCGATATCTTCTCCAATTGAGAAGTCCGATTTTGTTATTTCTTTCGCTTTTGCATAGATAATGATTTCGAGGTGGTTAAATATTAATACCCGCGGTATCTCCATTTGTCCCATAAAACTTAGAAATCAGAATTAATATAAAGTTCATAAATTTGAATTCCGTTTTCAATTTTTGTAAAATATCTAATACTAGCGGCCCGCCCCGGCTTCGCACGGGTATTAAACAAAAATTTCAGAAATTATACACACGAACACGATGGGTTTCACAGTTTTCATACGGATCTTTACTTTTTTTAACAGCATTGGGGTTTTTGACATTGACTCAACATTCCAAAACTGACACTGGCCATAGAGAAAAAGCAAGCACCGTGCGCTATATAACCTCTTTTTCTATTCTGACGCGCCATAATAGAAAAAGAGGTTGAATATACAGCCCACGGTTCAATTATTGAATTTTTCATGCGGATCCCTAACTTTTTGAAAATATTAGGTCCTTACATATGAAATTGGCGTTTTTCGTACTGGCCACTTTAATCACAAATTTCTCCTCTTTGGAAGCGGATCCATCGCAAACCACGTCCGAGTTAGCTGCAGGCTGCGGTGTTAGTGATAAAACTGTTTTAATTCACTTGAAGCAAATTGGGAAGATTAAAAAGCTTGAAAGGTGGGTATCTCACGAATTGACTGAAGCAAACCGGCAAACGCGCATCGACTGCTGCGTTACATTACTAAACCGGCACAATAATGAAGGTATTTTAAACCGAATCATTACCTGTGATGAAAAATGGGTTCTTTACGATAATCGGAAGCGCTCAGCGCAATGGTTGGATCCTGGCCAGCCAGCCAAATCCTGCCCCAAGCGAAAATTAACCCCAAAAAAGTTACTTGTAAGCGTTTGGTGGACTAGTGCCGGTATTGTTCATTACAGTTTTCTCAAATCTGGCCAGACTATTACGGCTGATGTCTATTGTCAGCAATTGCAAACCATGATGGAAAAGCTAGCGGCTAAACAACCTAGGCTGGTCAATCGCTCCACGCCACTGCTGCTTCACGACAACGCTAGACCACACACTGCGCAACAGACGGCTACTAAATTAGAAGAGCTTCAATTGGAAAGTCTAAGACATCCTCCGTACTCCCCGGACCTTGCTCCAACAGATTACCATTTTTTTCGAAATTTGGATAACTTCTTGCAAGGGAAAAAATTCAACTCCGATGGGGCAGTCCAAATCGCCTTCAAAGATTTTATTGATTCCCGTCCGACTGGTTTTTTTAGTAAAGGGATCAATGAACTACCTATAAGATGGCAAAAGTGCATAGAAAATAATGGTTCATACTTTGATTAATTAAATATATTATATTAAAAAATATTCGACTTTTTGTTCCTCCCATACAAAACGCCAATTTCATATGTAAGGACCTAATATTATATAGCCTATGTTCATCACGGAAAATTAAGGATTCTAATGGTGAAAGAATTTTTTAACTCGGTCCAGTAGTTTCGGAGCCTATTCAATTCAAACAAACAAACAAACAAAGATACAAACAATCAAATCTTTCCTCTTTATAATATTAGTATAGATTACCTATGTACTTATGTCGCAATGAAGCAATCAATCAATACCCAAAACTTAAAGCAAGTTTAGGTTAAAAATGTTCGCTGTGAGTGTCGAACTTTTGTCGGTTATGTATACAAAATAATATAGGCTACTACAAATACTTACTTGAATACTCTTTGGAGCCGTCAACAAACCGTTACTTTTATTTGATATCACACTTGACCTAGACCTAAGTCTCTTTTACAATTTCGTCACATCATCATTTTTACTAATTTTTTTCCTAACTTTTATTAATAGACGCGGTAGTTGCTCGGTTACTAAAGATTTAAAAAAAGGCAGAAAAAGCGGGCAGACGGGTATAAAAGTTAGGTATAAAATTTGTTTTAGCATGTCAAGACCGACTTTATAAAAAATAGTTTAAACGATTTTTTGGCAACTTTTTGTTTATCAAGGCGTCTTTTATCATAGGTAAATAGTAAAAATGTTGACAGAGTTTGTTACTAATGTCGTTTCATAAATAAAATATATTTTCTAACTAAGGGCGCCATGGTTGAGTACCGATCAGCGAAGTTAACATTATTGGGCGCAGTTAGTATTTTTGGATTGTTGACCGCGTCATGTCGGCCCATTGTCGACCTTATGTTTTTTTTTTATGAACCAATAATAGTCTGTTTTTTGTGCTTCTTTTGCGAAACAGTTTGTTACGATGAAAATAGTACGAAACCTTGCGCATCGACTCGCACTTAGCCGATTTTATTCTGTTTAGCTCGTGTAAACAACAATCTTAATGGAATTGAAATGGACCACCATGTTTTCAGATTCGCCTCGACGCCCCCAGTATATTCATGCCAAAGTTGAAGTCAGCATTGCCTCTCCCGCCCGCAGCTCCCCATTCCCACGACCCCCACCACCAGAACATCTACCAGCTGTGCGCGTGCGCAAACGGGAAGCTGTTCCTCGCCCCCCCACACGGCATCTGCGCCGCGAGAGAGGAGAGCCTTATCTGCCGATGATGATAGGTCATATCACTCTGTTAGCTAATTAAAAGATTTAAAGAAGAACTATTTGACGTATAGATTAAATAACTGTCATCTTGATTTATAATTTCAGTCGGTACAGTTGCAATAAATTCAAAACGAAAACATCTTAAAGCCCGAATAAAAATAAAAGCTGATTCATTATGTTTGTTGAGAAAATACAATATACCTACATTTGCTTTGACCCATTTGTAGGTACATATAGTGGTTATACTAAATTCTGTTAGGTATATTTTTAAAATAATCGGTGGGCATTAGGATGATTTGTTTTAAGAGTGAAATTAAATGAAACAATCAATCAAAATCCATCTACTTGTCGTGATGCAGCACCCGCAAAACAAACCACTATGTTTTGAGATATTGGTAATTTATTCATCCCCGTACGTCTGTATCTTATTGAATGTATGTACGTTGATGATTTTGGGCTTATGGGGTAATTTTTCAGATATCGGAATCATTGATATTAGGGATCAGTATTTTTATGTAGATGTGACAAAATAACATGTTAATACTAGTTGAAAAAGTGTATTCAATGGATGTTCATAGAGATATGGTTAGGTTACAATAAATGTACGCTATTTATCTCCTTGTTGCGCAATGTACGAGTAGGTATTTGCTTATAATTGTATAGTTTTGTCTCTAACGTTTGTTAATATTGTTGTAAATATATGTACCTATACTAAAATGTGTATATTGGTATATATAAAATAACTATACACTATACTTGCTGTTGTTTTTATTCCCTGCGATTGCATATTTTATAAAAGAACTTCCAGACAGGCTTATAAGTATAAGTGGTTTTGTACATTTTAAATCATACCGTAAATGTTTTGATTAACTTTTTTCTTAGTAAAATAGTTGCATCAAAAGAGCAAAGCAGCTCTTTGTGCACGGTAATTTATCTAGTCAGATGTTCTTTGAGAATGGTGCACCTACCATAATGTAATGTAAGTACGCAGGTAATTTTTCCAATTCCATTGATAGTTTCATTCGAACCTTCTGTAAAAAAATACAACATGTTTTTTAACACAAGAGTAGGGCTAAATACCACCCTAGGCCATTGTTCAGTAGCAATTTCTGTGATGAATAATGGCCTGGGGTGAAATTTCGCCCATGGCCATTGTGACAATATCAATATCCTAAAATTGCACCGTATCCAGTTGAACCTATAAATATAATTGAAGTTAATAAATTACAAAACAGTCAATACGAAGCGCCCCGAAAGACAATGAGTGTCTATGAGAACAGTCACCGTTAAACTTTAATTAAAGATTCATGATAAATTACCGCGGGAAGCTGCATCTAGCGGAGCTGCGTACGTGAAATGGTTATTATTATGAGCACAAACAGCTGTTCTATCTAGTTATTAATACATAGGTTTCATTTTGTCAAAGTACAGCAAAGCTATTGCAGTATTTCAAAGGGCTAATTTAGCAGTTTCACAGAACTGAGGTAAAATTTCTTCAGTGACTTTTTTATGACGTGATGGTCTGTGTCTATATAAGACCTAATACCGTTATAAGACGCATTTCTTTTTAAAGTGCTATTCCTGGATAGGAAGGTTTGTCTCAATGATAATATAAAATTTCATAAGCAGAAAATAATACGGCACCGCGACTCACCCATCTAATTGAATTACAGAGTTCTTTGTTGCGGTAGAGCCGTGTGGGAACTCTAAAAGCCATTTCAAAGACACCTCCTCAAGCCGGTTTCGAGCGAGAGGAAATAAAGTTATGATTTATGTAGTGAAATATGTTTCAGGCAATGGGCCAACGCCGTAAGCACCAAATGCCGACGCGTTTCGCCTCCTGTCAGTGACAGTATTTGTTTTGAAACAACACAATCGTTTACATTTAACTTTTAAACCATCTTAAATGGGACAACACAGTGAAATAAAGAGGCTAGATTGTTGTTTCACGATTGATAAAAATTATGAGTTTAGAGTCACAACTTTGGAAAGTATTTTGAATACGTGTGAAAAGTTCATCATAATCATCAATACTTCAGTTTTTTATATCACATTTATTATTTGACTTAAATGCATGCATGCTTACGCTAATTCACAGTAGGTACATATGATTCCTACTATCCCATTTTTAGGTAATATTTTTTTGTTAACATGTTACCAATTAGGTAACATTTGATGACGGACGGTGGGAATGGACTCGGGCCGACGCGCCGACAGCCCTTGGTCAAGCGAACAGTACGTAGGTAGACATGCGTTATCATCTCACTCGACACAGCTCAGTTTCTAAGTCGATTTGATGAAGGTACAGACTGCTCTGCCTCGATTGCGCCTCAAACCGGATTTGGTGGGATTTCATTGGACTGAGACGCGACGTCTTTTGTACGAATCATATGTACCTACTGTGAATTAGCGTTAGCATGCATGCATTTAAGTTAAATAATAAATATGATATAAAAGACTGAAGTATTGATGATTGTGATGAACTTTTCGACATAGCTTTGATATGCATAAAAGCGTATTTTTATATAATAACTAGCGGTCCGACCCGGCTTCGCACAACAAAAATTGAATTTTTCATGCGCATCCCTAACTTTTTTGAAAATATTCTATAGCCTATGTTTATCAGGGAAAATTTAGGATTCTAATGGTGAAAGAATTTCTCAAATAGGTCTAATGAGCCTAATCAATTCAAACAATCAAATCTTTCCTCTTTATAATATTAGTGTAGATAACTTTTATATATATTATTTATAATTATATTGTGAAGTGGCCGGTACGACATGATGTTAAACAAAATGTTAACTTTCATACAAGCCAAGAGGTCATCGATCAAGACAATCGGCAATACTTCTATCGGAGCGTCACGTCCGTGGCATTAGATAAAGTGGAGCTGTATTGGGTTGAATGGAAAGGGCTGGGTTCAGGTCACGTGTTTCTTTATGATTCAATTTGGCGCGGCGCCGTGGACCTTCTGACCTCCGTCAGGCTGTAGCCTGAGTGAAACGTCATCAATTCAAACATCTGTAACTTGAATAGCTTTATTAATTTCTAACAAATCGTGATTTTCTATTTCACACAGTCAAGTAAAGAGAGTAATTCTCTGAAAATATCTCTTGTTACCGATTTAATTAGAATCTCGCAAGTGTTGAATTGTTCGTTCTTAAATCTATGTTTGGCTCCTGTACTAACAACTATTTATATTAGCTACCAAAGTTATTTTTACTTATTACTTATAAAGCCATACAGCGAGGCAGTGCAGCCAGCATCTTGGGTACATTTCCAACTGGTATCTATATGGATAAGTTGAGCTACTTGTAGTTTGTTTGCAACAGTTTGCAGATAGCTCAATCGTTTCAATTGTAATTACTAGTTCTAATTTAGTCAGATAGTTGTCATTTTCTATGTTAATAAAGGTTTTTTTGTCATTATAAATTTTTACTTTAGTTTTGTCATTACTATCAGCAGTTTTGTCACATATACTTCAGCGAGAACAGAGCAATCGTTGCGTTGGTTATTATTAAATATTCACTGGCAACGTTCAGGGAATGTAAGCGTTGCCTTGCCTTACCTTGCCTAGGTATAATGGCTAATACCTCCTGTAAACCGACGGACATCGAGCTATGGGTGCCGTTCAGATTCCGAGCAAGCATCGAGGTTCCTAGCTACGGCATATCTGTCTAATGTATTTGGGTAGGTAAGGTAGGTATGTAGGTACGGGAATAGGCAACAATGTTACAGGCCCTGAAACTTGTTATTATAGAAAAAATAGATAGCTTTATAATATGATACTATTAAATCACAGGATTGGTTAATTACTATTTACTACAGTTAAATATTACAGTGAAGTATGAAACCAATTTTATGTTGTGTTTGTTATCTATACATATATGTACTATAGAAATGATAAATTTGATTGTTTGTTTGAATTTAATAGGCTCTAAAACTACTGGACTGGTTTGAAAAATTCTCAACATTAGAATCCAACATTATCAAAACATAGCTTAAAATCCGTATGAAAACTTCAATAATGTAACCTTACGTGTAAATTTTTTTAATACCCGTACGAAGAATAGGCGGACCGCCAAGAGTCCTGTAAGGTCTAAAGGAAATAAAGCACTTTGATTTTGATTTTTTGATTTTGCCAGTCTGTCATATGAAAATATAAGTATGAAAAATCAATTGCTGTTCTCTAGTCTCGCCAACTTAAAACGGCGTGACTGAGTAATTTTTGTATTTTGTTCTAATACAGGGGTGGTTAAAAGAAAAAAAAATAGGAGATTTTTTTTGGTCGCGGATGTAAACGTTCACTGTGTTTGTAAAATTGTACCTTTTGTAAATCAAGGCACGGATCTGAATTAAATATCCCCCCAAATATTCGGAAGTGCCACTCAAAATTAATTTGCTAGCGGACTTACCTAATCTGACATTTAAAGGCGGTAAGCCCTGCCGGCGTTGTCTACGATGACGTGTCATATCATGCATGTCGAGGTTGAAAATGGCAGTTTGGGATAAATTAAAAAATGGCAAATCATACACAATTATTGCCATAACAAATAAGTCCAATCAACACAGGTTTGGACGCTAGTTTTAGACGTAAAGAGACATTCCCGTATTCATTATAGAGTGCCTACTTAAAGCATTGCTTTTTCTCACTATATCTTCTTCTATTTACTAAATTAAGTGAGAAGTAACACTGCTTAACTTGTGTTATGCTTGTGATCTCCAGTATTATTTATTATTTCACAATAATTTATGTAGATTTCGTTGTTTAAATATGTCACATAAGTGAGTATACCAGAGCTTATTAATTTATTTGAAACCTAAATGTTGACAAATGGTTGACAACATTTATATTTATAACAAGAACTCTAACTCAGTATTTTGCAACGCCCTTACAAAGAGACATGAAAACATTCTTAATTTCCGTATTAAAAATTTATTGTAGGGAACACTCTCGGACAAGTCACCTTGAAAACAAATAAAGCCGAAATCTTGACACTAATATTTTTTGTGAGGAATAAAATAGACAAATAGCTGTTAAGAAATAAATTTATTTTGCTTTATACATACATAATACATAATTGTATCGTTTACTCATTGCTCGTACCTATTTACTATTTTATACTAACCTTGGTGTTTGAAAATGTCCACAAACCTAGGTTAAATTACTCTAAAAGCAAAGGCAAATGTAGAAGTATGGAAAGGGAATGAAGAATGAGATACCGACTCAAGAAGTTAAAAGTTTATAAATCTAAACAGTCTAAAAACTACCTACTTAACTAATTTGACTTTTTTTTGCCGTGTGGTGCCGGCATAGAATTTCACCACCCCATCTCTTCCCGTGGATGTCGTAAGAGGCGACTAAGGGAAACACACCGGGGGGCGGGCAGCAGCGCCCTCTGAAGAACAACTCCACCGAACTGCGATCCCCAACCCGCATGCCCAGCGTGGGGATTATGGGCATTAACCCCCAAATGATAATGCCATCTTTGGCGCTCATTAGGGGAGGCCTATGTCCAGCAGTGGACTATTATAGGCTGGTGATGATGATGATAACTAGTTTAGTCATAAGTAACCCACAAAAAAGGGTTTGGCTTAAAAGATGCTTCAAGTCAAAATTATAGTAGACTAGCGACCCGTTCCGGCTTCGCACGGGTGCAATGCTGGTAAAAATCCTTCCTGTTGAATTACTCTATCTATTAAAAGAACTGCATGTTGCGTAGTTTTAAAGATCTGAGCATACAAAGGAATATGAGCATACAAACAGACAGACAGTGGTAAGCGACTTTATTTTATATTATGTAGTGATACTGCTCTATGCAAAATAATATGAGGTAGGGGAGAGAGAGTAATCCGTCTGCGAGCGATAGTGGCTACTAACCTAGGCATTAAACTCCCAACTTCGCCGTGAAGCCTCTACAATGACACGTCTTTTATGACACCTTTCATTAAAGTTGCTACGTCCAATATTAAGTACGTGCCCCTCCTAAGAATTCATTATTAAAATACCTGCGAGACTACAGCTGTCTTAGTTAATGTGCGCTAAGATTTAAGACTCAATACGTGCTTGAGATAAATTGAAAGTAACGACCCTAAATATTTTCATTGTAATGTTCGTTGCGTTTAATTATTAACGATTTATCACAAGACGTTATCTCTAATACGAACGTGCATATATGTATGAACATGAGTTTCCTAAGTACAAAGAACCAGATAAATATTTCGAAAACTTATATATATATTCATATTCGAAATAGAAATCTACAATAGCAATTTGCATATCAACAAACGTTTTGGCTTTATGGATGTCACATAATATAAGTAAATTAGTTTATTTCCTCTAGGCGACAATTTAGCTCACGCTCTTGTCACAAATTGTCGGCAAGGGTAAATGCAGACTATTAGGGAAATACAGCAATTCAAACAGCCCTTACCCAACATTAGGGCACAATCTTACCCTGGTGAAATTACAACCGACACCTCCTTATGCCGTGCTCCGTAGCAATAACACAAGCAATAAGTGGGCGGATACACCTTTCAAAATTTCTACTATTCTGCATAAACTTGTCACTTCATAGTTCCTTCATTGTTAGTTAGTTAATTGAAAGTATTAATTTTCATACCTATGCCAGAGATAACATAATATGCTGTAACTGGAAAGTCTGTGATTGATGTAAAGTATGTAGTTCCTTCATAGTTAGTTAGTTAATTGAAAGTATTAATTTTCATACCTATGCCAGAGATAACATAATATGCTGTAACTGGAAAGTCTGTGATTGATGTAAAGTATGTAGTTCCTTCATAGTTAGTTAGTTAATTGAAAGTATTAATTTTCATACCTATGCCAGAGATAACATAATATGCTGTAACTGGAAAGTCTGTGATTGATGTAAAGTATGTAGTTCCTTCATAGTTAGTTAGTTAATTGAAAGTAATAATTTTCATACCTATGCCAGAGATAACATAATATGCTGTAACTGGAAAGTCTGTGATTGATGTAAAGTATGTAGTTCCTTCATAGTTAGTTAGTTAATTGAAAGTATTAATTTTCATACCTATGCCAGAGATAACATAATATGCTGTAACTGGAAAGTCTGTGATTGATGTAAAGTATGTAGTTCCTTCATAGTTAGTTAGTTAATTGAAAGTATTAATTTTCATACCTATGCCAGAGATAACATAATATGCTGTAACTGGAAAGTCTGTGATTGATGTAAAGTATGTAGTTCCTTCATAGTTAGTTAGTTAATTGAAAGTAATAATTTTCATACCTATGCCAGAGATAACATAATATGCTGTAACTGGAAAGTCTGTGATTGATGTAAAGTATGTAGTTCCTTCATAGTTAGTTAGTTAATTGAAAGTATTAATTTTCATACCTATGCCAGAGATAACATAATATGCTGTAACTGGAAAGTCTGTGATTGATGTAAAGTATGTAGTTCCTTCATAGTTAGTTAGTTAATTGAAAGTATTAATTTTCATACCTATGCCAGAGATAACATAATATGCTGTAACTGGAAAGTCTGTGATTGATGTAAAGTATGTAGTTCCTTCATAGTTAGTTAGTTAATTGAAAGTAATAATTTTCATACCTATGCCAGAGATAACATAATATGCTGTAACTGGAAAGTCTGTGATTGATGTAAAGTATGTAGTTCCTTCATAGTTAGTTAGTTAATTGAAAGTATTAATTTTCATACCTATGCCAGAGATAACATAATATGCTGTAACTGGAAAGTCTGTGATTGATGTAAAGTATGTAGTTCCTTCATAGTTAGTTAGTTAATTGAAAGTAATAATTTTCATACCTATGCCAGAGATAACATAATATGCTGTAACTGGAAAGTCTGTGATTGATGTAAAGGTTAAAACAACTGTAAATAAGCATCTATAAGGCAGTTCTACGCAGGACGTTGACCTCAGAGTTAAAAATCTACGAATAAATTTACAATTCTGTGTGAGAGTTCAGCGGCACAGGACAAATACTAAAAGTCTTTCCTGCAACTTGCTGTCCTGAATTTAAAACACAGTAAACATCAGACAGAGCTGGGGGAATGCACATGTGCCTTAATAAAACAAATACACACTTTGACAAAAATATGTAGGCAATAAAATAACTAACGATAAGTCATTAGATTACATATTATTATAAACATGGGCATCTGCTCTCTAGCATCTTAGTTTTTAATTCAGCTGGGAAAACCATTCAACGAACGTAAGGTAACAAACATAATGGTTTGGAAAATGGAATTATTGATTTATTCAAGAAAAAAATCCACTGCTTTTAAATATTTATCATATAAAACTCATAATAGAACCTACAGACAAGGGATTAAATTTTGCGAGAATTAATCATAAATTGAGTATTTTAAACAAAGTAGACTAATTATAAATCATGTTGACTTTAGGTGTCTAACAAAGTAGAGCTAAAGGGTTATAAAACAAGATATTATTGAACATGTTAACTAAAAACCTATGTGAATCTGAACTTTTTGATTACAGAATATTTTTCATTCGAAAAACAATCACAGGATCCATTATATTTGTACCATATAAACCTTGTGAGGTTTGTCTTGTTACATATTTTTTTTGACCTTAATTGTTGTCAAAGTGTAAATAATTAGGTAACTAATTTACAACAACCATACCCACACCATCGGTTTTCATGTTCACTTTTAAATAATTGTAAGTATGTTTATAATAATAACAATACACTTTACTAAATTTCAAGAGGTTTATATAAATAAATAAATAAATAAATAAATAATGCTGGACAATCCACACAGCATCATCTAGCCCCAAGCTAAGCAGAGCAGAGTTATATACAATATCTATATCTATATGTATTTAATTAATTACTTATAATGATAACTCATGAACTAATATTATATCTATAGGTACCTACTAATATTATAAACAAGAAATATTTGAATGTTTGTTTGTTTGAATTTAATAGGCACCGAAACTACTGTACTGATTTGAAAAATTCTTCTCACCATTAGAATTGTACATTATCCCTTATAAACATCGGCTATAGAATTTTTCAAAAAAGTTAGGGATCCTTATGGAAACTTAAATATTGTAACCCAACTTGTAAGTGTGTAAAAAATAATAATTCATTATTTTTTTGTTAAATACCCGTGCGATGCCGGTGGTACTACTGCTAGTGTTATGCACAAATGTTTACCATAGTAATATAACTTATCAACCAGATTAGAAAACTATTTTGTGTTGACGTTTGTTTATCTCGCAGCACCACGCTGTTGCTATCTGCTTGCAGTGCCAGGCTTGTTTTACGTAAGTATGAAATATTGGAGTTTTCAGACTTGTTCTTACTGTTTACGAAACGCGACATGAGCTGGAAACGCAATTTGTGTACGTTGATATGCATAATCATCATCATCATCATCTTCACCAGCCTATAATAGTCCACTGCTGGACATAGGCCTCCCCTAATGAGCGCCATAGATGGCATCACATATGCATAATAATTGTTATTATTTGATTTGTAAAAAATAAAAGACCTCTTGATTTTAGTTTTTGAATGCGGGTTGCATTCAATTAATAAAATCAGTTACTAAAATCTAAAATCAAGAGAAGGCATAACAAGACCTCTACGGCAATGTCGCAGCCGGCGAAAGCCCGATTGCAGGACGTAGCGAGTTTGATTTCCACGTCAGGATAAATGTTCGTACGATCTGCAAACATTTGTTAAAGTTGTTTTGGGTGTTTTGTATGACTATAAAAATATAAAAAATTATATGTATAATTGATTAAGTATGTCAGTTACACTTACCCATAACACTAGGTGGTGGTGCAGTATTTTTATTAATAAACCACACGTTTTAATGAAGTATTCCCGTTTGAGCACCTATGCATTGAG
Source organism: Eupithecia pulchellata (assembly GCA_963931895.1). Taxonomy (NCBI): domain Eukaryota; kingdom Metazoa; phylum Arthropoda; class Insecta; order Lepidoptera; family Geometridae; genus Eupithecia; species Eupithecia pulchellata. The sequence continues at coordinate 6,416,325 of OZ007524.1, read as the reverse complement.
CACCAAAGGTATTCCTATTACCTATTACAAATTCCTATTTGACACCAATCAATATATTCGTGGTGCTCAAATCGGAACAAGAAATACAGTTTGATTCTTTTCCCCATTGCGTATAATATTATTACGGCGTTTGTTTTAGGTATGAATATTTGTACATTGCCTTTCACGCTCAAACAAATTTGCGCCCACTTGACCCGATGAATACCAGATGTTTGAAAATGTTAATAATTCAATAATTTATACTACAGATCTTGCCATGATAAAACAAGATCCGTCAAGTGTAATGCTATGTTCACATGCGCGCGTTCAACTCAACATTCAACGTTCACGAGCGTGTGAACAGTACGCCCGAGCCCGTAAACGCGCCCGTGAACGTGAATGCCGCGAACCAAATGCACTGACTGACGCGACGGCGCGTGCGTGTGAACAGCTTGAATTGTCGCCAGCCTGGGACGGGCTGCATGCCGCGCAGCCCGCCAGGCAGCCCGCCAGGCAGCCCGCCAGGCAGCCCGCCGGGCTGCACGGCGCGCATGATTGTGAACATAGCCACGTACGCCGCCGAGGGTTTAGGTAATTAATTTTTTTAAAATCTTATACTAGAATTGGCAAACGCCATTTCTAGCTTGTTTATGTATGTCTATTACTTGTTTTAGCTATTTAGATAATATACTCAACGCATGAAAAGGGACAAAAAGTTTTGGTAGTATTTCGCCGCGTAGAAAAACGCACGAACTGCAACTTACTTGGTTGTTTACTTCAAGTCAACTAATCGTGAAATGCAACTAATCCCTTTTGTCGATTATGTACGCAAATACAATAGGTACCAGTTAAATAATTCGGAGATTAGGGAGTAGGTATGTACTTTTAAAATTTTCAACTCTTTTCAAAGTATGAAACTAAGATGAGACACTCAGATATCAAATTAAATTTATCAGTTAGTGCATTTCAAAACAGCTTTCGAAGTTTCAGAAGGTTTTATAGTTTTCGAAATTACCCGGATTCATTGCTCTCGAGTGTATTTAAAAAAAAGTCGGAAAATTCAACATAAATGACATGATTATTTATTCATCCCCAAACCTATTTGACTTTAATTAATAGCAGGATTAATGCGTCAACGCAAATTAAGGACGTGATTAGATATACCTCGTGATATTAACGAGCATTCAATGGTGTATTGAAAAAATATTGGATTTTTATCTCTGTTAGCCACATTTAGGGACTGGGTAGTCAACGTGATAAAATGTTCAACAGTTGAAATGTGCAGGGGTCAAAATGTCTATCCACTACAAACTGATAAACCTAAAAGCATATCGACAGGATAACAGCCGATCCATAGAACTCTCTGTCTCCCTCTGAAAAACCGTATTTCTAAACAGCGCTATCTTTTAATTAATCTCTCCCAATACCAATACATGAATAAAAATAAATCTTTAAAAAAATTACGCTAGCTGACCACAGTCTCCAGTAAAATGTGAGTAATATAGCAAAGAGTAGTGTAGCGCTGCTGTCAGTTGCCAGTTGAGAACTTTCGACTTTCCCTCTTCACGCGGAATCGACGCAATGAATTATGCATGAGAATTAAGTTTGACGGCAGATAAGCGGCAGAAAGATTTATTGGCTGATATGATGTGTAGAAAACAATCCAACTTGTTTCTCACTTTCTGAATTATGGCTGTTGTTTTATTGTGATCACGTCAAGAAAGTTTTGCGTTGCTTCTTTCTACTGTCATTCAATAGGATCAAAACGATTTCGTAGCAGTTATTTTATCATAATGAGATCATAATGCCCCAATTTTTATAAAGACTTTGAAGGATACATAAATGGCATATGAACATCAAAACTAAGTAAGGTGTGTTAACTTGCTTATTAACCTTTCACACAAACACAAATCGGTTTGGGCGGTGTGGACTGCGCAGGCAGCCTTTTATCAGAGTTACGCACGCTCTTACAGGACCTTTCCGGAAATTTAACTTCGTTAAGAATGAAATATGTCCCGTCGTTATTCCACGGCTTGTTGCGCAAATACTTACATTTCAAGCTCCACCTCTAGTTTTCTCATCAGACCCAACGGAAATAATTTCAACCGAGACTGAATTATGACAAAACTCCAACGGACATTGCCGCATCCGTAATGAGAATGAAGTCGAGATATGTCTATAATTTATGATCACATGCTCGGACGGGGGAAGGTATATCTTCTCTGAAATCGACTGTTTTTGCTACAAGTCACTTTGAGTCTACATAGGTTCATCCAATTAGTTTTCTATGCATTTAATCATAGTAGAGCAAATAAGGGGCGGCATTTAGTACCGTTATTAAAATACTGCTACAATGTAGGAGTGATAAACTGAGCCAGTAGGTACCTACAAAGTGAAATAGGTGGGTGGTAAGGAAGTATTTAATTAAATCTAGCGGCGGCGGGGTCTTTAGGGCGCTCTACATCACCGCCGCTAATCACAGGTAGGCGTCGACTGGTTCGCCTATTTGAATGCCAGGACGCTATTTTGTATTTAAGCGCCTGAATACTTTGTACTTTCTAGTTTTAATCCGCCGACTTCAACCAAAACAGGCCACCCTTCTTTGATTACAGCTCCGTTTCTCAACCTGTCGTCAGCTGATTTATTTTATTTTATTTTTTATTTTTATTTTATTTTTACAATTAGGTTAGCCTACAGCTAGTACACCAAAAAATACAAGATTCTAGGATTTTTAAAAATAAGTAAAGCTAAGTGTACCAACCTCTTACAGGCCGACACAGCATGCAAAGATTTTAGCAATATAAAAAAACTTCAAGCTGTCTGAGGTCTAAGCAACTTCAGTATGATTTATTTACAACCTTCTTAAACCTAAGGAAATCATTGTTTTTGAAACATTTATTGTTGTAACTGTCACAAGTCATTTTTCAGTCTTGACAATATCCATTTGCCGAAGTCTTTTACATAAAATATTCCCTCAAAAGATGTTTAAAATAAAATTATATACAATTAATATTTTTTGATTTGCTATATTGCAAAATACAGTGATGGAATACAACATCGCGCAAACTTTGAACCATGGAAAGCGAGTATCTAGCACATACGCGGAGATATATTTACCCGATTGTCCTGATAGCCTGAAACCCTCAACATCATCTCTCACTGAGGAACAAACAAAGAAAAAATCTAAATTGAGTTCAAAATGTAAAATACCAGATGATGACGATTCAAATGATCTTTGGACCTCACCAAGTGATTTATTAATTGGGCTTATAGAACTGAATCCCCCATTTACTTCAAAAATAACTAGAGGTAAAACTCATGAAGGAATTCTTAGTATTGGCGATGAAATGCTGCAAAGTGAGCACAACAAATTTATAAATAATTTGACACGGCTTCTTAGTGAAAATGATTCTGCTTGGAGCTATATATTACAGCATGAAAAAGAATCTGTAATGAGTAAAGTAAAAGATATCTACGACAAAATATTTTTGAATAAAAGTAAAATTATGCAGCAAGAAATAAATGAATTTTATGAACAAACACTTCTCGAAGTAGAAAAAAACATGAAATCACAAGTTACTGATGTGTTGATAACTGCGCATGCTAACATGGTAAGTGATTTAAATACAGAGATTAAACTAAAACTTGCTAATGAAAGAGTAATATTTGAAAAAGTTTTGAAGGAAAGATATGAATCTGAGATAGTCAAAATTAAAGACTATTATAGACTATTACTTCAAAACGAGATTTATAGAAATGAAAAGCTTATTCACCAAGCAATAATGGAAAGAAACGATACTCTGAAAGCTTTTTATCGCCAAATAGAAGCTGAAAATATTACAAGTACCATGTATGTATTATGCATGGAAAGAAAAAAGTGTAAAATAAAACGATTCATTCTTGAAAATTATCAGACCGCTGAAATAGATGAAAAATATAAAAAGATCAAAGAACGTGAAAATTTGATTGAAGGTTATCGGTCAAAAGATGAACGTTTATCAAAAATTAGTCAAAATTGGAAAGAAAATATCCTCAAAGTTCTAAAAATATTCATAAAATTCGTCAGCTTCAGCATGCAGTTATTACCAGAGCAATCAGGCTTTTTGTTAGACTTAGAAAAAATGGTGGTTTTGCAACTTAATGAAATTGAAAAAGCACCAATAATCGTGCCCCCAATTTTGTGTGATGATGAAAATTTTCAAAACGTCTTTAGATTCGAAGAATTTGAAAAAGAGTCTAAGGTTTGTGATGAGGAACCTTTCGTCATTGTTGGAGATTTATCACCGGAAGTTCCAACTGCTTACGGAAGTAGAGAGACACTGCCACCCGATGTCGACTTGCCATATGTAAGACTGCAAAGGCAATATGTGTACGCTAAATGTCATGATTATCAACAAATAAAGACCCTTTTAGAAGCTGGTAAATGCACTTGCAGATTACCACTGAAGGAAACATTACAGTCTACAGTTTCAAGTAGTTCAATTATTGTTAAAGAAGAGGAAGAGCTCTCCAAAAAAGAATCGGCAAATGAACTTTTAGTTATAGATGACTTTCATCGTTTACAAGAATGTCCTGATAGTCACTGCAAAGATTGGGCAAAGCGGTCGTCGTTTCCTTATTTAGATTCTTACTTAGATTTTAATGAAGTAAACTATGCAAGGGTAAAGACCATTTTAGGCGAAGAACCGAAGCGCGACACAGTTCCAGAACTCTGGGATCCTAAGGTCATAGTAATGAGTGAATTACCATTTGCAGCTACAAAAGAACCATTTCACACTGTAGAAACGCAATATTCAAGTCAAGAAGACATTAATGGTCCTGATATAGAATGTCGATGTGTTGAAGGCTATATACCCCACATCCTATGGAATCTACACACAAGCCAGTTTCTCTAAGTGAGATATTGGATAAACGTAAAGCTTCATTACGACGTATCCTTGATCAAAATCCTACTTTACTGAAAATGTTTACCGATGAAAGTTTTGACTTTGTTATGTAATTTTTATAATGATACATTTAAAAATATACAAACTCACTATTTCTATTATTATCTCATAAAATATTTTATACATCGATTTATCTATCATCCGATTAACGATATAAAGGAACTTGCATGGACGTATGTATATTGCTCCCTAACCACTCAAGCATGTTCCCTGTGCATGCCCCATTATTGGAGTATATTTTGTTACTCACAGTACGTGCATGAACTATGCACGCGGATTTGGTCAGCTACAAATCAGATAATTAGCTAACAAAGACATGGCTCAGTTTAAGTACCTAGACTGCGCTGTCACTGATACCTACACGAGGTAGGACGAAATATATATACACGAATAAAAGGCTGTAAGATGCAGTGCAGCGCTTCACGAAGTGTTGGTGTCCAAGATTCTAAGCAAAAATACCAAGATTCGGATCTGAAAACCCTTTACACGGATATTGATGTACGGTTGTGATCTAGGAGGAATACCTATGTCCAGCACAGATCGTAGTTCGGCTGAGATAATAAATAACGAGAGAGAGAGTAATATTGTTCTATTCCCAACATTGAAAGAAGAACTAAGAACTTGTTGAATATACGCTTAATAAGCTAATTACATGCTGTTAACCCAATAAAATACCTATAGGTACTATAGTTGAGAATTTAAAGACAATAATAAAATTATATCTTCCTTTTCGGACTGCCACGACATTTACTTTGTGTACATCGACGTCATAAACAACACCGTTAGCAAGAAGTAATGCTGGAGCGAGCATATATTGGGCGTAAAGGTAAATTTACACAGCGCTAACAACTTGACTTATTAAGTCGACACCGGAGTCGTCGCGGGCTTGTAATTGAGAAAAGGGAATTATAACATTCCAGACTATTAGTACTACGCCTCCAAAGTTCCACTGAGAGAGATATTTAAAAACTTGCTTTAGTGGGAATGTCGTTCTAGGTTGTTTTTTGTTCTATGGCTTAGAATCTGTTATTTTGGTTTTTATTACCCGGTGTCTATCATAAAATTCTTAACAGTCTGAATCACTTGCGTAAAGGTTACCTTAACGCTACGGCGTAACGGTTCTACGGCGTAACACTTCGTAGCTCGCCTAAACATTTTTTATAAGAGATGAGTTGCATTTAGTGCTTCCTCATTTTGGAGTAAACAACCAACTGCAAGGCAAAAAATATGTAAACCTTTTAGCACATTTTGTTCGTCGAGTACATTATAAATACTTAATTATGTTTAACTGAGTTTCGACCATAGCAACAAGGATTTTAGAAGTTTTTTTTTATAACTTCGAATGCATCGGTAATTTATTTTGAAGATCACATTAAAAAAAGCCAAAACATGAGCTTTGAAATATAATTCACAAAATGGGTAAGGTGTTGTCAGAATTTAACAATCTTGCAAGCACAAACATTCTGAAATATCGTAACAAAGTGACAACTTCTCAACTGCAATGAAGATAAGAAGGCTACAGAGAAAGCATTCATTTGTATAAAGATCAGATAGAGTTATCGCTTACTTTCATTTCATTAATTTACAGCATGATTATCACCATTAAAATTATCTTATAAATAAATATAATCGAATAATGTCAGTTATTGTAGACAGGCAATTGTTTTGTTAAATCTGCACGATGCATCTAAAAGAGCTTTTAGACCGAACGATCGAATAGACTCATTATATCCCCAATCGGTCGAGTGTTTTTTTTACTTTGACAGTACAGTGGCACCCCGTAACCAGAGAAGGATCAGGTAAAGTTTCCTTGGGGGCCATATCAGAGATCTATTGCGATAGTTTTATTACCGTTTTTGTACCAAAATACAAGGAAATTTGTATTGACTTATTTGACTTCGCTGCTCAGATTTCTTTCCTCCAATACCAAGTGACTGTTTTTTTTTCCTTATTAGGCGTTTTCTCACGTTTTACCAAAAAATGAGGAAACGGTTTCGAAATTTTTTTCACTATGGTTTAGAGAATTATCCCGAGGTAAGTACCTGAAAAATTTGAAAATTAAGGGATTTGAGTTTTTAGTGTTTAGTGACCAGTTTTTTCAAAACAATTATTAGATATAATAATTTATTATTGTTATTTATGCCCTTTTATAGGAAAGCTATACCTACAACTTAAGCCTCGGTTAAAGTATCGACCAAATACGATAGGTCTAATATTGCCATAGTTACGCTATTAGAAACCGTTTAGTATTGAGGGCAAAATGTTACTATTTAATGTTTTTCTTTTTTCAAATTAGCCTTTTTAGACATATCGTTTACTTTTTAATACTCACCTTACTTTACAGTTGTAGAAATACATTCCTGTTGTAGAAATATATTTATGTCTAGCTAAATACGCACTATAGACAATCTTCGAAATTCCTTTTGGTAACCTTGGAAACAAAACCAACAAGGCATAGAGTTATAAAACCATTTACATTCATATTTTTGCTTTTAGTATCCAGCTCCATTACGTTGCTTATAGGTAACTAGCGACCTGCTCCGACTTTGCACGGGTGCAATGCTGATACAAAAACCTTCCTCTTGAATAATTCTATCTATTAAAAAAACCGCATCAAAATCCGTTGCGTAGTGTTAAAAATCTAAGCATACATAGGGACAAACAGGCAGACAACTGGAAGCGACTTTTTTATACTATGTACCCTTAAAAGTAGAGGATAAATAGTAGAAGGATTATTAGCACACCAACATTTTTATACTATGTAGTGATATACCCTTAAAAGTAGAGGATAAATAGTAGAAGGATTATTAGCACACCAACATGCCTACGTCCGCTCTGCACATTAGTAAATCTATGAAAGCTTCCGTAGCCAGACGTGCTTCGTTCGATCGTGCTTGCGCTGAACACTTCTCGGACTGAAGTTCATGACATCGGTAGTACCTTAGGTACTTCACGTTAAATCTATATGGCTTTACAAAATAATACAAACATGGATGTTGAAAAAAGTGGTTTTTATTATTATGAATTTTATAGAAAGCCTCGTAAGATACCTAACGTTAAACCTTCACCGTTCGAATATGGATCATCTTTGAGTAACTGCAAAAAGTATTGGGAGCAAATTTTTCAGGAAAAGGAAGTTTCATCCAATGACATAGTAAGTACCTTATACTTTTCTAATTCATCTTACCTATTAGGTATAAAACGCAAATTTGTTTCAGCTTTCTTTCACTTTAAAAAGTAGTAAGTTTTCTTAGCTAACTTGTAACTGGTAACAAGTTACGGTATTTTTATGAAACTCGTGTTTAGATTGATAAAAATATAATTGACTAAATATTAATTTAGCAATTTGGTTTTGTAGTTAGTTCTTTATTTTTTTTTCTTCTAATGCTAATTAAAATATTGCTCAAGTATAGTTTGTATGAAAGTAGTTTATATCAAGACATTCTCAAGATTTAAAATATTTCAACTTCTTTATTTAAGGCACCTCTTGCTTTTTTTCAACAAATTACATTAAAAATGTAATTAAAAAATATGGCCTTGACTTTGAGAAATTACCTTTTAAGTTTAAAAAAAGGTAAAAGAAAGGGTAAAATAACTGGACTTGTATGTATTTCTAACCAAGATGTGACATTCTAATCCAATCCAAGGCTATTCTTTCATAAATTATGACAGTCCAGGGTCCAGTGTCATGCCCAATAAGAAGTTATGGTTTTCAGATTTCTTACTTTTTTTATTTTTTAAAAGTGAAGTAAAGTTCAAAGTAAAAAGCCTTATTTTAAAATACAATACATTTTCAAACTTAAGTGCTATTTAGTATTACATAGTAGTACCTACTTTGAACAAAAAACCTTTAGGCTTACAGATATGTACGTCGTACTCGATGCTAATGCTATAATAATCCTATAATTCTATAATGGACCACCAATTAAAAGCTTTCTGTGATTTTTGAGCAAATTAAGTTCTCGTTTATTCTTAAAGCGTACTTTTTGAGTACAAAACGTTTGGTGTAAACAACATGAAGACAGCCGTACGCTATCACCGAACAGGCAGCAGTTAGTAATTAATGTAGGTACCTAATGAATTTAACTAACACACGAATTTTAATAAATGCTTTGTCTTTTGTCTTATTTTATAGCTAAAGAAAGAATGTACCTATACGCACTAAAAGTGTATCTTTGAGGTCGATAGTAGCCATGAATGTCCCATTATTTGCGTTGCGAATATCTTCCATTTTCATATGTGGAACTACGACACAGTTTTTGAATGTTTCAACGATGAGAGTTAATCGAAATCCTCCGTTACTTTTAGGCAAACTGGTTTGGCTACAATATGCATGTTGATTTTGCACCAAAATTTATAAGATTGACACAGTGATTCCTCACTAGGGAAAGGTGGGTTGCAAGTTTTAATTTTCTGTGTCATAAAATTATTGAAAGGAGTTTCACTGGATCATCTGTCAACGATAACCAATCACTGTACAATTAATTAATTCTGCCTCGAGGACACACGTCGGCGGTCGCGGGAATTGTTGTCGTTGATGACAGATGGTGGCGTGGTGACAGGTGCGGCTTAATCCATCTGAAGCAAAGAAATATGAGCATCACCTCATCTGAAGCCACTCCCCGTGGACGTCGGAGGCTGCGGCTAACAGTACCACTTGGTCGAGGAGGGAATCTCAAGTTGCCCAGTTGGGCAGTTTGCGTTGAAACATATTCTGTGGGTAGCTAGGTTTTATTTTTTGTTTCTGGCAAGACCTTTCGATGTTCTTCACTGTTGGTTCTTTATTCAAAAAGTGATTACCTTCTCGTTCGGGAGAACTCCCTCTATCGTCACTTACATAATGGAGGGACGTCTGGCTCGATGATAGAGTATATGATCGGAGGTTCTGATCAGGATGAACGAATGTAAGCTAATCTTTGGATAGCCTCACGTATCACATAAATGTGAAATTATATTATTCCTGGATAGCATTTCGTATCGACAAATTTTATGTAACGGTCTGGATAATACCGGTATTACCACATTGAGAGGGTACTGTACGACTCACTTGTCATAAATATTAACATAATTGATAAGAAAAGCTTGCACTGTATGACCCTGTGGGGGTAGTTATGCATATCTTACCATAATCTCGGTCCAATTTCCTTTATAATCGTCGAATTATACGTCGAATATAATCACTGTAATCCACGCGCTTTCTTTTCCACACAACTATTATCTACCTTTATTGCGGGAGAGATACGCAATTTCTGAAGTAAAAATCGTTCACTCGATTGACGATGCGTTACACGAAAACCGAATTACTCCAGCGCCGCTGAGCGGCGATAAGTCAAAACGACCATTCTCTTTCGAACTACTGCCGCTCGGTGGCACTGGCGTCGCGTCGCGAATGATGTGGGTTTTTGAATAATATTTATCAGATCTTGCTATCTTTGAATTTCTTTCCTTTAAGCCTACAAAATACCTAACTATCTAAATAGACAGTGTTATCTACGATAGAAAACGGACTACGTAGTAGGTACCTACCTAAACTTAATCTAGAGGATGTAACATCACAGTGGAATTGGTCCTAATTAACAAAGCGTTCAAATGAAAAAATAGCAAAGTTCTGCCAAAAAATTAACACCCTGAAATTATTTTTTTATGTATGAGACCAGACCATGTTTACCAACATTGAATCTTGGAGTTGGCGCGCATGAACTGTCTATTTTAAATAATATTTTGTTTGGCTGTCAGGTCTTCAACCTTTTTTGCTAAATCAAAGTACAATAGTACTAACTTATATGTTTGTCTTTGTGTAAACTTGTTACTAATCCTATATTTACTGTCGCAGCTGGAAGAAAGTAAAAAAATGTTCAATGTCTTGCCAAGGGACTTGTACGTAAAAGTTTGCGAAGTATTGGACATACCAATAACACAGCAAGCCAGTGAAGACCCCCATGTTGAAAACAGTAAGTAAATCTGATAGATATTCCACTCAGCGTAGCATGTTGTGTAATACATATTTGGCAATAGCACCAACTTAGTAATATGAAAGCTTACAAATTCTGAATTCAAATTATTATTTGCAATTGGTAGGTTTATTTTTATTGTTCTTGAGGATTTATAGCATATTTTCTCGTGTTTTAAAATATACGATGATAATGATTTGAGGTATTATATACCTTCCTAACTCATTTGCAGGAAGCAGTCCTCGACGTTCGACTAAGGAGCCTTGGATATCCTTCAGGACGTCCCTATACATAGACAGGGAACTGGACTCCGATACAGATGTTGAATATTCTCCTAGGTATTCATTTTGAAACTACCTTTTTATAATTTACTATCAGTCCGCCCCGGCTTCACACGTGTATTTAACAAATATTTAATTTTTCATGCGGACCCCTAACTTTTTTGAAATTATTCTATTGGCTAGGTTCAACACGGAAAATTTAGGATTATTGGAAAATGAGAAAGATTAGAGTTTTTCGAAGGAAATCTATAGAGAAGATATTTTCAAATCGGTCCAGTAATTTCGGACCCTATTCAATTCAAACAAACAAACAAGTTTTCCTCTTTATAATATTAGCATAGATATTAGATGTAGAAGCAGCTAATAATGACTCTGAAGGTGTAACATATTGAAGCGATGCGTGAAACGAGAGCTGGTGATGGTGAGTATCATAATTGTTGTTACCATGGCCACATGTCTAATCCTATTTGTTTGCAGTGACCACGAAGAAGAATTCAATATCCACAAGCAGCTTCTGCGAAAGCCAGTTCGAGAGCAGGTGACGTGGGCTACGCGCTACCTACAGCCGGAGCGAGAGGACGAGAAGAGCTTAGTGAAGAAAGCGGACGACCTCACAGACCGGGTAGGTACCTAGTCAATTTTGTCTGTTGCGATAACGTTAGTCGAGATTCTGTGCATCGATCTAACGTATGTCGAGATTCCGTGCATCGAGCAAACGTTTGTTGCGATAGCGTTTGTCGAGATTCCGTGCATCGAGCTAACATTTGTTGCGATAGCGTTTGTCGAGATTCCTTGCATCGAGCTAACATTTGTTGCGATAGCGTTTGTCGAGATTCCGTGCATCGAGCAAACATTTGCCGAGATTCCGTACGTCACGATAGCGTTTGTCGAGATTACGTAGCGCACTCAAGGTACCCATAAAGTATGTACATAATTTTGACATTCCATTACATCTCCATGATCACGGGACATATCCGGTCCTTTGTGGAGCATGCGTGGGTCCATAGCCAGCAGCACAGAGGCCCTTTATAAGAGTTAATTTTGTCTACACATAGCGGGTATCATCCACGTTTTCACTATTCAGTTACACCCGAAGAGGACATCCGCAATGTGTAAACAAACGTTTGCAAAGAAAAATGAAAGGAAAAGAAAACATGTTTTTGTGATAGACTTGGCGATCAGCGAGTTATGGAAAGAGCTATACACGCTCGGAGTTTCTCTGAAGGATAGAATTCCTAACCAACAAATCAGATTATTGTTCTTAATTTATCTTAGCTATCGACATAGCTTAAATAATAAGCAACCTGAATTAGCAGTGCACTGACTATATCACCGAAAGTACCGACCACCAATTTGGTAATCGTAGTTTTGAGTGGAGACGGCAAAAATAGTGTAGGAAGCCCTCCGGCCAACCACGATGATGATCTGAGAAAGACAGAAGGCAGATACTGTATGCAGCTGAAGACATGGTAGCGCCCTGTCTTCAGCGCTGACAGGGTTTCATTACGGGAGGCCTATGTCCAGCAGTGGACTCATAAAGGTATGATACTCGTAATAATGATAGATATGAACATTGACCTGGAAGGCAATTCTCGCAATATATCTACTCGATAAATATGGCAAGAACTGTCAAAATGTCGAGTGATTGCTTCGAATCAAACAAGCGTATTCTCAACACCTGCAATTCGACATAATGTCGATGGTTTTTTTCAATAAGTTGCTCGATAAGCAACGAGTGGTCCCGAGCACTCGTTCGCATTATCGAAGAGTGAGAAAGGAACATTTCTAGTTCTCTGTCGCTCACTTTCCTTAGTCTCTGCGTAGTGGTTTTATTCTCTTTGGTCTCTGCGTTTTTGTTTGAACTATTTTCTTTTGTAAATTCCTTACGAGTACACTAAAATGGGGCACCCGAACCGAACCTAACTAAAAACCTTTAGATAGACAGAAACTGTTTAGCGGTGCTGCCTGCTGACTAGATTACTTTCGCTAGTTTCACTCACTGAGCACGGCTACCCCGACCGACCCGATCGATTATAACCATACCTTATCTTTCAAAAACAACATTTCATAGTATGCGAGCTTCAAATAAAATGTTGCAGCTATTATTTAACATTAATCAAGTTTCAAGTATTTTTGACAAATATTGCTAAAGTTCCGAGATTCAGCTAAGTTGGCATTACTGACGAAAACAAGCCAGATAGTGACATTCATAAAGTAAGTAACGTTGACATTCAGGGCCGTAGCCAGAAATACTATTCGGGGGGGGTCGAGCCTTAGACCCGCCCAAGACAATATGCCACATCTTTTTATACCTACTTATGCTAGTTATGATAGTATCCGGAGTGGTTTTTAACCAAGCACTCCAAAAACAAGTACGACAAGTGCGAGTGTAACTCGCGCGCCGAGGGTTTTGAACTTTTGTCGTTTAGGTAGTACGTATATGACAACCTCTTGGCGCAGTGGGCTTACAACGCAGGAGGTGGAGGTTTGATTCCTGCCTCGGGACTAATATTTGTAGGATCTTCAGATTATTTGTTCGGGTGTTCTAGTCCTTTTCAGTACACAAAAAATATATCATCTAATGTGATACTTATACTTTATTAAGTATAACAGCTATCGTAGTAATACCAATAACACAAGCTTTGCTTAGCTTGTGGGTTAAAATGATACTGTGTGGATTATCTAGGATACCTATCTTCTCAAAAATGTTGAGAACATAGGTTTTGGTGCGCTGTGGAACTCCTAGTACAGTTACTACAGAGATTAGTACCCACTAATCTAAAGGTAAGTGGGTTGGTACCTACAATTTTTTTTCGGCTTTTTTCAACCTATTTCACTAAGTATGAAACTTAGACGATTTTCAAAACCTGTTTTGAATTGTCGAAATCCATACCTTTGATTTGATATTACTCTCAATGAAATAGCCCCCATTGTATGAAAACTAGTTTTTTGACCATATTTCAAAAAGTATTATATTTACAGACTTCTCTATATTTTTCCTGTAAAATATAGATCTATATCTACAAACGCTTAGTACATTTTACATCAATCACTCTGCAATCTTCGGAGATAAGGGGGGGGGGGAATGGTAAATTTTTTGACCTTATTTCAAAAAGTATTATTTTTACAGACTTCTCTATATTTTTCCTGTAAAATATAGATCGATATCTAAAAACACTTGGTACATATCACATCGATCGCTCTGCAATCTTCGGAGATAAGGGGGGGGGGGGGGGGGTACCGGTCAATTTTTCGACCTTTTTCAAAATATATCAAAAAGTGTAAAATCTGTCAAAATTTCAAAAACTGTATTGATACCTTTCATTCGATATCCAACTCGGTGGGGTAGTCAGCCCTTCAGAAATTTTTCCCGCCCTTTTTTGACCATATTTCAAAAACTGTTATTTTTACAGATTTCTCTATATTTTTCCTGTAAAATATAGATCCATATCTACAAACACTTGGTACATATCACGTCGATCGCTCTGCAATCTTCGGAGATAGAGGGGGGGAACGGTCATTTTTTTGACCTTTTTCAAAATATTTTAAAAAGTATAAAACCTACCAAAGTTTCAAAACCTATTTTGAAATCTACAAACGTGTACCTTTCATTTGATACCACTTTTGACTTTGTACGTTCCATTTAAAATTTCGATTTCAAAATTTGTATGGAAAATCTTCATTTTGATTTTTCATTTATTTTCATTTATTTCTCTTTAACTATGTGCGGGCGCACAAAATGTATTATTATTTCAAATTTCAACTCAATAGCTGCAGTAGTTTCTGAGATATTAAGGATTCAAAACACAAAACAGACCCAAAGCGATTTCATAAGGGTTTTGCAACCGATGGCAAAACCCTAAAAACCGATATAAAAATAACAACCATGAATAACGGCGAGCGGAGCGAGCCGCGAATTTTTTCTGATTTTTCCGATGTTTTGTAAAAAAGTATGCAAAAGTGTGGCAATAGATATGACAGCTAGCCCCGAATATTTCAAAAACTGAGGTGGTAATTTTGGAGACTGGAGATTGGTATGCCAGCATCAAAGAAAAAAATGCGAGTAACACAAAAAATGAAATAACTATGATGAAAAAAGAAATAACTTCAAGCGAGCTACATTTTCGGGTGACAAAAAGTTAGTAGTAGTAGTTAAGGGGTAGGTTATTAACAGTTCATACTAACTATTTATTAATATGGAAACATAAATAACAGCGAGTGGAACGAGCCTTGACATATTGTAGTGGTTTTTGCGGCCATTGGAAATGGTTGAGAAATGAATACAATATAAATGTCGTCGAGTACAGTGAGCCATGCTATGCATAGACAAGAAAAGAAAGCTAAGAACAATTTGGTTTGTTGAAGAGAAATAAAATAGCTCCTACTACATAATAAATGGCGAGCAAAGCGAGCCGCCAAATTTTTAACATATTTTGGGCAAGCTGGTAAAAATGGTCTAAAGGCTACAGAATTAACGGCGAGCGAAGCGAGCCGCAATTTTTTTAGCGATTTTTTGGACGTTCTGTAAAATAGAATCAAGAGTGACAAAAGATTATGTATAGCGAACCCCCAAAATTTAATTAAATTCTTTAGAGGCTTTGCGATGATAATTTTGAAGTTTGGTGAAGTAAGCAAGGTAAAAAGACAAACAATGTTAAAAAGAACATTTTTTAAAAATGAAAATTTTTTGTTACATTTTCGGATAGTCACGTGGTATAATAAAAATTATAACAGTGAGCGGAATGAGCGACGATATTTTGTTATGTTTGTAGCCGCTGAAAATAGTTGAGAAATTACGACATTTTCGCAAGGCTGTAAAAAAGTTTAGAATACTTGAGAATTAACGGCGAGCGGAGCGAGCCGCGAAATTTTTTGTGACATTTTCGGTCGTTACCAAATAGTTTAGGAAAATATGCTATAACTAAAGGCATAAATAACAACAAACGGAGGGAGCAATTGAATTACGGAAAAACAAGAAAATAGGTCTATTGATTTACAAAATTAAAAGTAATGTCGTGATCTTCCTGCCTAGCTGGAATCGGCCGTAAATGAATGCGATGCGTGCACCCAGCTCATTTACATAAAATGTAGAGACGAATTTTAACGAAAAAAAATTTTGAGTTTTCATGAGAGAATAACTTAAAAAGATATTTAAGTGCTGCGTGCTTACAATGTATGTTAGTATGTAGATAGACACAATAGGAATCGCATGGCACGGAGCGCGAGTGCGCCCCACCCGCCACCGACGAATCAGAGCGCGCTGTTGTAAATCGGAGACGAAATTAGAGAAATTTTTTGTATTTTTAAGAGAGAATAGCTTTTTAAAGTGCTGCTTGCCACGTACGAGTGCTTATCCGAGAAAATTTTACCTATTAAAGTTTGATTTTTAACGGTGCCTCAACATTTCGGGGGGGGTTTGAACCCCCAAACCCCCCCCCCTCCCTACGGCCATGTTGACATTCAAATATGTTATGACAACAAATAATGGAGTCTTATTGTCTATGGCTAGTTATATCGCAGAGTGCACGAGAATGCAGTTTTTATCGGGACCCGATATAATATCGATGGCTCGATACTTATCACTTGATATTTTATCCCGTGATAATGCGTATCACTCGATAAAATATCACGTGATACTCAGAATTGGCCCCCTGTTCAATAGAATACGCCAGATGATTTCAGCAGCAATTTTCTGGATGGTGTATTACATTCCGTTAAAAAAAAATAACACCATATTTGTTAACTCTGGAATATATTTCAGATACACAGTTTTATTAAATAACTGAAATGACTGTGAATTGAACTTTAGAGAGTTATTATTGAATTGAACTTTAGAGAGTTATTATAAAAGTTTTCCAAAAACATTTTTGTAAGAAAATAATTTGTAGTAATGAAATATGACGTTTGTAAAGAAAGAAGTCTTGTCTAACCGAACGCAACAATTTTTTAAGAAAGTAAATATTTTAATAGCCTGTACTGTACATTAATATTTTGTTGTTATTTTAACGGATGTTTTTTAATTTCAGATTGCAACAGAGTTCTGCAGATACATGAAAGAGTTGGGAGGCGATCATCAGTCACAATTATTTACACCCAAAGCAATAAAAGAGCTTTTTCAAGTAAGCGACGAGACTCGAAGAAGAAAGAAGCTCAATAACTATACATATTCACATATTGGTCCTGCTATTTTTGATCATAATAATTTTATTTTAAGCTTGCACGATTTAAACAGTTATAATAAATATTTGCGGTCTTTGTTGCTTTTACCTATTGTTCCCGACAGTTTTACACTCCGTCGTGGTCATATTAAGTACCCGTGAATATTTTTAATAATTATAAATAAAAAAAAATATCGAAATAAAAGCGATCGACGAAACAACGTAATTTTTTATCCTAGTGTTCGTGAAAGACTTAGATTCTTTCCAAGAACCATTAGTTTCATTAATTTCTTTATTTTTAGTTTTTATTGTTTTATTATAACATATGGTCAGTTTTGTACTGTTTGATCAGCCAATAAATGACTATGTACATATGTTTTGTATTTGTCACCTTTTTCATAATAGACATGAAAAAAAATAACACGATTTTTATGAATTTTCCAGATTGAATTCGACACTCACGTTGCCCGGGGTCTCCGAGTAATAACCAAAGAACTGCCCTCCGTTGAAGAAAGGGTGGCTATTGCAACAGGACATCCAGAGGTCAGTTTTTAATAAAATCAGTCACTTGTACTCATATGTTAAGAAATACTCTTCACAATAGGTTAAGAAAAAATAGATTGTGAAGGTGAAAATAAACAAATTATTTAAGAACTGCCCTCCGTTGAAGAAAGGGTGGCTATTGCAACAGGACATCCAGAGGTCGTTTTTAATAAAATCAGTCACTTGTACTCATATGTTAAGAAATACTCTTCACAATAGGTTAAGAAAAAATAGATTGTGAAGGTGAAAATAAACAAATTATTTAAGAACTGCCCTCCGTTGAAGAAAGGGTGGCTATTGCAACAGGACATCCAGAGGTCGTTTTTAATAAAATCAGTCACTTTGTGCTCATGATGTTCAGAAATACTCTTCACAATAGGTTAAGAAAAACCTATTGTGAAGGAGAAAATAAACAAATTATTGAAGAACTGCCCTCTGTTAAAGAAAGGGTGGCTTTGCAACAGGACATCCAGAGGCCAGGATTTTTTTAAAGTAATTTTTTCATAATGAACTGACCTAATCCTAATTCCTGAGACTGAAGTAAGAGTAAGAAAGGACTTTCTTACTCTTACTTTATGTTTTTTGGTAAAAGTACTTTAAAACTTAAATAAAAATATAATTCGGAGACAGCACTGTGGCCGACAAAGTAGGTTACGAATGCTTTGATAAACCTAGTTGGAACCATGGACGATTTAAAATACATTTTATTAGAAATTATGAAACTATTATCTTTATTTTTCCAGAAATCTCGCTACGAAGCACTTAAGAGAGAGGTGACTAAAGATATAATAGCTGAAAAGAAGCAGGACATTACCACTGGTTTCGGTACCGTGCTGGCACGGAAGGACCAATATCGGGCTCCTCGCAACGACACGAAAAAACTGTGGAGATCAGCTAAACATGTGCCAAAGGACCTGGTAACCCTGAAGACTGTCTGGGAAGGGATCACAAATATCAGGTACTTACTTATTTTTACACGACTACCAACGGAGGAGGGTTCATAAGTAAATAAATAAATAATGCCAGGCAATCCACACAGCATCATCTAGCCCTAAGCTAAGCAGAGCTTGTGTTATGAGTACTAGATGGCTGATATACATAATACAATATTAATTACATAATATTTTTTTATTATATATAGAAAACCAGAACCCTGAACAAATCTGCAGATCGTAGGTATTTGTCCCGAGGAGGGAATAGAACCCGCAACCTCCTGCGTCGCAGGTGAACCTTCGCCCACCCCATACAGTCTTCAATGACATAAGCCTCTACTTAGCTTTAGGCTAGATGTCTGGATTGTCCAACATTATGTACCTATTTATTTACATTACCTACAGAGTTCGTTAATTTCAGGAGTGTGAAAGAATACTGCCGTTGGATGATCGACCATCCAGAGCACAGAAAGCCGCCTTACCTGAACAGTCTAGGCATGTTCGACGAAGCGGTGCTGGATGCCACTCAATTGCAAGAGGCTAATGAACCATCATCGCAGCCGATGTTCAACGAGGAACCAGCCCCCATTGATGATATACGACGCAGGCTGTCCGAGCTCGCGGACTGATAAGACATAACATCCATTATGTACTCCACCACCTCATCAATCCTTAGAAAATCACCTGACTTCTTCCTAACATCACCTAAATTAAAGTGATGGATCATTATCCGGCCCAGCCACTTGAACGTTCGTGGGTACTACAGACCCCAAAAAAAAGTAGGCGACTTACGTCCTGGGTACTACAGAGCCCACTAGTTCGCCCAGTCGAAAAAATGATTTTACTCTAAAACTATGGCTCAAAGGCTATATGCCTGTTTTTTAATGGAAGCGGAAATCATTCATTGAACGAATAAAGCCGTCACATTGACATTTCTAAACAAAGTTTTGTTTGTCAAAATTAAAATGTAAACATTGGTGATTGACCTTGGAAACCGTAATGGGTTTTTCCTAAAGATTGTTTATTGTATTGTTTATTTCTTTGATTGTGATATATGTATGTTTTCTTGATAAAACGCCGGTTTTAATGGTATATGAACATCATACTTATTATTTCTGTGAAGTTTATAAAATTTGAAATCAAAACCGGCCAAAAATTTCTCCTTGTATTTTTTTGAGCATTTATTTCATTATTAAGGTAAAGGTTTATTGAATTGATATTAAATCAAACTTATTCGATAGTTATTAAAGAAAACAATGTAATTTTCGTGTTGCAATAACTTTAATACTTACTTGTTTTTTGGCAAATTATTTTCTCGGGAAAGTCGCGAAATTTTCCGCGAATTTTTTATGGCGCCAAGCGCGGACGTATGCTGCCCCCTGTCGCCGCGCGGGCTGGACGTTCAAGTGGACAGCAAAATTAGTTATATAATGTTTTCACGAATCGCAACGATTTAGACGTTTTCAAGGCTAACCTAAGATTTCGCAAAATAATTCGACTATAGTGAGAAATATACAATATATTACGATAATGAATGTAATTTTATTTTATATGATGTTTAAAATACGTTTATATATTTCTAGTGAAATTGTTTTACCAATGTTTGCAACACTTTTCTTGTTATGTTTTACATCCAGTAGGGCATGCCCGTGCTTGCAAGCAAGGGCTTTCTTGTCTAAGGTAGAATAGAGAAAAATTACGTCTCTTTGTCATCGAATGCGTTAATTATTTTGAAATTAATTTCTTCAACTTCAATAATGTACGCAATGTATGGCGATGCGATGCCATTCACAATATAGCTCACTAATGTAACTTTATTTTAAAATGTTTAAAATAATGATTATAAACTGCATTGTAATCTTATCACAATAAATAAATAAAGAAAACGTAGTATCAGCAGTATATTGTTGACTTTTTCATGTGTTGTTTATTTATGACGGTAAAGAAATCTGAAATTGGTCCATGAACTTTCTTACTCTGACTTTATGTTGAGTCGGATTGTCCTTACTGGTGACCTTATGTGCATCCTGAAGTTTTTGCCACTCATATTTCATATTAAAGCTTTAAATTAGAAAGAAGCTATTTTAGATGGATTGATGGAATTGATTTTATTAGACAAAAAATGACAGAAGTAGGTAGTGAATATTTTTTTTATTTTTTCGAATCACACGACATATTTGCGGTCTTATAGCTCAAGAGTTTAAGTTTTGGAAATCGGAACTCTATCTTGGGAGACTTTTTATTTTGTAAACTGATTAGATAGAAGATTTTAAAATAAGGGCCTGAGAGTAGTTTTACTAAATTTTAGATTTGCAAACATAGTTTTTACGTTTTAGATGTGGAAATGTAAATGGTATTCATTTACAATTTTGAAATGTCAGTAGATGTTTTAGAAAATTTAAAAACCTACTATTCCTATATTATATACCTCATGAACTTCAAATAAATGATCACAGGTTCGATTTCTAAAGTAGTTTTACAATCGTCAGCGGTCTAATTCGTCTGAGCTCTAAATACTATCACATTTTAAAACGGAGACAATGAAAATTGAAATGAATCTTAAGCTTGAATAACTCGTTCCACCCCATTTTCAGAAATATTATGAAAGATATTGGAATAGGAATAGGTGTTCAATATTTTTGTATCTTTTCTCTGTAAGTTTCAAGAAAATCGGGCCACTAGTTAGAGTTTCAAAAATCACCAAAAAACCCACTTCCACCCCCTTTTCACCACCCTTTAAGGGATGAAATTTCCAAAATTGAAGGGAATAAAGCGATGATAGCGGGTGGTTGTGTAGTAAAAGGAGTCTACGTTCTAAATTTCAGCTTTCTAGCTTCATCGGTTTTGGCTGGGCGTTGTCGCCAGAAAATCGCTTGTTCCTTTATATATTAAGATTACTATAGGGTCATGCTTTAGTGAAAATGTCTTGGGAGTCAAGACATGAGTACAAAGTTTGTTTGTTCATCATTGTCATCTTGTTTGTTTTGCTACGACGTACGAATTTTGTTGATTTCGTTCATGAATGCGGCATAGAACAGTTGGGGCAGAGATTCAAACAACTTCGCCAGTCTTCTTTTATTCATTGTACTTTTCAAAATTTTTATTGTCAAAATCATGCCAAATCACACTACTCATAGCCGCCAGTAGGCAACACCAAAGAATTTTTAAGAGAGCAACAAAGACACGGTGAGCTAAAAAAGCTAATTTGAACTGTAGAATATAAGTATTCTACTAGCGTACATGATTTAGACTTCCAATAATGTCGCTACTTCTGAGGTGATGTGAGATAATAAGATAAGGCGATTTACAACCATTTATAACAAGCCTACTTATTTTATTTCCGCGATTAGAATTACAACCATATAAAACTAAAAACATTGCATATATTCGTCACATTTCAAACAAATCGAGAGAACTGTTATCGTAGCCGCTAAGATAAAAATGGATAGTAAGAAAAGTGTTCGTGATTCGGATTTGGACTTTGAAACTGTATTGCATAACGAAGTGGGTGCGTTCGGAAAATTTCAGTTCTACAATATTGCTTTACTCGCTCTGCCAGCAATCTTTTGCGCATGTATGGCCGCAGACTATATTTTCACAGCGGCAAGACTTCCACATCGGTGTTTCGTGTCATATTGTGACGAGGAACCTCCAAAATTTGCGCCTGAATGGATTGAATTCGCAATACCGCCCGCGTCAACAGGATTGGACAACTGTCATCGCTACGCCTATCAAACCAACCAAAGTGCCGTTCCGGAAAATATTCAGAACAATACGTGTATACCTGAGTTATTTGACAAAAACACAATTATACCCTGTGATCGGTATGTTTATGAAAAAACCAACACAGTAGTTTACGACTTTGGCCTTGAATGTAAGGAATGGCTTCGCGCTCTACCAGGTACATTAAACAGCCTCGGAGCAATGGTGACACTTCTACTGGCAGGGTTCATTTCTGATTATTTCGGAAGACGTACATCTGTTGTGATATTTAGTTTTAATATTGCATTAATTGGATTGATTCGAACCTTCTCCGTGAACTACGGGATGTACGTGGCGCTACAGTTCTTGCAAACGGCTCTCGGTGGAGGCGCGTTCAGTGCCGGCTACATACTGGCGGCTGAAATAGTGGGACCTAAATATCGCGTACGAACGAGTGCGATGATGTCAACTGCATTCGCCCTTGGCCAAGTTCTCCTCGGTGCGATGGCGTACGCTATACACGAGTGGCGAACTCTCAATATGGTTGTTTTTATTCCCGTATTTTTACTCGTGTCTTATCGCTGGCTACTGACAGAAAGCCCCCGTTGGTTACTGATTAAAAATAAGCAAAAAAGAGCCAAAGTTGCGCTTGAAAACGCTGCTCGTCTAAACGGAAAACAAATTTCAAATGTCTCCATGAATTTTTTGCTGACTGCTTTGGATAAAAAACCTGTAGCTCATGAGGGACCTGATAACGAAAACCTCTTTTTTCGTGTTATACATTCGCCGGTAATGCTACGCAGATGCTGCACTACACCGGTTTTATGGATTACTACGGTGTTCATTTATTATGGACTATCAATAAATTCCGTTAATATGACTGGAAACATGCACATAAATTATATAGCAACAGCAGCGATTGAGATTCCTGGTTATTGGACGGCCGTATTAATTTTGGATAAAATAGGACGTCGAGTGTCTTTATTTTTTGGTTTTCTAATATGTGCTCTTTGCAACGCTGCTTTTGCATTTACACCAGATGATATGTACGGTTTTTCTCTATTTCTGTATTTGACTGGTAAATTTTGCATTGGTGCAGTGATGACTTCTTTGTATTTGTATACAACTGAACTGTATCCAACTAAATATAGGCACTCATTTTTGGCGTTTTCTTCCACGTTGGGCCGGATAGGCTCCGTTATAGCACCCCTGACTCCACCGTTGATGGAGTACTGGTCAGGTATACCCTCGATCATGTTTGCATCTTTGGCCTTTTTGTCATCATTTTTGGTGCTCAGTCAACCAGAGACGAAAGGTAAGAAAGTCCCCGATACTATTGAAGATGCGGAATGCTTATGAAAAATCAAAATAGGAGATATGTGATATGATAAGGAAGTAACACGAAATTCACAAACCCATTCTCGAAATTAAAAAATCGAAACCTATGACAGAAAAAATTCACTTGAATCCCTCTCCTATCGCTTAGGTCCTTGTATTGAAGTCTTATAAACTCTAAGCTAGTGTTAATTTAATTCATTGAACTAATCTAGTGACCATAGCAACTCTAAGACAAAACGAAGCAACCCCAACGAGTTTTAGGCTCGTAGGTAGGTATTCAACTAGTAAAAGCTTGTTAGATACTTTTTTTTGATTTTATTACTTGTTCACGATGACCAACCTAGGTAGGTTGACATTCCCACTAAATAGGTAGACAGTGTGAGTAAAAACGCTTTATTATTATTTTATTTCGTGATTAAATGAGTATAGGTGTTACTAAGGGAATATATCCATTATTATTCCTAGATAAATAAATGAAGATAATATTGTATAATATATATAATATTATATTACGGTACCTAGTCAGGTAGGTATTTAAATATATTGAAATATGTATTGTGTTATGAGAATTTTATTTTACCCTAAGTTACTAAACTAAATTTATTATTTAAGAGTTTTGTTTATTATTTAAATGTTAAGTTAAGTAAAACAGCAGTCTACTACAAGTAGGTATCTCTAAATCATCCTCTGAATTGATAAACTAGAAATAATAAACTATTACTACTGGCGAAGATCCGCCTGAGACGCAGGAGGTTGCGGGTTCGATTCCTGTCATGGGAATATTTGTACGATCTGCAAATATTTGTCCCGGCTGTTCTGGTTAAATACTTGGGGCTAAATGATGCTGTGTGGATTGTCCAGCATAATTTCTTTTTTCATATTTATATTGGTAATATAAATATGAATCCTACTACTATTAGTAGGATCTGTAGTATGACCATGTGTCTACCTACCGAGCCAAGCTCAAATGGCTTCCCATTCGAAAGCGCCGCAACCTTCATATCCTTTCTATCCTTTTCTCTATACTGTTCAATCCCTTCTCCCCTTCGTATCTCAAAGAGAGGTTTCAGTTTCTCCACTCTTCCCATGGTCTCTCTCTCCGGTCATCTGACACCCTTCTTCTGGTGGCTCCAGTTCAGCGAACCTCCTTTTACAGCGATTCATTCACGGCACAAGCTGTCAGGCTGTGGAACGAACTACCAGTTGATATAAAAATGGCAACATCACAGCACACTTTCAAAAGGAAAGTGTACAATCACTATTTAGGTCTCACATCAGATTAGGTTATACTTAAGCATGTCCGTAAATATCACAATAATTTAGTTTTTCTTTTTATGTATTAGTTTATTAATTTTATTATTTGTGTATTAGTATATTTAGTTTAGGTTAGTATTTAATATTCAGGTTAGCTTAAGCACCGCCACCTTATGTTCTCCTTTCCCCTTGGTCGCCTGGAAGAAATCGCTATAAGCGATAAGGCCGCCAATTCCATAGCCATAGTTTAAGTTAAGTTTTAGTACCCATTGTACTCTTTTTGTAAGGTTATGTAATAAAGAATTATCTATCTATCTATCTCTAGTAATAATCGTTAGGTTAGATTATGTACACAAAAAAATAACAAAATTTTCTACATCGAGAACCGGTTGTTAGATCTATATCTATACTAATATTATAAAGAGGAAAGATTTTATTGTTTGTTTGTTTGAATAGAATAGGCTCCGAAACTACTTGACCGATTTGAAAAATTCTTTGACTATTAGAATCCTAAATTTTCCATGTTGAACATGGGCTATAGAATATTTACAAAAAATTTTGTTAGTTATATCCGCATGAAAATTTATTTTTTGTTAAATACCCATGCGAAGCCGGGGCGGACCGCTAGTCTTCAGTAAACGCAATGTTCCCCTATATCTAAATCAAAAATCAAAATCAAATAGAGTTGATCTGATTGCTAACCCAAAGCGACATCTATGAAATACATGCTGAAGTTTTATGGCAAGCGTCGTTACGGTTTTATCAACCCGAGGAGCAACTTTTCAGAATCTTGTTTCAGCCTTCGTAGTAAACAGCGGCTCAACATACTTATAGAATTATTAGCTAGATGGCGCTATGCTAGGTGTTTCGTTACGTATTTTCAATGCGACATTATAAAACTGGTTGACATAGACTAAGATGGCGCTGTATAAAACTTAGTGACAAAAATATGCCAAAATAAGAAACTGAAAATTAATTCATTGTTTGTTTTTATTCCCTTGACATTAAAACAGGTAACATGTATTATAATACCTTCGCGCCACCTAATGTTGAAAAAAAAGCGTGTTTGTTCTTTATGTACCTACTATATACTTTATTTATTTATTTATTGAAAAAAACAGTAGTTAGCTTACAGCCTAAAACCAAAGCACTAACTACGCTAAATACACATTAGAAGTAAAATTAATTTAAAAAAACACAAAAATTATCTTAAAATTATACATAATAATAAAACCAAACAGTAACATGTAAAAAAATAATGGAGAAACAAAGATAGGATAAGCAAAAATTAAACATAAAAATTCATTAATGATCTAATTCAAAATCCCTCAATGAGAAATAAAGTAATAAATTTATTACGGATAATAAACTGTTGAATGTCATTCATTAACAGATAATTACCGTATTATTATGTAGGTGTACCTTATCTGTGGCTAAACCCAGTTTTTAAACCCGGTTTACCGGAAACAGAAGAGGCCGATATCATCATCATAATATTATTATGATGTTAGAGATTCGGAGCTATAACTTTTTTCTCGTTTGACCTATAATGAAAACAACCATAGTTTTATAGAATGTACTTAACATGAGGTAACATGAAATAACTTTGTGTAAAAAGACAAGGAATTTGTATTTTATGTCGTTATGTGGTATTATTAGTAGGTAGTGGATTTACAAATTCATATACTAGAACGTAGTACCTAGGTATAGACTTGACTTTGTATAATACTCGGGGTGATCTAATAATTACGCATGAGTTTTAAAAAAAAGTCAGATATTTTACACACTTGGGTGAATTACGACTGATTATTGAAGAAAAAAAAACAAATCTGTCCCGTACTTTAAGAGCCAATTAAATTCAAACAAATTAACAATCAAATCTTTGCTACAAATTTTACGAGTACCTATCACTTCTTTGCCAGTGTTTAGGTCATAGAAATTCCATAGTCATACTTAGTCCAAAGGGTCCAAAAAGGGTCCAAAGCAGTTAAGACATAACAAAAAAGTCAAGAATGTACCTACTTAAGCAGGAGGTAGAACGTAGTGATTTTATTCTCTTTGGCAGGTGCTATTTTTTTTTCTCTTTGCAAAGAGAATAAAACCAAAGAGAATATAACCACTACGTTCTCTTTGGTATCATGTCAAAATACTTAGCTGATAATTTTTACTCCCGATTATTTTGCGAACTTACATTGATTTGAAATACTCATCTAGCTTAGAACTATTCTAGTGCTATAATTGCGTTAAATACTGATGAAAAATCTAATGCCTAAAATGAGATGTTACGAAGAGCTTTCTTGACCGAGAAAATCAGGAAGGTATAAGTAGGAAATATTCCTTGTATTGAATTTATTTTTCAAGATTAATAATTTTACCAAAAACAACTTGCAAGTTTACCCTTCCACATAATATAAAATTGTTCTGCTTCGCTTCATTAGAATATTATTAAACCAAGAGCCACTCAACACCTCCTCCAAAAAATTAGAGACCGAAAAACAAATCTACTACCATGCCTTGTGGGAAGAAACCGATCCGCAAGTTGTGGGATAGATCCCGCCATATAAGAACAATAATTCCTTCTCGCTATGAGCAGAATGAAGCATCTGTGAAAGTCCATTGGAGAAAAGTTACACATGATTTGGAACTTCTCTATAAAGATGATCAGGTAAAGAAAGTCTTTATCGCATTTGTAATAATGACGGTTTTATAAATACTCTCTAATAACACTATGTATAAAGCTGGACGATTCACACAGCATTTTAAAGCCCCAAGCTAAGCAGAGCTTGTTTTATGAATACTAGATAACTTATATACTAAATACAATACAATACATCGATAGATCTTTATTTATTAAATATATAAACGACTAGTGCTCCCGGAATAAAAATCTGCAGATCGTACAAACATTTATCCTGAGGCGGGAATCGATCCCGGAACCTCTTGCGTCGCTGGCGGACCTTTGACGTACCAATTGGAGGTGTAGGCCGAAAGTAAATAGGCAAAGTAAAGAGGTGCCAGGTAAGTTTTCAGGTAGCCTGCCCACAGTTCTTGAGTTTCTTAGAAACAAAATAACTAGGCCTAAGCTAGAGATCTTTCCAATTGCTACTGTAAAAACATGCACTGTTTAACATTCTTGGATAGCACTACACCTATTTTTTTACTTATATGAATTATAAGGGCTTTTATGATTCTAGTTTTGGGAAACTCAAGCCCCAATAGTCTCAGATCTCGTGGGTCCTGTGATATTCCAAAGACTTGTGAAGATATTCTCGTTGCCAACGCAAGAGGAAGAGTATGTTCCTCAGTCAGAAAAAAGCTCAATTGTGGCTTCAGACACCGTCTACAAGTTTGACGATGTAAAAGTGTGTATCCTATCCCACTATTATTATAAAAGTACCTACACTTCGTCCTACTGTCACTGACCACACCTTGGATTTCTTTATAAAAAGTAGATATTTATGTATGTATTTATGTAAGTATCTATCTACCTAGATTTGAAATTAGAAGAATTTTATAAATAGTATATAAAGCTACATAATAAAGCACACAGATTCCCATCGATCGATCCTATCCATCCACGATTGTCTGGTAGAGATTGCTTTTGAGCGATAAAATTGCTCATTTTCACATCGCTTGTAATGTTTGATTTTGTTTAGTGTGCGATAAAGAATTTTCTTTCTTTTTCGTTATAAATTTATATTAATGTTTGTGGGTAGAGCGCCAATATTGCTGAATGAATCGAGCTGAAATTTTGCATACATCTATACTAAAATATTATAAATAGGAAAGATTTGATTGTTTGAATTGAGGCTCCAAAACAACTGGACTGATTTGAAAAAATATTTCTGCACTAGAATCCCAAATTTTCCCCGATGAACATAGACTATAGATTATTTTCAAAAAATTTTGGGATCATGGAAAATTCAATTTTTGTTTTGTATTATAATTCCGAGAAAACGCGTGCACAGGCGTAGGCAAAGATGTCAACATTCAAATTTCATAAATTTTTGTTTGCATATCTTTCATTCTTAAGTTTATGTGAATGGTTATTTAAGTTTTCACTAGGTACGTAATATATGTACCCTAGAGGGCCACTACAAAACTGAGTTTAAAAATTTACGAATTCTCCACTGTCACCCCATAAAATAGTGACATAATTCAGTAAACTATAGGCCTACGCATAATACGCTGACCTGATGCGTCACACGTCGCCGTACCTTCTGTGTACCATTTTATTATATTTGTATGTATGTTAGTTTGTAAGGTATTTGTTGATATGGGCCCTAGAATAAGTTTTTTACCATCCATAACTGCTGTTCTTAAGTTGCCTGAAATAAATGATTTATAGGGGGTAAGGGAATTAATTGTGAAAGTTTTTCTTAAGTTTTTGGTATGGGCCATCAAATTCAAGTTTGTTTTAAGTGTTATTCATTAGAAGCTAAATTCATTGGTACCGTTTTTGTGGTAAGGTATTTTGACAGGAAGCTAAGGTCTAGGTGGGTTCTTTTATATTTCCGAAATGGATAATTTTTTTTAACAAGTTTATTTTCTAATTGTGGTATTGTACTTATGAGAGACATTAATTAAATACAGTATTTATGTGTAAATAATCAATTGATGAGTCACTAGAAAAAAGGTGGGAAACGTCGTCAGAAAATTAAATTGTCAAGGTTTTAATGGATTTCGTAAGAGAATTTTATCTATACTAATATTATAAAGAGGAAAGATTTGATTGTTTGTTTGTTTGTTTGAATTGAATAGGCTCCGAAACTACTGGACCGATTTGAAAAATTCTTTCACCATTAGAATCCTAAATTTTCCGTGATGAACATAGGCTATATAATATTTTCAAAAAAGTTAGGGATCCGCATGAAAAACTCAATAATTAAACCGTGCGTTATTATAATTCAACCTCTTTTTCTATGATGGCTCCGCTGCTTGATTTTTCTATACGGCCAGTGTCAGTTATGGAGTGTCAAGTCAAGTTCAAAAACCCCAATGCTGCTAAAAAAGTAAGGGATCCGTATGAAAACTGTGAAACCCATCGTGTTAGTTTGTATAATTTCTGAAATTTTTGTTTAATACCCGTGCGAAGCCGGGGCGCCCCGGCTTCGCACGGGGTGTATAGTAAGAAAATTAAGCATTTAAGAACAGTTCCTTGGGGAATTGAATTACAAACCGTTTTAATGTTATATACTACCTTACTAACCAAAAACACAAATTTAAGGTTAATTTGTCCGTTGTGTCATTGCATTATTTTCATTAATTCTGAATAATTTTTTGTAGAAACCAGTTCCAGAGCCGACCTCAAAAGTTGAACTGCAGGAAGAGGTTGAGGAAGAAGAAATTCCGGAAGAAGAGGAAGAATCTGAGTGGAGCGTTTCCTCAGTACTTGAAGCCAAAATCCCAGTCAAGTCTGTTAGCAAAGTCAAGTCTCAAAGTGTTTCTAGACTGAAATTGTCAAAGTCTGTATTCGTGTCGAAGACATTAGTGAAATCCGTTTCTCGATTGAAAAGCACACTTACTGTAGAGTCTGACTCAGCTGATGAATCGGCATGTACCGACGATGATATTATTGTTAACGCTAGCCACGCAACGAAAAGGTTATTTTACCTATTATTATTATACCAATTCACTTGAGAATTCTCGAGAGTTGTCTCAAAGCAGTTCTAAAATTAAGCATAACCTACTTGGGATAACTACTTACAAAAAATTATAATATTCGATGTTTGTTTTATCAATTGAAAAAGGTCTTTAGTAACAGTAGGACTTAAGTTGTTTCTTAGACCTAGTTAATAAAAGATGGGGCTCTTTGATAATAAAGATCGAATTAAGTTTTATCATAGGATATTTTTAGGGTTTTGCCATCGGTTGCAAAACCCTTATGAAATCGCTTTGGGTCTGTTTTGTGTTTTGAATCCTTAATATCTCAGAAACTACTGCAGCTATTGACTTGAAATTTGAAATAATAATACATTTTGTGCGCCCGCACATATTTATAGAAAAATAAATGAAAATAAATGAAAAATCAAAATGAAGATTTTCCATACAAATTTTGAAATCGAAATTTTAAATGGAACGTACAAAGTCAAAAGTGGTATCAAATGAAAGGTACACGTTTGTAGATTTCAAAATAGTTTTTGAAATTTTGGTAGGTTTTATACTTTTTAAAATATTTTGAAAAAGGTCAAAAAAATGACCGTTCCCCCCCCCACTATCTCCAAAGATTGCAGAGCGATCGACGTGATATGTACCAAGTGTTTGTAGATATGGATCTATATTTTACAGGAAAAATATAGAGAAGTCTGTAAAAATAACAGTTTTTGAAATATGGTCAAAAAAGGGCGGGAAAAATTTCTGAAAGGCTGACTACCCCACCAAGTTGGGTATCAAATGAAAGGTATTGGCTTGTACATTCCAATACAGTTTTTGAAATTTCGACAGATTTTACACTTTTTGATATATTTCGAAAAAGGTCAAAAAATTGACCGGTACCCCCCCCCCCCCCCTTATCTCCGAAGATTGCAGAGCGATCGATGTGATATGTACCAAGTGTTTGTAGGTATCGATCTATATTTTACAGGAAAAATATAGAGAAGTCTGTAAAAATAATACTTTTTGAAATATGGTCAAAAAACAAATGTTCATACAATGGGGGCTATTTCATTGAGAGTAATATCAAATCAAAGGTATGGATTTGGACAATTCAAAACAGGTTTTGAAAATCGTCTAAGTTTCATACTTAGTGAAATAGGTTGAAAAAAGCCGAAAAAAAATTGTAGGTACCAACCCACTTACCTACCCACTAATCTCTGTGTAGTAACTGTAATGGGAGTTCCACAGCGCACCAAAACTTTTGTTCTCAAAATTTTTGAGAAGAGATAGGTATGTATCCTAGATAATCCACACAGTATCATTTACCCACAAGCTAAGCAAAGCTTGTGTTATTGGTATTACTACGATAGCTGTTATACTTAATAAAGTATAAGTATCACATTAGATGATTTATTTTTGTGTACTGAAAAGGACTAGAACACCCGAACAAATAATCTGAAGATCCTTCAAATATTAGTCCCGAGGCAGGAATCAAACCTCCACCTCCTGCGTTGTAAGCCCACCGCGCCAAGAGGTTGTCATATACGTACCTACCCAAACGACAAAAGTTCAAAACCCTCGGCGCGCGAGTTACACTCGCACTTGTCGTACTTGTTTTTTCTAATATTCGATGTTTGTTTTATCAATTGAAAAAGGTCTTTAGTAACAGTAGGACTTAAGTTGTTTCTTAGACCTAGTTAATAAAAGATGGGGCTCTTTGATAATATAAAGATCGAATTAAGTTTTATCATAGGATAAAAAAAAAATTTTTTTAGACGACACACCCATCTTCATTACAAAGGAAATCCTCACTTTGATATGTTGTACTGTAACGAGTCAGAGACGGATATGATCAAGTGGAAATCTAAATACAAACAAAAAGTTTTCGAAGTATCTGCGTCAGATGAATTCAGCAAGAAAGCAGAGATATTGACAAAGACGGTAAACTATGTATTTATCTATAATTACATTAGCTACGAACCTTGTGAAAATAAAAAACTCTAAAGTGCTGTTCACCATTTTGTAGTGTTGTCCTAGTCCTTTTACAATAATTGAACATTTATATAAGGGGAGATAATGTTCAGGGTGACTTGGGTTTTAGACGCGTTTTTTTTAGTACCTACCTCTTCTTACCAAAGCACAGAGGGGGATGAATACCTTATGAGGTAACAAAATTTATTCTTTTAAATGCCTATTAATGGATTTACTAAAATTATACTGATGAAATTGTAATAGTCCAAGCGTCAGCCGTTTGCAAATATTTAAATTGGTAGAATTTGAGCCTTCATTCTCAAAAAAGTACTGTCAATAGTCGTCGAAAAATGAAGATGTCGTCTTTGTCATAAGTTACCTAGGTTCGTAGAAGGTAGAAATAAATAAAGTAATCTTTTAACATTAATAACCAGGCTAACACAATAGTGTCCAGAATGCTGTCGTGATGGTCCTCACGCAATTTTGACTCCATGCTTTTAATTATTTTACACTTTGCCCTCTTAGGGTGGAAATGGGATGCATCGGCCTTTGCCATAAACCTCTGCCTTGATACAGTTTGATATAATTTCAGATCTCTAAGGATTTCTTCGACTGGTGGACTGCGCTAGGTAATTTAGAGTTTAAAAGTGAGATCAGAAGACCGGAAGATATTGAAGAATTATTCCAGGTAACAATAAAAACCTAATACATATGAGTGCTTACTAACCTACTTTCGTCCTAAGCTGCAGTAGATAGGTTAGAGGAATAATTTTTTTTATATCATGACTTAGTTCTCTAGTATCTACGTATAAATAACCAAATTAGAACTAGTGTTTACAGTTGAAACAATCGACATAACTGCAAATTGTTGCAAGCAAACTAGAGGTAGCTCAACTCACCATATCAATACCAGACGGAAGTGTCCCCAAGATCGCCGCCAGATCGCGATTGCGCGATATACTGATATAGATAATCATTTACCTACATATAGCTGAATAGGATTTTGTTGGTTTTCCTGAAAATAATGCGTATTGAAGTTAAACCGCTTCTTCACCTCAGTGCTCGGTTGTAACAGTACCTACCTTACTATATTGTTTTTGTAGGTTTGGTTCGACGAGCATGCATCGCGTGGTTTGGTACTACATCCGAAGATTATTCC